>BPLQ01010988.1:0-145862 GCA_021605075.1 Caerostris darwini | reverse complement strand
CAGATATTCATTCTATTTTTTTAAAAAAATTCTTTAAATGATTTATGCAGCAATAAAACATTTTAAAGTAATGCAAACTTAATGTTTTAATAAAATATTTCAAGAATGGGGTTTCTTTCATAATAAACGAAAGAGAAACTAAATTTATTGAAAGATTTATTCCATTTAAATATTTAAAATGATATTAAGTATAAGCACTTGTTTTAAATTTCAATCATTATATACTACAGATTTGTGAGCGAGTTCAGTTCAGTGTGAAATAGATAAATTATTTTCTGCAACAAAAAATGTTTGAAATTCTATTAAAATTATTAAATTAAATTATTTTAATTACATTTATTGCCACAATGCAATTTATGCAATTGATATCTGCATGATGGGCAAATTGTTTTGGATTAAGGTACAGAATATAGATGAAATAATGACGTTTTTGCTTTTAAATATTTAATGACGTTGACTTTTAATAATATATAGAAGACAGTTATTTACAAAATTATGAAACATCTGTACACTTTTAATTTTCTTCATTGATTCTTTAACTATGTAAAAAGTAAAAGTTGCTGAAACCAATCTTACAAATGAAATGAATATGTCAACTATTTTAAAATTTTATTTATTCGTATTTTTTCATACATCATTGCCATCTGTTTTCAAACCAGTCGCAAAGGCGAAGCATTTCTGATTCCTCGCACTTCGGCGTTAGAATTTCGAATCAACTCTGTCAAATACAGAGCTGCAATTTTTGGCTTTTACATATTTAAATGATACTAAGATGTGAAAAATAAATGCAATAGTTATTGGCTATCGAAAAAAATTGTTCTTTTTTTTCTTTTAATTTATTATTTTTCTTTTAATTATTAATATATTTTTAATTTTTTAATGGCTCGACACCATTTAGATTAGATTTAGCTATTTTATACTTGAAAATAGCTAAATCTAAATGGGGGTGCCATCTATTCGATTTACGGAAACACGGTGCATTTTCAACATTTTTCTTCTTTTTTTTAGAATAATGATTAAGTTGTACTTGCATTACATTTTAATATTCTCTTAAAAACGAATTTGAAAGAAAAAAAAAAAAAACTTTTAAACTGCATGAATCATTACATTTTAAAAAATGTTTTAAATTTTTAAATGCCTAAAAATTTTTTTTAAACATTGATATTTCTTGATTTTTCTATATCTTTACTAAACTTTTAAGAAATACTATAGATAGATATTTAGATAGATTTAAATTAGAATTATTATAATTCTTTTTTTACTGTGATATTAAGATGAAAATTCGTGCTTCTTCATATACTTTTATTAATGGAAAAATAAAAAAAATCTAAAAGCCCCGATGCTAAACTATTTAAAAATGTGACTGTTCTTTCAAAACGGAACATATGGTCACAATATTCAAATGACACGCAAATGCAACTTCCTGGAAAGTGTTATTCTTTCCACAATCTCATAACGAACAAATGATTATCATGGAACACAAAGAATAATGTTGACAGATTAGTTTGTTCCGAGGACATATGCTATTAAAGCAAGTTGTTGGAATAAGAAATGTAAATCCTGCAGTGTTAGTAAAAGAAATTGAATCCATACCTATATAAGACATTCTTTGCTTTTCGGCAGAGATTGGCTTCTCGTATTTGTGACTTGCTGACGTCGCATCCCACCACGGATTGGAAATAAGGGGACAAGATGATAGTGCTCTGCCCCGAACCGCAACCCACGTCCACCGCCAGTCCGAAGGGTTTCTGACACTGAAAGTAAACAATTCACATCGATTCATTTCACTGATTTTCCTCTTATTACCGAAAATTAATGCTTTCCATCAACAATAGGTAGTCCCCCCCAAAAAAAACAAAAAATTCCTCCAACCTACCCCCTTTTTTCAATTCCTTCTATTAGCTCACACTCTCCCTCTATATATCTTGTTCAAATTTTCAATCTTTCATAAAACACTTTTTAATTATCCACTCAAATTCAAATACATTTTTTTTTGAACTTGTAGTGGATGACACTGGATGTTAATACAGTTTTTTCAAATATTAATTCAGTAATTAAATTTAATTAATTATTTTTAGTTTTTTTTAGATTTAAGTTGCATATATCTACCAATAGATGGCGCCAGATAAACTTAAAAAGAAATGAATGAAAATTATTAATAAAAGACTATATACTAAGATACATATTTTTGTATAGAAATGTGTGGGTTGGACTGATGCATTGAGGCACGAACACAAAAAAATAAGCAATGAAAAGAAAACCATTGTTCATTTATAACATCCTTGCAAAGTGCTTCTTTGATCCAATATTTGCAACAAATATTAAAAATTGAGACCACCAATATTACAAGCTTGGTAGGGTAGTAAATAAAATGAGTAAATATTTATTACATTTCAAATAATATGAGATATTTAATTTCCTGATTAGATATTTTATTAAAATTTTAAAATCTTTCAAAATAAAAAGAAACAAAAAAAAAAAAAAAAAAAAAAAAAAAAAACTGCCATTTTTTTTAACAAAATGGACAGCGATCTATGCATCTCTGTTTATTTTTTTCCCCCCAATGCAGCTGGCAAACAGACATGGACGTCTTGGATGCCTTCAGGCAAGCGCTGCACAGACGTTACTCACTTTGCACTACTCAGGGGGCGCGTGTGACTTGAAGATAAGCCACGGACGCGGAGTAACAATGCCCCCGCAACGCTCTACGATCCTATTAGGACCGGGACCTACGGTTTAAAGTGGATTCCGAACCACTACATACACCCATGGCACCTCCGGGATTCGAACCCGATACCTGTGGTACCGAGTCCCAGAGCGCTAGCCACTCGGCCATTCAGGCCCATCTCTGTTTATAATAAACAAAATATTTTCTGCATTCCAGTTTTGTCCGATCATTTTAAGTGCATCAAAACATTATTTTTTTGTTCATTCTTTTGATACCATACATGTGCATTTATACGAAGAAATATTGCTGTTTTACGTTTCCTTTTTTAACCTTACATGCTAATAACTTTTTGTGAATGTTCTTTTTTTGTACTCACTCATTATAAATATTTTGCTGTAATTATTTAATATTATTTGCATAGTGCAAGTCTTGGAGAATACTTTGTGAAACAAATGATTTGTTTTGAATTTTCAAGTGAGTAAATCACATGTGATTGGTTAGCATTCATGAATGGCGATTGATAAGATATCCTGTATACGAAACGTGCAATTCTTTTTAAATTTTCACAAATATGAGATTTGTTTAGATGCCTTTTTATGATGACCATCTGGATTTTTATTTCTTTAATTTAAGGACCTATACAGAGTAACGTATAATATTTACAAAACAAAGTTATTTTGTTTTTTATACATAGTATTAATGCGAAACTAATTAACAAATTTCTTATTTTCATTGCTGAAGAATTTTGTAATATGTACTTCTCCAACAATTTTTTTTTCAAATCTATATATATAAATTTCAAAATTGGTTTGTTTCTCCTTTTAACAAATTCACATTTTTCAATATAAATCTTTCAAATTTAACAGAGAATAATTAAAAGAAAATAATTACGAAAAAAAATTGTTTTGAACTAACGTTGTAATTTTGCTATATTTTGTAGCTAACGAATGATTTACCCAAAGTGTACGTTGCTAAGTGTTATAATATTTACAAAGCAATATTATTTTGTTTTTTATACATAGCATTAATGCGAAACTATAGCAAATTTCTTGTTTTCATTTTTGAAGGATTTTGTAATATGCAATTCAACAACATTTTTTTTTAATCTATATTTAAATTTCAAAATCGACTTGTTTATTTCTGTTTTAAACAAATTCACAATTTTCAACACAGAGCTTTCAAATTTAACATGTACATACTACTGTCCTCAAAAAGTAAAACCAAATTTAAATTTCACAATCATATAGAATTTTCTCTTCTTCTTTAGCTTGTTGGCACTGTCCTTGACATCTGTGTGAAATTTGACGTCAAAATATTCATTTGTGCTTGAGTTACGCTTGGCTTTGGCAGACGCTAAAACTGATTTTTGAAATGTCTGAATGAATTGAGCAAAGAACTTGCATTCAATTTTGTTTGCGGAAACGCATAGAATGTTGCAGAAGGCATTCGTTGAGCATTCCTATATCGGAAAGAAATGCTTACAAGCGGTACAAACAGTTCAAAGAAGGCAAAGAAGCCCTCTGGTCGACCATCCACCTCAACCGACGAAGCTCACGTCCGAAAAAACAAGATTTGGTGCTTGTAAGCCGTCGATTTTCAATTAGAGATCTTACTGATGATGTTGGAATTTCAAAAGGATCGATCAATTCCATTTTAAAAGGTGTTTTGGGTCTCAAACGCGTCAAATCTTGATTGGTACCGAAAACACTGAATTTTTTGGAAAAACATCGTCGCGTTGAAGAGTGTGAAATAATGCTTTCTGACTCTCAGGTCAAGTTGATATGTATCATAACTGGAGATGAGAATTGGATTTATGCTTACGACGCGGAAAAAGAAAATAAAGAGTTTTTAAAAAAAATAAAAATTGGTCTTACTTTTCGGGCACAGTAGTAGACTAGATCGAAAAATATTGTCAAAAGTTTCGAGGTAGCGAGCCAATGTGTACTACATTATATAAAAAAAATGTACTTACTTTTTTCCCAAGATAATCAACTATAATATCAACTAGCTCTTGAGGTGGCTCCAGCCTAAATTTACTGTAAGCCTCAACCTGATTTGGTCGATCATATTGTTGAATGAAGATCATGGTTTTTACTTGAGATCGACAGTAAAGTGCAAACATTTTACGCCAGTGGACTTATATAAGAGCACATACAAGATATTTTGAAGCATATCGTTCATTATTTACCTTTCTGTATCATTTGTTTCTTACAATAAATCATGGAATTGAGCAAAATGGTAATAAGCAATATTTATACAAAACAATTGTGAATGAAATATGGCATGTATAATATAAATATCGTGAATCAACACTATCTTGACTTCAAAACAGCTAAAATTTTTCTTTGTAACAAAGATATCTAGTAGCTACTTTCTGTAACAAGTAAAAATGACAATCAACAATGTTTTTCGAATGATTTATTTTGGAAATAGAAATAATATTTAGACATGCTTTATTTTGAAATAGAAGTATGCGTTAGATGAAATTTAACAATAGTGAATATTATTAGAAAAATAATGAAATTTATTTTTGGATCTCTCATAAAATTATTCTCATGAAATACATCATTAAATGTATTCACATTTAATGAAGGATTTTTCTTTAAAATTGCAAAAATTGACTTGAATCTTTGCTTATTAGAGTGCGGTGATTTATACTTGTGTTTTTGTTCCAGTTTACGATTGTGTTAGTTTAAATAAATGACTTTGCACACATATATATCATTGAGAGAGAACATTAAGTAATATAAAATAAATTTTAACAGGTTTTTAATAACTTAGACTTAATAGGCTTAACAGGCTTTTAATGGCTTAGACTTTAATAAGCTTAACAGGCTTTTAATGGCTTAGACTTTAATAAGCTTAACAGGCTTTTAGTGGTTTAGACTTTAATAAGCTTAACAGGCTTTTAATGGCTTAGACTTTAATAGGCTTAACAGGCTTTTAATGGCTTAGACTTTAATAAGCTTAACAGGCTTTTAGTGGTTTAGACTTTAATAAGCTTAACAGGCTTTTAATAACTTAGAAAGATCAGCACCTATCGCAATCATTTCAAATGTAAGAACAGTATCATGAAACTTTAACATGGATAAAATTTTCATGATATAAAATTTTGTTTAATTATAATAATCTTAAAGGAATGCTTATTATTGAGAACAATTACAGTCAATATAAATATATATTATCAACTACATATGAACGGCAGCTTGTTATGTAAGCATAAAAGTTGAACATGAGACCTACAAACGTAAAAATAACTTATATTCAGTAAGTTGATGATTTGAAAGACGTGGTCAAGTTGACTTCGCACCACACAAAATTTCGAAAGTGTGTATGTGTGCCGATTATAAATATTTGAATTCGAAACTCTTCAGCTATTAATGAACTACAAATTTGATCGTAACTTAATCCATTTAAGATTGATGTTGAGCAAACTTAACATTGCGTAACCAATTCGCCCCAATTTTAGGTCCCGGTCTGGTTAGCCCTCGTGTGCACAAAATGACCATAAAGCGACAAACCAAACCATTTCTATAGAGTGGGCGCATGATGGACACTTGGCTAGCGCTCTGACCTCTGGTGCCACAGGCTTCAAATTCGAATCCTGGCGATGGCATGGAGGTTTGTGAGTGGTTCGAAATACACTTTAAACTGTAGGTCTCGGTCTGTTTAGCCCTTGTATGCATAAAATGACCGTAGAGCGACAAACCAAACCAATTTTTTTTTGTAATTTTTTTTTTTAAAATTTCTTTTACTGTGGGGCATACAGAAACCTAACTTAATAACAAGAAAAAAAAATGTACTGAATCTCACATGAAGTTATAAAATGATTAATCTCCATTCCTTTTTAGAAAATTATGCAGTTTTTTTTTATTTATTTTTTATTTATTTATTTATTTATTTATTTTTTTTTTTTTTTAGTTATTCTTATATATACCTGTACCAAGCGAATAATTTTAAGCCACTGTTTTTACTCTATTAAACTCTAGTAATTTGTAAGAAAACGTAATGCGCTTTCACAAAACATAAATTAAAAATAAAATATCTCTCGAAAAATAATTGTTTTGTATTGGCGTGTCAATTGTGCTATATTTTGTAACTAAAGAATGATTTCTAAAGTGTGCGTTGCTGAGTGTTCACAATAGGGTCTTTGATTTCTATTTCTTTGAATTAATGACCTATACAGTTTAACGTATAATGTTTGCAAAAGAATATTTTGTTTCCCTATACATAGTATTAATGTTAACTACAGCAAATTTCTTATTTTAAATGCTAAAGAACTTTGCAATATGTATTTAACCAAATTTTTTAAATCTATATCTAAATTCCAAAATAGGTTTGTGTGTTTCTTCTTTTAACAAATTCCCACTTTTCAACATAGAGCTTTCAAGTTTAACATTACATAGGCTATATCGAAAAATGTGTTTAAGATTTCCGATTTAATGAGTCAATTTATATTTTTTGTTTTGTTCTAATGCAGTTGGCAAACACGTAGACAATTGTCTTTTATGCCATAAGCTAGGGCTGCATCGATGTTACTCACTTAGCACTACCCAAAGGATGCGTGTAGCTTGAAGATACGCTACGAACGTGGTGTAACATTACCCCCTCCCCATACTAACGCTCTACGATCATGTTAGATCGGGACCTACGGCTTAAAGTGGATTCCGAACCACTACAAACATTCATGGCACAGCCGGGACTCGAACTACATTTTTAACATTCTGTATCTCTCGTGACGTTTAACACATTAATTGTTATTTCTTATCCCATTTGGTAGACATCTAGACCAAGCCCACGAACCCGTATGGACTCATGATTGTAGGGAAAGCGGGTAGCTTCTGTTGTTATGGAGCACCCGTAAGTAGAAGTGTGACTTGGCTCCGTGATGCTCTACAGTACTATGACATCTAGACTTACAGCTAAAAGTGAATTCCATGAAAACTACAAACATCCATGGCCCCACCTGTGATACAGAGCGTCAGCCACTCGGCCATTCAGGCCGCAATGTCTACTACATTATATAAAGAAAATGTACTTACTTTTTTCACAAGATAATCGACGATAATATCAACTAGCCCTTGAGGTGGCTCCAGCCTAAATTTACTGTAAGCCTCAGCCTGGTCGGGTCTGTCATATTGTTGAATGGAGATCATGGTTTTTACTTGAGATCGGCAGTAAAGTGCAGACATTCTACGCCAGTGGACTTATATAAGAGCACATGCGAGATATTTTGAAGCACATCGTTCATTATTTACCTTTCTGTATCATTGGTTTCTTACAATAAATAATGGAATTGAGCAAAATGGTAATAAGCAATATTTATACAAAACAATTGTGAATGAAATATGGCATGTATAATATAAATATCGTGAATCGACATTATCGTGACTTCAAAACAGCTAAAAAAATTTTTGTAACAAAGGTATCTAGTAGTTACTTTCTGTAACAAGTAAAAATGACAATCAACAATGTTTTTTGAATGATTTATTTTGGAAATAGGAATAATATTTTAACATACCAATGTGTACTACTAACGATTCAACGTGTACTACATTTTATAAAGAAAATGGACTTACTTTTTTCCCGAGATAATCGACGATAATATCAACTAGCTCTTGAGGTGGCTCCAGCCTAAATTTACTGTAAGCCTCAGCCTGGTCGGGTCTGTCATATTGTTGAATGGAGATCATGCTTTTTTACTTGAAATCGACAGTGAAGAGCACGTATTCTACGCCAGTGGACTTATATAAGAGCACGTACTCTACGCCAGTGGACTTATATAAGAGCAGTGGACTTATATAAGAGCACGTACTCTACGCCAGTGGACTTATATAAGAGCACGTACTCTACGCCAGTGGACTTATATAACAGCACATGCGAGATATTTTGAAGCATATCGCTCATTATTTACCTTACCTTTTCGCTGGTTTGCTACAGTGAATCATGGGATTGAACAAAATGGTAATATGAATTATTTATACCAAAAAATTTCAGTAAAACATACCATGTATAATACATATATCGTGAATCGACACAACCTTGACGTCAAACAGCTGCGATTTTTTTTTTCTGGTGGCAAAAATATGTAACAGTAAAACTGATAATCACGAATCTTTATTGGGTGTTTTATTTCTGAAATAGGAATAATATTCAGCCACGCTTCGTTTTGAAATAGAAGTATGCGTTAGAATTAATTTAAGAATAATGAATAGTATTAGAAAAATAACGGATTTCGTTGTTGGATTTCTTAAGGAATGTGAATGCGTGTAACGATGGATTTTTTTTTTTAATTTTAAAAATCAGCTTTTGGCTCGAATCTTTGCATACTTACGTGCGTCGATTTATTATTCTATTTTCGTCTCGGGTTACGATTGTGTCAGCTTAAATAAATGACTTCGCACACATATATATATATATCACTGAGTGAGAAGATTAAATCGTATACAATAAATTTTAAAATAGGGCTTTAATAATTTAAGAAGATTAGCACATATCGTAATCATTTAAAAATAACCAAATATTGCTTTTCTTTAAAACGATTTTAAATGCGATTTTTAATTTAAAGAATAAGATCTTGAACTTTTAAACATTTATCAAATTTTCATAACATAAAATTTTGCTTGTATATTATCAACTGAATGAAAAGTGATAGAGCTGCTTTGAAGGTTTTCAATGCAACCCCTTCTGGACAACGACCAAAGGGAAGACCGAAAAAGAGTTGGATCGACTGTTTAGACTCTGATTTTAATGTTATTAAGATCAAAAACTAGGGGCCTGATGGCCGAATGGCTAGCGCTCTGGCGTTCGGTACCACAGGTATCGGGTTCCAATCCCGGCTTTGCCATGGGTGTTTGTAGTGGTTCGGAATCCACTTTAAGCTGTAGGTCCCGGTCCTAATAGGATCGTAGAGCGCTGTGGGGACATTGTTACTCCGCGTCCGTGGCTTACCATCAAGTTACACGCGCCCCCTGGGTAATGCAAAGCGAGTAACATCGGTGCAGCCCTTATGGCGAAGATCATGGTCTATTTGCCAGCTGCATTAGAAGAAAAAAAAAGATCAAAAACTGGAGGTCCAAGAGGAGAACAGCCTGGCTGGATCTTTTAAAGAAGGCGAAAGCCCACAACGAGCTGTCGAGCCAGTTATGGTGATGATATTATCAACTATATATGAACGACGGGTTGTTACAGTTGTATGAAAGTTGAACATGAAGCTTACAAATTTAAAACCCTTATAGTCAGGAAATTAGTGATTCGAAATTGGTGGTCGAATTGGCCTCGCACCACAGAGAACTTCGGAAAAGTGGATGTATGTCGATTTTTGATACTTAAATTCGAAACTCTTTAGTTATTAATTGACTACAAATTTATTGTAGTTTAACTCATTTAACAATGAAATATATTTATAGGGGAGTAACAAACCCATTATTTTTTCGGTAGATGGCTGTAGTGATCGATGTGTCGTAAAGTATCGATAACTACTAATTACTCAACATTAACTACAATTAGTCTGTTGCATAATAATTACCGATTTTTCAACATTCGCTGCAGTTAGTCTGCTGCATAATAATTACTGATAGGGTATTTAATTACTAAAATGCTCTGATTAATTTTACTATTATTTTGTAGACCACACTCCTTGTGTTGTATCACAGAAACTAATACTAATTCTAAAGTGAATTTATTGTAAAGATTTATGGTTTTATTCGCATTTGAAATTTCTACTGAGAGAATGTTAAAATTATTTCAATTTTCTATTCCAATTATTTTCATTTTCCAGAAGTGTTTCAAAATAAATAAATGAAATAAACTCTAATTTGTTAACATCATTATTATTTAAATTTTATTGCATAAACTGCGATAGTTAATTCAACTTGATCCATTAGTCATGGGTTTTTTTATGACGATTTAACCAGCTGGTCATTTTTTAAAAATGAAATCTGGTCATTTCTTATTTTGGTCTTGTTGCATGAAATATTTTTTTGTGTGAAATTTTTCGTTGTTACATAGGGAAATTTTTAATGTGATATTCTCAATATTTTTATCAGTATTCTTATTGTATTCCCATAGTCGACGTAAGTGATATTGTTAGTTAAATCTATGTATTATTATTTAATTAATTTCATTTAATAAAATTTTTTAAATTTCATTTAATAACAATTTTTTCATAAAAAATAACTTTTTAATTATTATTAGTTAAATCTCATTTATAATAATCGCCATTTATTATCCTTTCACATCTGCAACGAAAAACTATTTATTTTTAATTCTTGTTGTAATTCTTAATTGTTACGAAAACTCACCCATGCACTATTTGTGTGTTTAATTACTAAAATGCATCTTGTTCTCATTAATTTCACTGTTATTTCGTGAACCACGATGCTTTATTATATCACAGAAAACAATGCTAAATGTAACAGTAAATTTTTGTAAAGATTTATGATTTTACACACATTTGAAATTTCTACTGAGATAGTGTTAAAATTATCTCATTTTTTATTTATATTATTTTCACTTTCCTGATATGTTTCAAAATAAACAAATGAAATTAGCTCTAGTTTGTTAACATCATCATTATTATTTAAATTTTATTATTTAACGGCAATAATAATTCAAATTTTTTTTAACGATAGTTAATTCATCTTGGTCCATTAGTTATGACTGGTCTTTTTGTGACAACTATACAGTAGGTCCTTTTTTTTAACGAAATCTGGTCATTTCTTACTTTGGCCTTGTCGCCTTAGGTGCTTTTTTTGTGTGAAAATTTTCGTTGTTATATAGAGAAATTTTCATTGTGATATTCTCTATATTTTTTCATTCGTATTGTATTTCTCATAGTCGAAATAAGTGATATTTTTTAGTTAAATCTTTGCATTATTATTTAATTAATTTCATTTAATAACTTATTATTTGTTAAATCTTATTTCTAATAATAAGATATTTATTATCCTTTCACATCTGCAACTGAAGAAACTATTTATTTCTAATTATTGTTGTAATTCTTAATGTCTTACATGTTACGAAAACTCATGCATTATTTGTGTATTTAATTATTAAAATGCATCCTGATCTCCTTAATTTCACTGTTATTTCGTGAAACACGATGCTTGTGTTATATCACAGAAAACAACTCTAATTTTACAGTAAATTTGTGTAAGGATTTATGGTTTTACTCGCATTTGAAGTTTCTACTCACTTAATGTTAAAATTATCTCATTTTTCTAGAAAATTATGCCTCTTGACTTTGCTTGATTTTTTTTTTTTTTTTTTAAATTTATAAAAAATTTGTAATAAAACATTGTTTTTCAAAGTTAAATGAGTTTCACTTTCCTCAAATGTTAGAAAATAAATAAATAACACAAGTTCTAATCATTATTATTTAAATTTTATTGCCCACGTTTTAGTCCCGGCCTAATATGACTGTTGGGCGTAGGGCTGACAACCCTACCCAGTAAAAAGCAAACATATATCATCTCGAAATCTGCCAATAGGCAGACGAACTTAGCCTACCAAACGGCAGGTATGATGATGATGATGATGATGATGATATGGATGTAATTCTTATGTCCTACATGTTAAGAAAAATCATCATGCATTATTTGTGTATTTAATTACAAAAATGCATCCTGATCTCCTTAATTTCACTGTTATTTTGTAAACCTCGATCCTTGAGTTATGTCACAGAAAACAATTTTTAAAATGTGCAGTAAATTTTTGTAAAGATTTATGGTTTTACACGCATTTGAAGTTTCCACTGAGATGGTGTTAAAATTATCCCGTTTTTCTATTCCTATTATTTTTTTCACTTTCCTGAAATGTTTGAAAATAAATAGATGAAATAAGCTCTAGTATGCTAACATCATTATTATTTAAATTTTATTGCCTAAACGGCAATAGTTAATTCAACTTGGTTTATTACTCATGGAGCTGCTTTTTATGGCGACCTAACCAGTTGGTCATTTTTTAAAAATGAAATAGGGTCATTTCGTACTTTGGTCTTATTGCATGAGGTACTTTTTTGTGCGAAATCTTTCATTTTGTTGCATAGGGAAATTTTCATTGAGATATTATCTATATTTTTTTTCAGTATTCTTATTGTATTTCTCACAGTCGAAGTAAGCGATACTTTTTAGTTAAATCTATGCATTATTAATTAATTTCATTTAATACCTTTTTAATTATTATTAGTTAAATCACATTTATAACAAACGCTGTTTATTATCCTTTCATATCTTCAACTGAAAACTACTTATTTCTAATTCTTGTTGCGATTCTTAATGTCCTGCATGTTACGAAAACTCCTCATACATTTTATTTGTGCATTTATCTACTAAAATGCACACTGAAGTCATTAATTTCACTGTCATTTCGTAAACCACGATGCTTGTGTTATATTACAGAAAATAATTCTAAATTTTACTGTAAATATTTGTAAACATTTGTTGTTTTACTCCCATTTGAAATTTCCGTTGAGATAGTGTTAAAATTATTTCATGTTTCTAGAGAATAATGGGGGGCCTGATGGTCGAGTGGCTAGCGGTCTGGCGCTCGGTACAACAGGTGTTTGGATTCGAATCCGGCGGTGCCATGTGTGTTTATAGCGTTTCGGAATGCACTTTAAACTGTAGGTCCCGAGCTGCTTAGCCCTCGTGCCCTAATTGTTATAAAAACCATTAACTTTGACAATGAGTTTCACTTTCCTGAAATGTTTGAAAATACAGGGTGATTATAATTAAAATCTCACTTTTAAAAGGCTGTAAAAAAAAATAAATAAATAAATAAAATAAAAAATAAAAATATTCGTCACAATGAGTTTAAAATTGAACTGAAGATACTCGAAGTAGGGGGAAACGGTACGGTAAAAACAAGTTCAGAAGTGTATTAATAGATAGCGCTATAAGCGGCATAAAGAAAGTGAATTCGACTGCCAGTGATACTTTGAATCGAAATTACAACATATTTGGCATGAGGTGCATTAAACTAGCTTTAGTGTTCAACGTGCTTGATTGTTTCGGTTTTTTGAAGCAAAAAATGACTTCCAAGTCATTCAATAGTTGTGACACTATTAGTGGAAAGCCCATCCACCACGATAAAGACATACCAAATTGGATGGGAAAAATTGGTGAAACTTTTTTTTATGCCATACCGTTTTCCGCTTCTTCAAGTAGCTTTAGTTCAAATTTGAACTAATTGTGACTAGTGGTTCTTGTGACAGCATTTTGAAAGTCGGACTTCAATTACACTACTTTGTCCAAAGAGTAAGACCAGTTTTCAATTTAAATTTACCGGGCATATGGTATTTCAATTTTTTTTCTTCTTTTTTGGGTTGTTGGCACTGTCCTTGACATCTGAGTGAAATTTGACGTCAAAATATTCATTAGTGTTTGAGTACGCTTGGTTTTGTGAGACGCTAAAACGGATTCCGGCGATTTTTGAAATGTCTGAATTAATTGAGTAAGAGCTAGCATTAAATTTTGTTTGCGTAAACGTAAGAATGTTGCAGAAGGCATTCGGTGAGCATTCCGATATCGTAAAGAAATGTTTAGCAGTGGTAAAAACAGTTCAAAGAAGTCAGAGAACGCGTTGAAGGCGAAGAGCCCTCTAGTCGACCACCAACCTCAACCGACGAAGTTCACGTCCAAAAAAGGAAAGATTTGGTGCTTGCAAGCCGTCGATTTACAATTAGAGACCTTGCTGCTAATGATTGAATTTCAAAATTTCATTTTAAAAGACGTTTTGGAACTCAAACGCGTCAAATCTCTATTGGTACCTGAAACAGTGAATGGGCCAGCTGACTCTTCATAACTTTTTCGCCAAAAAGGAAACCCATATCGTTCGACAACCACCGTATTCACCTGATTTAACATCGTGTTACTTCTGACTATTCCCTAAACTCGAAAGACCACTCCAGGGACACAGTTTTAAGTCGATTGAAGAGGCATTTCAAAAATCACCGGAATCAGTTTTAGCGTCTCACAAAGCCAAGCGTAACTCAAGCACTAGTGAATATTTTGATGTGAAATTTCACACAGATGTCAAGGACAGTACCAGCAACCTAAAAAAGAAGAAAAAAAAATTGAAATTCCATAAGCCCTGATATTTTTAACTTTAAAATTGGTCTTACTTTTTGGACACAGTAGTATTTCGTATTTGATGAATTCGCTAATAAACTAAAAGAAAGAACCACAAGTTACGCAAATACACTGTCACTAGATGCGACAGTTGTTTTTATTCACTAGAAAATTATCACAAGATATTTTTTTTTATTCCTTTTCTTTTTTGCAACGGGGGTTACAGTCAAGAAATCTACATAGAACTATTGCAGAAAATGATGAGCTAAATTTTATTTCATGTATGTATACTTCCAGACAGGGAGATGTCTTTGTCACATGAGAAGGCTACATAGAAAATAGAATATCTCTGCTATGGGAAGCCAGTTCTTTGGTATTGCATCCATCAAAAATGGATTGTAAATCAAAACAGATTGTTGTTGTAACAATTGCTATTCAAATAAAATTGAGAACACAATCATCTTTGCATATCTTTACAAAAAAATTTTTTTTAAGACACACGTTGCCTTATTTTTAATTAGTACTGAAAAATTTTTTGTTTCTTTATAATAAATTATTTTAATAGAAATGCGATTACAATAACTCACAATTTTATAGCTGGAAATCAGACATAATTCTTCATCAACATAGTTACATTAAAAATTTATTGCATTATTCTATTTTCCTTTGCATATATTACAAAAATTTTTAAAAAATATATATTACTTTATTCTTAATTAGTACTGAAGAAATTTATATTTTTTTTATAATAAATTATTTTATCAAAAACGCTGTTACTATACCTCGATTTTGTAGTTTGAATTTCGCAGTTTAGAAAAAATATTTGTGAATATAACTTATATAATCAAACTTTAAATTACTATGTGACCAAGAGTGATAATTCTTCACCAACATTGTTGCATTAAAATTTTTTTAAAGAATGTTTTGAATTATTTTTGGAATAACGTATTAAAACCTAAGTTACATAATGTCTTTTACTGAATAAAATACGCATAGACATAAAGTCTATGAACTCTATTAAACCGTTATAGAGTTATAAATATTTATATTACAAACAACCAGTTTTAATTTTAAAATACTATTAAGCCTGTTTCACTATTTTTTATATTAATGATTTTACTATTTGGGAAAAAATAAGAGAGATATTGACATGCTATTAATATTTTTTCCTTTTAATCATTTTTGAAAGAAATAAAAATTTTAACATCTATTTTTTTGTATAATTTGTAATAAAGTTTAATCAGCGTCTGCAATATTTTGATTAAAACGTAATTAAATGTTTTAATATACATAAACCATCATTATTAACTTTTTAAATCAGACGTTCAAATTTGAACTAAAGCATATTAACAAGGTTAACATGCATTTTTTTATATGAAATAGATGTTTTTAAATCAAACATATTATATAAATTCTTTTATGCGTAACACTAAATGCGAAAATTTTTTAAATTGAAAATTTACTTTCGCTAATCTTGGTTTAACAAAAATATTTAAGGGAAAGAAATTTTATTACTATCATTACCAATGTTGAGTTCCCAAAAAATAAAAGGATTAACTTGTTCATTAACTTACTTGGCGTTTCAATTGGTTTTTGCTGTCCAAATTATATTACATTGTCAACAACCATAAAAGCGACCACATGACTGAATTTTTGAAAGTAACATCTCGTTTTGGCGCATTCATTTCCAACTAAGTTGGCACATTCTAAAATGTATTTTGTGTTAAATGTTAATTAAATAAAACATACGATTTAATGTTAAACAAATGTAAATTAAATGGCCGAGATTAAGTAAACATAATAAAAGATATAAAGAGATAATGCTGTACTTTGTATTGTTGTTGCAAATTATTTCAAAAGCGACATCGTGGCTAAATTGTTGAAACTAGCACATGTCGACTATTTTTCGCATTCATTTTCAGCCAATTGGCGTGTTCATAAAATGCAGGAAACGATTACGATGAAAATGATTATAATTTTCTTAATAAAGACACAATTCTGTAAATTATAACAATGTTAATAATAAAGATAAATGCTTGGCTAAAGTGTTGAAAGTAGTGGTTGGTAAGTGCTTAAGATTAAGTAAAACACAATGATAAATTAATTAGATCTATTTATAAAATATATTTTGTGTTAAATGCTTACGACTTTCAAAGTAAAAACCAAATAATACTGTAGTTATACTGAAAATTATATATATTATACTGTAAGTCAATAAGCTATAAAGAACCAAATTAGAGACTAAATTGCTCAAATTAGAGTCTCGCATTTTGCATACATATCTAGTCAGTCGACATATTTATACTAAGTTGAAAAAAGAAGTCGAGTGCCCGAACGCGAAGAGTTCATCTACTCAATGGTATGTGATGGAAGTAGGAAAGAAAAGTCATCATGAATAAATAATAGTAATCGTATGAATTGGAAGGGAGGGGAAAAAAAAAAAAAAAAAACATTGGTGATGAAGTGTAAATAAAAGAATAAAATCAACTGCAATGACCGAAGAACTCATTTAGGAGCCAAGGTCAAAGGGGAGAAAAAATACGTTGGAGAAGATCGAACTGATACTGTTGGTTTGTTTAGGTAATAAATCTTACACAGCAGAAAATAGTATGCATTGAAGTAAAATATCTGAAAAGAGGGGAAGGGGGGAAAAACCATTGGAATAAAAATTCGAAATGAATGCGAATTAGAATTAATATTGGAAGAAAGATTGGACTGAAGTAGAAAAATTAAGTGAATAGAAAAATTATGGTGGTTTGAGGCTTGACATATTTATAAAATACAATTTGTGTTAAATGCTTACGATTTTCAAAGTACAAATAAAAGGACTGTGCTGTTATGTTGTAAACTATATTACAAAGCCAATAAGTTAAAAGGTATCGTGTGACTGAATTACTGAAATTAGCATCTTGCTTTTTGCTTCTAATCTGTTGGCTCATTTTATAAAATACATTTTGTTTTAAATGTTTTCGTATTTAATAGAAAAAATTAAATTAACAATCAATAGAATTCGATTCATAAGTAGATGTCAGTTATTCCTCTTCATACAATACGCAAACACATATGCACGATGAGCTTTGTAATTGATACTCAATTCTTTACAATACTTCAGACCTGGCCTCCTCACTACACACAAAGTTAGGCAATAAAGAAATTTAGACAATAAAAGGTTTTACAGTTTTCCATAAAGTGAATACCACATACACTCTACAACTAACAATAAAGATATTTGGTATCACAGAAATACTTGTGGTGTATTTGTTCAAACAGCATATTTTGATTTTATGGCTGAACTGCGTATTTACATATGCTAATGTTTAATTTTCATTACATCATAACTTATTTCGTCCGCTTCGTTTAGCTGAATGCGTTTTTCCCTTTTATACTGCTTGAGTCAGCTAGTTGTGAGTGGCTATATCTAATTATGCCCGTTTTAACGTAAAATGAACAACATTTTTTTACTTATTAATAAAATCCATAAAATGATATTTTTTTAATGTATAATTTTAATACGAGGAAATTACCTTTCCACGTATTAATAAAACCTAATGTTTTATTATTATTTTAACTTAAAATTCCATATGTTTGCTTTTTAGTATGCAAATAATCTTGTTAATTATCCAGAAATATTAAAAAAAAAAAATAACATAATATTAAGAGAATTGAAAATTTTCGTAAACAATTTCGGTTTCTCAGTGTTATATTTAAAATTTTGTATTTGAAAAGTGCAATGTCTGTAAATCTTTAGTTGTTGTACAATAAATTTTATAATTATTTTAACAGAGTTAAAATCAAAAGGATGAATGCAAACAGAATTTAATTTTACAGAAAATAAAAATCATATTTTTTCAAAAAGCAAAATAAATTTCTAATACATTTAATAGCTTAATTAAATTTCTACTAAATTTAATGAATTTAAATTTACAAAAAATTTTAAGGTTTGGACTAATAGTTAAATGTAGAATATTAATTTAAAGGTTCTGATTATGTAAGCTATTATTATAGATGAGCAACCTTCCTCGTGATTGAACTATAAAATTTTGGAACATTTTTTACGGCTTCTTTTTTTTAATTCAATTGTAAATATAATCTGTCAAAAAGAAAAACGACTTTTTTGACTATTATAAGTTTACCAATAAATTACAAAATTTGGACTAATCGTTGATATGTAAACATGAAATATTGCTTTTTATCTAAATTATACTGATTCGTTTTTGAATTTGAAAAATGTTCAGCAATTCTAATAAGTGGTAATATTAATAATTAAGTATGAATAATTCTATGAAGTAGTATTCTAATAATTTATTAATGTTTTATCAATTTTAATAATATGCCCACCAACATGAGAAACTAACTGAAAATACTTCATAGAATCATTTCTTATATTAAAAACTTCGCTTTCGTTTTCTGCATTAAATAAAGATTATCTTTTCAATAAATTTTATTTAACGAGTTCTATTATTTTTAATTATGTATTAGATTTGTTATAATACTTTATTAATAAGAGCGATTTTTTAAATCATATAATTTGTTGGATTATTAAAACTTAAATTTAGGGTGAAATGCATTAAACATTGAGCCATCTTAATATGTAAGAATTAAGTATATATTAATTGCATACATAAAATATACACAATTTAGCTAAATAATTTTTAAGCAGATAATTTAAATTAATATTTTTTGTAAAGGAATACTGATATAAAACGAATTTAATTTAGATCATATTAAAATCTTAAAGTTAATAATTAATTAAAAATTGTAAAGTTTTAATGATTTATGCAACTAATGATCAAACAAAAATTGGTGTGTTGATGTGTTTCTTACCTTGATTTAGATTAGCTGTTGCAATTTAAAGTAAAAACACAAATTCTGACAAAATGATATAAATTTTAAAAAAATTAAAATATCATTAATGTGAGCAAAAATATCAAATAAATTATTTAACATTTAAACCAGATAATAACATTAATCTAATTTCAGTACTGCAATTTGAAGTTTTAATTTTTTTTTAAATCAGGAATACTTCATATTTGATCTGGCCAAATATTTATAATGAAAAATTATTTTAATTAGTTACAAAAACTTTATTATTAACATTTTCTTACTTCTCTTAAAACAGTTAAACATTTAGTTAAAGGAAACTCGGTTAATAGGGCATCATCACACAAAATAATTTAATTATTAATTTATTTAATTAATAATTTATAATTTTAAAAATAATTTTAATAGCTTTAAAAGTTTATTTTTGCATTCCATAAATGTATCTTTAGATAATACCAAATGAATGTAAAAAATTAATAAAATTTTGCATTTTTTAAAAATATCATATGATGAAATAAATGTTTCAGTTTACTTTTGATATTATGTAATTATTAATAAATTTAAGTTCAACTTTTGTTTCTATGAATAGTTTATAAAATTTTGTACTTAATATTTTAATAACTATATTTATTTCCAAAATTAATAGAGTTGATAAATAATGTAAAACATAGTTAAATCAAATTTATTAGTGTATATGTAGTTGATAAAATAAAATTCTTTTATACTGCTTAAATAAGCTAAATATCAATATAAACAACAGTCAGCCACAACTCAAAATATAAATTAAATATAACAAAAAATTAATCGTTGTTATAATTTTTATAATAATTTTTTTTCCAATTAATCTCCAAATAAATCTAATAAATTTTACCATGAATTTACAGTTTCTATTAAGTTAAAAAAATTTCATACAAACACAAAAAAATGTTTATTTATCTAATAAGTTTTGCATAAATAAATCATAAATATATTTATGCTAAAAAAAAATCAAAAAATTTTATATTCACTCAAAATAAATTGCACAAAATAAATTTTCAAAAATTACTAAAATATAACACTGTACTACTACAAAATATAAATTTTAAAACCATTAGTATGAAACAAAATTAAATCTATGCATTTAAATTTTTGGCAACTAATATAATTAAACTAAATATTAATAACAATATCAATAAAAGTAAAAAAAAACAAGCTTAAATGCTTATTTTTGCCATATGCAAATCAAAATAGAAAAAAGATTGACATTTTTTTTTTTAGGGTTTAATCAAAACGAAAAATAAAATATATGCATTATTACAAATTTTTGAAATTTCAGTTTTGATGTAGTTAAAATGTATAACCAATTAAAAGTGTTTTAAAAATATCTGTGATAGTTTAACCACATTTTTTTTGTAAACATTACACTTCAATTTGATTTCATTGTTAACTTAAAATTAATAAAATTTTACAAAAAATACTAACAATGACATTATATGAGGGATGCACAAACTAGTTAAGACTAATGGCTAAAAATTATTACTGCAATTTATATAAAATCTTTTTAAAAGAAACATGAAAATTATCATGTATTATTTATTTTATTTTTTATTTACTATAATATTTCCTGCAAAGATATTAATCTTATAAACCTTTTCAACATATGCAGCCTTGAAGATGGTATCAAGATATCAATATATACTTGATACAATTCAAATTCAAGTATCAATATCAATTCAAATTCAAGTAACAAAATTCAAGTATCAATACAATCAGAAACATTTTTTGTGCTTTTTTAAAAAATTATTTGTGGTATGGTTTATTAAAATTAACATAAGATAGGGCCATGCTTAAATTTCAGTTTGTGCATCCCAGCTTTAGATGTACCAATACATGATTTTCAATTTCTGTATTCATACACAGATCCACATATTAATATAATACATACATATTTCAGATATGTTTCTGAAAATATTTGAATATTCTGTACAATGCATTGCTCTTATATCTCTTCTGTCATATATAAAATATGCAATTGGATATATATTTGTTTCTTTTCCAAAATAACTACCCACAAATTACAGACATATAACAGCCAAACTTTAATAATATACATCACATACTTTACTATGAACACAGCAATCAAGAAAGTGTGGTATTTTATATTAATTAATCAATGTAAATAAAAAAATATTTTAATAAATGTAATTTGTGCTTAACTTAATTTACTCAAAAGCAAATTGCCATTTAACACATAGCTATCAATCACACATGAAATTTTAATATACATAAAAATATTTCATCATGTATTAATTTTTAATTAAATCCTTTTATAGTAAGCCATTAATTCAGAATGTTACAACTGATGGCTTTGAAAATATTTCTGATCCAAATATTACTTTCAGTACCTTTTTTCTTAATTTTTTTTTCAAACACACATTTGTTCAAATTTACTTTTTTACTCATTACATTTAATTGTGTACATACATGTTATACATTCACTGTAAATCATTGAATAATATTCATATCACACCAACATCAAACATCAAATAAGCACATGACTAGATTGTGTTCATTACATTTAGGAACATGCTTAACTCATAAATGAAAGCACATTAAGTATAAATGCAAGTTTCAAAATTTTATTAATTATTTCGTTTAAACAATTTATTCTTTTACTTGTGATCAATTTGTTGTGACAACTGCATTAAATTATGTCTACATTTTTAACGACAATACAAATATAAAAAACTAGTTTATTTCAAATTTATTAAACATAATTGTGAAATTAAATACTACATAGGCAATCTAATAATGCAACAATCATTTTTCCGTTAATGGAGTTACAAAATGAAACTGACTAATTTAAATTAAAACTTTATTTATTTGGATAAGTTTTATTTGTATACTTAAAACGAATTACATCGTAACAAACATAAAATAAACGTAAAATAAGTAATGCAACTTCATTTCTATAATTTTAAGAATCTAGTCAAAATTTAAAGCACTAAATTAAATAAATTCACAATAAAATGCTCTACAGAATTCAAATAACAACTGATACACAGAATTTTAAATTAATCCAATGAATTAAATTAAAAATAAACGAAATGTAAAATAAATATTTAGTTCAATAGTTTTAAGATCAAGGCAATAAACAAATCATATGAACACAAAATAAAAACATTTTAAACAAACAAAATATTTTAATTAAGATACAGCATTATCTTAATCTATACATTGTGAATTATCTGCTGATGCATAAAACATAAAAATATAGATTATATTCTCTAATTCAGTATTCCCAAAGTTCTAACGCCCCCTTTTAAGATAAAGAAAATTACACCATGCCCAATTTATGTCCCTTAAGCAATTAAGCAGAAATATATTGTACAAAATTTGTGTTCTTTTATGTATAATATCTAACTGCATCTTAAAATATAGTAAATAAAGCTGTTGTAAATGAAATACCATGAAATTATAAGATTAATTATTCAAAACCAACAATAGCAGCATTAGCTTACACACAGAACATTAAGGTTACGAAATAGAAGATGGATAAAACTGGTTCACTGCTATCACTGAATTAATCCTCGGGTTTATTTTTGCCAGCTGTCTTTTATTTTTGGCAGCTGCCTTTTATTTATTTTTAAATCGTCGTTATTTATTATTATCTTTCTCTCTTTTTTCAATTCCTACTATTAGTTCACACACTCGCTATATATACTTATTCAAATTTTCAATCGTTAATAAAATATATTTTATTCCTCCACTCAAGTTCAAATACATTTTTTTTAAATTTGTAGTGGATGACATATGATGTTAATACAGTTTTTTCAAATATTAATTCATTAGTTAAATTTAATTCATTAATTTTAGATTTAAGTTGTATGTATCTAATAATAGATGGCACCAGTTGTAAGAGCAAAATTTCAACTTAAAAAGTAGGAATTGACTTAAAATTTTTTTTTTTATAATACTTGTTTTTTTTTGTCAACAAAAACATGTTCCACTAAATATGATAAAAGAAATGCAATTTTTCATATTTTCCTCTTCTTTTTTACATTTTCATCACCCTCCCATATTCTTATTAAACGTTAACTAAATGCACCCGAGGTTACTACTGCCCACCCTGATAGTTCCCCAGACCCCCAGGAGGGAGGTATCAACCCACTTTGGGAATCAGTGCTCTAATGGAATGTTTATGAAATTAAATTTTTATGGCATCAGCGACTGATATAAGTATCTAAAATATATAGTTTATAATACAAATCCTTATCAACTCTCCATTTCATAAAAGAAATTTCTGTAAGCATTAAAATAATCTCTGAAAGCACACACACAAAGAAATGTCTTGCAAGCTTATAATATTTTGCATAAAATAAAATAATACTAATAAAAGTAATTCTCCATGCTACAAATGCTTATTTATTATGCTATAAATATACATATGATCTAAAATAAATATTATATCTGTAGTTTACTCTGTGTAAACTTAATGGAATGTGATAGTTTGTGATATAACTATATGTATTGAATTACTGATGAAATGTAAAATATCAGAATTTCAACGTTATTTTTTACTATTATTTTTACTTAAATATCAATTTATATCGCTTTAAAAAAATAATAACTAATTTTAAGTTCTAGGCTTAAATCGTAATTGAAAACAATTAGAAATTTTTGGCAAAAATTAAAATATTTAAGAGGATATTGTAAACCAATATAATTTGAATCACTGATGAAATGTAAAATATTAGAATTTCAACGTTATATTTTTTTTACTAAAAATTATTATAATATTTTTTACTAAAATTTATGTATTTTTTAAAGCGATATAAATCAAGGTATTCATAAACTGGTATTTTAGTTCTAAGCTTAAATCGTAATTAAAACAATCAGAAATTTTTTTGCAAAACTTAAAACCTTTAACAGGAATTATTCTGAATGTGAAATCCGTCATTATTTTGAAAAATCGGAATATATTATTATAAAAAAAATGCTGCTGCATTAAAAATAAGCAAAAAATACTTTTTTAATGAAAAATGAAATAAGTTCAACTTTAAACAACAGTTCTTATAAAGCAATTAAAAAGTTATCGACTAATATATTTTGATTTTTTGCCATGTATGATGTTAAAATAAGTAATAAAAGCAAGTTTATTCTACTGAGGACAAAAATTATTTTAGATTTTACAAGAATGTGTTGTTTACTAAGAAATAAGTAAAATTATTTTAGATTTTACATGCGCATGTATTAGGAAAATTTAAAATATTTTTTTTATCATAAAATACAAACAAGAAATAATTTTTAATAAGGTAATTATGTTTTAGGCAGAATTTTAATTAATACACTTTATAATATGCAATATAACCATACATATAATCATATATATGGTTATATTACATATTATAAAGGTTATATTGTATACATATCAATATAAAGGTTAATTAAGTTATATAATCTTTTTAAAGATTAAATTATAATTATAACATATGTACGGTTAATATTAGATATTATGTAATATAACTATACATGTATGTAAATTAATTTTATTAAAAATGGTAGTGATATTTTAATTCTATAGGCTAATAATTAATATTGTTTACTAATTATAAATAATAACTTCAATAATAGACAATAAAAATATACCAATAATAATTTTTACTGTATTATTACTTCTTGTGGTTATATCATACTTTAAATTTGAATTATTTTAACTGATATAAGATACTTTAATATGCAAAATTAAAATTACTTTTTAGCAACGTATACAAATGCAATAAACATGCTACATATTACTATATATAATTGTAAACTCATAAATAAACTATTACATGTAAGTAGTATTGATTGAATTTTTGTAGCAAAATGTTGATGTACACAAAAAGAAAAAAAAATTAATTGTTATTTATAATAAATAGGAACTGCACTTTTATGCTTTCTTTCTAAAATAACAGAATTACTGTAATGCAACTGAAAATGACATTCATTACAATATAGTTAAAACTTGTTTTACATAGTGGTAAGACATATTTTTTTGTTGTGCTGGAATCTATGAATAAATGAGCAGCATTAATTGTGAGTTTTCCTTTCCATTATTATAAGCTCGACCAAAATTATGATTCATTATGATTATCCATTAGCATAATAGAGCTCTATAATATCTCAAATGTGATTCAGCAAAAATTGGGCGTGGCTCTTTTTGTCGCGCCACGACGGGATTGGCCGGAAAACAAAGCCTTTCCTTTTGGCAGCAGCAGTAGGCGGAGTGCTGATTGGTCAACCTAGTAGACCCACGTGACCGGAACCCACTGCGTCATGGTGTGCACTTTCTCGACGGTCTTCTCGAGTGTCCGAATGGTCTCTTCGATGTCGTTATTCACAATTGTCAGGTCGAAAAAGTGACCGTAAGCTTGCCGTAGGAGTTCGCTCTCTTTGTATAATCGCTCCAGGCTACCATCAATCTGGAAAAAATTGCACCAAGAATTAAAACATATTCTCAGTGAACATATTTTAACACTTAAGGCTCGTTCCCACCGAGGCGTGAAGCGTTGAAGATTCACGCGGCATGCAAGAAAATTTTTTCGCCCCCTTCACAGCGAAACCTTAGAAATAGCATTACGCCTAGTGAAGTTCAGCTTCGAATTGACCAACTCTCAAATGTTTGTCGCGTCGTGTGACTTTGATTGAGCCAATAGTAGATCTGCCATCTAGTAGAAGTAACTGGAACTTCACTAGGCGCATAGCGATTTCTGACATTTCGATGTGAACGTGTAGAAAAATTTTCTTCCTTGCCGCGTGACGCGTCTCGCGCCTCATGTCTCGATGGGAACAAGCCTTTAAAGTAAAGTAAAGTCAAGATTCTAAGGACTAAAAACTAAACACGACGAATGCCAGCTAATCACAAACTAATACTACACTACACCACACCACACCACATCACTGTGCCCAGAGCTGAGCTGCCCCTTTACAGTTTGGGAATGATGTGGATGAGAGAAGTCTGATTGGGCTCTGTGACGCTCTATGGTCATACGAGACCGGTACCTACGGCTTAAAGTGGATTCCAAACCATTCAAACCCGAAACCTGTGGTACTGAGCGCCAGATCGTTAGCCACTCGACCATCCGGCCCCACCAATCGCAAACCAATACACCTGTGTAATTGTCTGCATTCGATATCTCAGGAACTTTCTCGTACAAATAGCGGGTCGTCAAATTACTGTTTTTGGCACCAAATTGGCAATAAAAAATTTGATATGGGGCTTGGATTTTTTAAAGCTAACTTTACTTGATGACACGTGCAGATTATATGGTAATTCATGGATGGTCCGCACGGAGAGCGTATGGCCCGCATTCGATTTAAAGTTTGATTCCACCAAAGATTCAGAGAGACTCCCTTGCACTAGAAGCCAGTCGCCAAATTACTGTTTTGGCGATAAATAATTTGATATGGCCCGAAACAAAGGGGCTTGGTTTTTTTATGGCAACCTTATTTGATGACATGTCAGGAACATATGGTAAAGCATGATGGATGGTCCGCACGGAGAACTTATCTACGATCATCTTGTGCACACATTAGGCTAATTAGACAGGGACCTACACTACCATTATAAAGTGGATTCCGAACCGCCAACAACCATCCATAGGAGGCACCTAGGAGATGACAGCGGAAAATTCGCCAAATGATAGACAGTCACCCGATATGGAAGACTATTGAGAAGAATGAAAAGAATCTGTTTGTCCGCCAACATGGTGATTTACAAATTTTCTTAACATCGCAAAACATTCCAGGTTTCCTATTAATTAAAGAGTCGTCTTTATGGTGTTTCGCAATTGTTTGCGATGAAGAGTTAGTTGCCATTGATCTTGGAAGCGGGTTAAGGGGAATAAGAGTTCGATTAGTTAGCGTTTTACGTCGAGCGATTTTAGTAATCGGTTGGTACCCATTTTAATTTTCATGAGAACTGAAGACTAGAGACAAGGCCAAAAAAAAAAAAAAAAAAAAAAAATTTCCATCGAAATAGTACACATTGAAAACACTGCATGACTACGAAATATACTGCATTGTACACTGCACGAATTTAGATTAAATTGAAAAAGCGTCATTCTGTCATATCACAGAAATCTTGCTTAGAGAAATCGAGTTAAATTCCGGTTGAAAATGACATAAAGGTATATTGTCAGATGGTAGCACGGAAAAACAGGGTTTGTATTTGCAAAATTACTTTAACGACCAACTCGGCGTGTTTGGTTTCCGAACTGAGAGAGCTCCTTTCAAATCCTGGCAAGCGAGCATGAATAGAAAACTCTATTGTCTGTGCCGGAGATAAACCTATGGACCTTAAAGTCAGTTCATTCGAATTGGAAAAGAAGTTGCAAAATCCTAGGTACCACTCTTGAAGCATTCGTTCCAATAGGGATGGTTTGCTTGCTAACTGTTTATTGTATGCGCATCGATGGGAATATGAGATAATCAACCGCTAATATTCGACAGAAGAATCCCGACTCATCCTTTTATTCCGCAACCGAATCTGAATCAGGTTTAAGATATGCTTGAAACAAGAGTTTTCGGGGTTTTTTTCTCTATACATCAAAAAAATTTCAGCGGGTGGTGGTGTAATACCACCGAAGCAGAATCGTAAAACTCAAGGCAAAAATTCGATCTATTCGTTTGATCGAAAGGACACATAACACGTAACCTACAGTAACATACATATCACAACATAAGTTTAGTTAAATATATCGAGGTTCACTGTATACAGAAATTGTATACTCTACATTTGAGGTTTCTTATAATTTCCAATAAATGAAGAAAAATAAGGTCACGTATTTCCTATGCATGTGTTGCTGATTTACATTATGTGACTTGGATTCTTGAAGTGATAATGAAAAAATAAAATTTGAGTATTGAACTCAGTCTCACACACATATATCTGTGTTGCTAATAACTGAAGGTACTTACATCTTGCATATTGCCTAATGATGGAGCAGCTATAAATACAGTATATGGAGTATATTCCGCAGACCGTAAGATTTTCAAAGCCTGTAAAAAAGAAAAATAGTTAATATAACAAACCAAACACAGTTAAAGCATTTGCACAAATTTTTTTCTAAAATGTGTCTGTCAAGAAATTTAAAATTTTCAAACATAGCAGGCAGCTTGATACAGTATTGCATTCGTGCGAAAAGAAATAACAATGTATTGGAATACATAAAACAAAATATGAAATGTTTAATGTCGTATTTTATTTGAAAATAATACATAAAAAATCCTGGATTATTTATTAGCTGTAAGTCGTACTCAGTTTTGGACGATAGTAGATAACGTACGTTGTAATTTTTATCAATGAATTAGCATAGATTTTTATCAGTAGCGATTCGAGTAGAATCAGATTTAATATTATCTACATCTGAAGTCTCATCGATAACCTTGATTTCGTGTATTATTTACAATTCACGACAATGCAATTATTCCTTACTTCACTTGCAATTCACATTCACGACTTACAATTGCAACCCTTTTCTTGGCGCACATTGGCGAAAAAATATTTTGACGCCATACCCAGCGGCCCCTAATCTGCGATTTTGCTAAATAATGATCAATGTATAAAAATTTAAATCAGCAAACCTTGAATCAACTATCAGGTATTTATATCAATTCGTATAAAAATAGTAAGAAATTTGATTTATCTCTTTATAAAAGATAATTTCAAGTATAACAGTGTGAAGATGAGTTTTCATTCTTTTAAGTGAAATTTTTTTTTTTTTTAATAACTGACTTGATTTTATTTAACATCATAAAATCACCAATCATTAACAAACGAAAATTTGATCAATGCTATCTCAAATAATTATTATAAATGATTTATTTTCTGCATTGATATCGTCATTCGAATTTGAACTATATTACCATGGCAACAAAATTTTAAGCTACCACGAGATTGAATTGTAGATAATTGCTTCTACAAATAGTCAACGTTTTATACCAATTGAAATTAACAAATGATACACAGCGCCTTGTGAGCAAAGTTCTCAATCAGTTTACCTATTCAATACACATCTATTACATACAAAAGTCTCGATAGTCGAAAACATGCATGTTAATGCCAAAAAATACCATGATCATTTTTTAAAGCAAATCTTTTTTTAATTAATTAAATTAGCTTATAATATAGTAAAATAACATTCATACATACGTATTACACTATGCAAATGTTTTCAACTGATTTCCTGTTATATCGTAGATGGAGCCCTCAGGGGCTAAATAGTTCCAAAATCTTATATGTCAATCGTGAAAAATGCACATCTCTCTTATCCACAGAACATTATTAGTTCGAGATCAACAAGATTGATTCTGACGCGTCACATTGACTTCTAGTCTTATATTTTCTAAGAGATAGTATGAGTACGTATGGCACTTTCTCACCTGTGGCTCGACGTCCAGTATGGCTATCTTGCCATCCGCATGCAGCCTTCGAATAGTTTCGAGCTTCGTGCCGTACATGGCGTCTTCGTGCGTGCCGTACTCGAGGTACTCGTTGGCGGCGATGTCGCTCATCATCTCCTCGTGGGACACGAAGAAGTAGTTCTTGCCATTTTCCTCGCCTTTCCGCATCGGCCGAGTCGTGTCTGCAACAAACAAACGGATTAGCTGCGATCAAGAAATGAATACAGGAAAATGTCGCCTCTTTGAGGTGTTTCTTTTAGTAAAGCAGCATCCAAAAGAAAATCAATGTATGTAATAAATAGTACCAATCTAAAAATAAAATGAAGCATACATTTAAAGCTTCAAATAGATTCATAAATCTTCTTGACTTGCGCTGACAATGAATATGCATCAATGCTCTTTCTTATAGCGAACAGAGATAAATGACGTTGATAACGAGTGATGCGTTTTGTGATGTCCCCTACGACTCCCGTAAAACGCTTCTAAAATAATTTGAAATGTACGACGTACATAAAAAGTTTTAAATGTTTGTATTATTCTTTGGTCAAGTGGTTGAAGAACTAATGCGGTGGTAGATGGCAGGCAAACTACTTAAACGACGATTTGCCAGATCTCTATCTCCTGCTTTGTGAATGAGAGAAGTTTCTGAAGCTTCAAGCCCATTGATTTGATAGAAAAATATATTAAAAAATTATCTCCAACTTGCAAAGTTTTTTTTTATTTTTTTTTTTAATTTACGTATGCATAAATTTTCTATTATAATTTTTAAGTAAGGAATAAAAGGTAATAGAAAAATAAACAATAGAAAAAAAACAATTGGAGGGGAAATTGTAAACTACTTTAACATTAGAATGATTTACATTCATAGGATGGCCTGGGGCGTTATCCATCAGTTACAAAACTTTTATTAATAATAATATATTAGTAATAATTTAACTAATATTTTTTAGTTGCACACAATCTTCGATCTGCTGTACAAAACAGTTATAAAACCTATTTCAAAATATTATGCTTTTTTATTGGTTCACCAGCAGATAGGAAGTGCTTATTTTTCTACGTTTTTCATTACATGTAGTTTTAATGTACAATTAACTAACATAGGCTTAGTAATATGTTCTTCAGCTGCATTACAACGGAAAACCAAACTTATTTTGTCTTTTGACTTCTTGGAAACCAGTAATAGAAGTCTCATTTTTTGAAATATAAATCCTGCTAGGCATTTTTTTTTTCAATGCAGAGCAAATTCATCAATGATACGAACTTGTTCTGCTATATAATTGATCTTCTTTATAATTCTGTGAAATCTATGGGCTGCTTCTGTATCGACTTATACACTTTCTGCAACAATATTCATTTTACACAAAGAAAATCTCTTCTAGAATCTATTAAATCCTCCTGTACTGGCTTTAATTTCGGGTTTATGCAATGCATTAAATGAAACAATCTCGGAAACTTCTAAACGTACCTACATTACGAAGTGGCCTGATAACCAATTGGCCAGAGCTCTGGCCTTTGGTACCAAAGGGTTTTTAGGTTCGATGTTTGTAAGTGGTTCGGAATACACGTTAAACTGTAGGTCTCGGTCGAATTAGCCTAAAGTGGGCAAAAAATGACCGTAGAGTAACAAATCAAACCAAGCTACGTTACGGTTCGTGGAAGAACTAGGCAATTTGTTTGATAGAGTATGTTGCGTATAAATATATTCTATTATATCACGTATAACTTTTATTGTGTATAACTATATTCTAACATATAACTATTTCCTATTACGCAGAACGTATCCCCCGCGTTGTATGGCGTCATCAATATAGTATTGATGACAATCTGGATTGCATAAGCATACTCACGTGGTATAGGATAGGCATACTTGTCAGGATGATGGCTAATCAACGTGTTCTTTATATGCCTTCTTCCTACACCATGCGCTCCTGTAAAGTACAAAAGGAAATATTAATAACGCAAAAGAAACTTAATATGTAATCATATGAATACATGCAATTTTACATGAAAATAAAACAGATTAAAGTCTACCAAATTAAAGTTTAGCCAATTTAATGACTTGATTAAATATGTCCCTGTAACTAAAATGATACTGTATCTATAAAAAAAAAGCCAAGAAGATTTAACAATTATTGCTTTTCCTGTAAATAATTATATATTCAGTATCATTTCAGTTTAGGTGACTTCAGAATAAGTCGTTGCGCATATTGCAAATATTATTGTCAGGTATAAGATTTTCATGATTCCTTGATTCTCATTTCATGTTAGATTCTCATATTCTTTCTATTACACGAATATGTAGTTTAAAATTTTAATTTTTAATTTTGCTTCAGATTCATACACAATTCATTCATAATTATCTTGCTTTCAATAATTTTAAAATTAAAAAAAAAAATCTATTTGCTCCACATTTTTTAATACCTGTCGACCAAAATATAAGGCACATAATAAAAAACGAGGTTACCATATTCTTCTAAAATGATTTCAAATATCGTGCTACCGTATTTTATACATTCTCGCCAATTTGGCGACTTGGCAAAATTGTAAAGATAAAATAATATTCAAATAAGTCTATTCCGCATGTAAGAATAAAACTGAATTATAAACATTAAGTCAATTGTATTAAAAATAATAAATAAAATTGCATTAAAATAAATAAATAAATGGATTATAATATCGGGCATTTCTACCTAGGAGAACCAGCGTCTTCCTCCTGAAAGCTGGCAGCTTGACGACTTCTTCGTAGGTGACCACGTCTAACTGATCGAAGACTGCATTGTGTTTGGCCAAGTACTTGTCCCGGAAGTGCTTCTTCTTGCGGGAGAAGATTGAGCAATTCACTGCAGAAAGGTAAATGTTTTCAAATATATAGTAATTGGTTAAGTTTATTTGTCAAAAAACAGTCTGATAGAAATCCCAATAAAAGTTAACAAAATTCTTCATTAACAACAATTCATTTCAGAAGGGTAAATATTTAATTAAAATGTCTTCTCAGTTTAACAAAATAGAATTATATTTATCATGCGCATAATGGAACGAAATTTTAAAGTATAAATACCCCCTGAAACTTTAAAAATGCAGAAAGTTTAAATGACGAAAGAAGTTCTGCAAATGCAACCCAAAGAGATTTAAAGCCTTATGAGGTGGGTTCGTTACGATATCTTCAACGTGAAGCAAATTGCTGCGACTCAAATAATGAGTTCATCGCTGTGTGCTCATCTACCTTTTATTCTCTGCAATTCAATTGCATGAAGCCTTTTATATAGCCCGATTCGCGGAGAGGACAGCGTGACTCGCATATGGTACAGAGAGGTCGACAATTCCAGAAAGATAGCAACATTCCTTATCTATTCTCCTACAACTAGTGAAACACAGGCAGATTTCGTAATTATAAGTGTGTGATTATAAGTGACTATTTATTATACGACTTTTCTACCGCCAAAGCAAATTCGCACATCGAAAACTTACTGTTTGAGTAACAAAGCCGGTTTGCTTCATGCTAAAGTAACTAAATAAGCTCGTGTGATATGCACTGTAAGATATCGCTCGTTTGCTTAACCTAATAGGTTACGAAATCTGCCTGTGTTAACTAAGTTGTAAAAAGATAGACGGGGAATGTATCATCTGGCTGGAATTCCAGTCCTCATTTGTACCATAGGAGAGAGGAACTAAGAAAAACACGTCAACAGCAAGACTGCGATAAAATTGCGATTGAAAAAAAAACACAAAAAAAACCTCACCAATCAATTCTTTCCTACTGATTTATTTCCTTTCCTCCCTGAAGATCCTTCCATCGCAGGTACAAATCGTGATCGAGGGCAGCTGTATAGTAGCCAATAAGTGTAAGTGAATTGCCATCTGGGTTTGTAATCCTTCGGCAAGAAATTTCAGGATATTTTGGTGTAGACAGGCCAGTAATATAAATGAGTAGTACAGACTGACTAGCTGACAGAAAGAGTCCATATCCCAGTTCCTGAGGAGCCTTCCATCGCAGCTCCTAATCGTTATCTAGGGGAGCAGTATAGTAGCCAATAAGGGTAGGTACATCTGGCTTTATATTCCTTTAGCAAGCGATCTCAGGATATATTGGTATAGACAGGCCAGTAGTGTAAATGAGTAGTACGGACTTGGATTTGGACCCTTTCTACTAGCCAGTCAGTCCCTGAGAAGCCTTCCATCGCAGTCCAAATCGTTATTGAGCTGTATAGAACTCAATAAATGTAATTGAGATTCCTTCAGCAAGTGATCTCAAGGTATATTGGTATAGTAGTCAGTAGTACAGACTTGGATATGGATCTTTTCTGCCAGCCACCTGTAGGTAAACTGCCCTCCATTGTTGTGCCCTTCGCGTTACCTAGTAAAGGCCTCTTCACAGTCATTGTGACTTGGGGTGTGATTCCTTCATTGCTGAATTTCCCAAATTTCAGTGTTCTCGTCTTTTCTACTCTATTTATTTCCAAATATTGGGATGTAGTAGCGTCTTATGTATGTTTATACCGTTTACCCATATAGCGAGGCAGCACGGGGGTTGTTCTCTCACCTTGATCGTTCTTGGAGCTCTCGATGGCGAGGCAGGCCGTCCTCCACTCCTGCAGTTCGGGGGAGGGGATGAGGCCCGCGGTGCCGTCGGCGCCCTCCCTCCTCGCCTGCCACCAGTTGTGGTCGTCCTTGCTGATGATCTGCAGGATGTCTCCAGTGCGGAACGCTATCCCGGCCTGGGCGCACGGAATCAGGTCGTCCTCATTGGGGTCATAGTCGAACTGCGCTCGGACGTAGATCTGCAAGGGAGAGATTCACAGAGTTCCGTTTTTTTAAACGTTAAAGCTTAAGACTAAAAACTTATTTTTTAACTTTGAGATGATTCGCATTAAAGAATAAACTGCATTGATAAAAGAGCTTTCGACGTTACTCAGAAGTTTTGGGTCTGCAACTGGCTTTTCAATGAATACTAAAAATCTTACGTCATAGAAAGTCAGCCAATCGGAAGTCGAAGTGGGCAAAAGATGACGCTTCCAGTTGGCTAGTTTTCTACGAGATGATATTTGAGTACTCTGTAGAAACTCAGTTAAAATTGGATGTTATTTAAATTGAAGGTCGAGCAGTAGAATAGGTTTTGGTTCATGAAAAACGATGATATTCAAAGATCCATCTCCCTGATACCTCTCAAGAAGTACTGGAAAAAACTCTTACAAATATTCTTCAATAATATCAACAATACAACCACCAACATCCAAGAGATCGAACAATATGAACAGATCCAATTTTAAAAGACCTAGGAATATTCTGCTCTAACCTACCTAAATTCAATTTTGTATTTTTATTTTTTTCATTTCTCACGATTTCCTTTAAACTCTGGGCATTGCCAATGTTTTCATTCTTTTAATGTTTGTCACCACCGGAGATGAAGCCCCTGACGGGGCCAGTGAGCTCCAATAATCTTCAACACCATCATCATCAGAATAGGTTTTGGCACTATTTGTTATAATGGATTCAAACCTAAGGTTAATTTAAGACTAACAGCACTAGAAGCCTATTCGCTATGTCGATTGTTAGCACGCCACGTATCAATTACTTGACACAGAACTTTAGAGTCAATAGTGAACCTTTAACTACTAAGAAATCAATATGAAGCAGAAAGTTTAGTATGAGTCTCTCTCAGTTGAATTATATAGGTCAATAGTTGACTTGTTAAGTATTCCTTGAGATGAGTGCAGCTAATATATATGATTTTAATAATGTACAATCTCTGTTAACATTTTTAACAAGTAAATTTTCATATAAATAAATTTAATATCTGCAATTAAAAGATTTCCTAAACCATATTTTTCCCCTTACTGTGGTTTTGCTATGCGAGATTAAAAAATAAAGTAATTCTCTACAAATTTTACATCCACTTTTTTACCTACCTATTTCCAAGCCTTTTCTTTTACACATTTATCGATTTATTTACATTGCTCTCTTAAATAATTTTCAGTATAAAACCCTTTCCACCATTAAAATAATACATTATAAGAATAATGTTCTTTTGTTTACTTTTATTGCATTGCACAGTGCCATCTAGTGAGAGCCAAATAAGTTAATTAAAATTAATTGTACAAAAAATTTAAAGTATTAGTGAGAAACTTTTTACCATATTAGATTGAATTTATATTTAATAGAATTATGAAATGAGATAGTATTCAACGTAATTACTTATCAATTATTAATTTGTAATACAAAATCTAAAGCAAATTTTATTAATTATTGTTAAAAATTACGTAAGTGCAGCTTTTTGTTCTAAATTTTCCAACTATATAATTGTACTGTTGTAAATCATTTAATTTTCATACATACAAGAAAAAAATTTGGCATCTAACGAAGTAGAAAAAAAAACCAGTTAACTAAAAAGATTTTGGTTGAAAAAAAAAATTTTTTTTTAAAGCTACCTTAAAAAGAAAGAATGACAATTTACTATTACAAATCGCATTGATTTCATATTTGAAAATGAGAAATACGAAGTCAATTATGAAATTTGGACACAAATATTATTACATAAATTACAATTTTAAAAATATCCCAATGTCTTATGGATTTTTCCACGATTCAAAAATATAATATTTACAATTGTTTGAATAAGTTATCGGATTATTAAATAGTTTAAATCAGATTCATATCGCTATGAAAAAACAATTAACCTAATTTATACATATAGCATTAGCATTAACCAATTATGGTTAACATCACTTAAATTGAAAACTAATATTGCAATAATAATACAGCCAAATTAGACAATAATACGTTGTCAGCATCTAGCTATGACTATTAGATGTTGTCTATTCTGAACAATGGATAACACGTTCATGCATCCAAATATAATTTGTATTTTTAAAACTCATTAAAAAAAATTCCAATTTCTACTATGTTGAAAGCTGTTTTGCATTTTTTAAAAATATTTAATTAAAATATTTTAAAATTGAAAATGAACTATATAAAACTAAAATATAACTAAAATATTTTAAAATGAATCGCTATATGAACTAAATGACCATATATGACACATATTTAATGTTTTGATTTATACAAACTTTATAAAATATTACTAGCAATGTGTACATTTACACTTGATACACACCTATAAACATAGACTTCAATGTTAAAAATTTAATAACAATTTCTACAAACTTAAAAGTAAAAGTTATTAATTGGTATCTGTAGCAAGAAAAGAAACAAACTAATAATATTTTTCAAAAGTTATTGATAAAGTTATGTTTTGCAAACCCTTTTCAATTCCTACTATTAGTTCACACACTCGCTATATATATCTTGTTCAAATTTTTAATAGTTAATAAAATACTTTTTATTTCACAACTCAAGTTCAAATACATTTTTTGAAACTTATAGTGGATGACACTTGATATTAATAATTTAAATTTTTTTTAGATTTAAGTTGCATGTATCTACCAATAGATGGCGCCATATGTAAGAGGAAAATTTCAACTTTATTTATAAAGGACCTTCTGCAATATAGTGAAAAAAAAAGTATGAATTGACTTAAAAATTTTTGTTTATATTACTCGCTACGTTCACCTTAATTTTCCTTTAAATATCTAGTTTTTAACTCTTTATAAAGGCATGCAGCAAGCTATCCACTAGCAAAAAGAAATACTAAATACTTACAAGTATAGGCGGAGGATTTATCCTGAAATACTATAGCAGCATGGAAAAGAGAATAAGAAAAGTTATCCAAAGTTCACCATAAAAGAAAAATTGCATGAAATAACAGCTGTTTGAATATAAAAAACAGAAAATAGACAATGCACAAAAGACAAACACAAAAGCGTAGATTTCAAAAAATAAGTATTTTATTCCATTGTTGTTCATTACAAAAAGCAAGCAAAAAATATGGCAATTCACAAAAAAATATTTTAAAACATATAACATTGAAATATATGGAATAATAATAAGACATATCTATAAAAATGGTTAATCATATAAACTTTAAATATTCATCAAAGTAAACTAAAGCATGCTTTAACAGTTTATACAACGACAAGCATAAACAATATAGTATACCTGCCAACTTTTGAAAAAAAAAAGTAAATAATATGCTCATTTTATTTCTTTTCAATCATAAAATTATTCATTATATATTGCAGTTAAGGTGTACATTTTAGGTATTGAAAAATTAATCTTCAAATTATTAAATATGATCACTTATCCATCGTAAAAATAATAATAAAGCAAATGAGTTTTATTAAAAAAGTTTTATCTTAAATTTCTATAGAAAAAAAAAATATATATATATATATATGAAAAATCTGTAAAAATTGGCAGGTATGTTATAATTAATGAAAATTTCAATCAAAGAGCAGTAACGTAGTCTTACGTGATCATAAAACGGTATTTAAAAATTTTATTTAATAAATCATTGAAGAAAACCTAAAAAAATACAATACATAAATATTCACATTAAAATTATCATTTAAAGAACTACAAAAAAAAAATGGCTATATTCAATTGCTAATTCGATAACTTAAAGTATGAAGTGGTAGTTAGTTTATATTATTGAAATGCTGTGAAAATATAAGTCCTATTGTGTCTATTATGAAAACATTGAGAAATGCAGCTGATAAATTATTATTAAAAAAAAAAAAAAATGGAAGGATATTTTTAAAAATATTATTTTACTGTGTATGATATTAAAGTACTAATATTTTTTTTCACAACTAAATTCGAGTGACTCCCTTTAATTTAAAAGATGTATTGTTTAATATAGCTGAAAATCGAGAAGTAACTTAAGAAATACCTTTTATATTAAGGTTATTTATAATAATTACAAAAAATGCTATGCTTATGGAACTGAAGCTAAATAAATTTGTTCATCTTAAAATAGTACAAACATTCAAAATGCATGCCCATTTAATTTAAAATGCACTTATCAGAAAAATAATAAAAATGCAAACACTCATTGAATACATTTATTCTGTAAACATAGTCACAAATTAAATTAAAAATATAATAAAAGCTCACATAAAAAGCATACAAAAAATAATAAGACCGAATTTTGCAAGAAACAAAACTTCAGAATCAAATGCTGATATATGCTTGGAATGTTCTTCATGCTTCAAAACAACATAATTATAAATATTTAGAAAAAAATAGATGTAGTTTAAAATTATTAAAAAAGTATAAATGGCATCTATAAAACAACAAAATAAAAAATAACAACAAAGAAGGGGAAAAGATGTAAGTAATTTTTAAATATTCAACAAATATGCTCTTATTTAAATATGGCACACGACTGCAAATAAATTACTATTAATAGGAATTGTATTGTGGCAAGTAGAAATGGCAACATCGAAAAAAAAAAAAAAAATGACTTATAAGTGGTTTGTAACTGCACAATCATATTTACTATAAAATCTGAATATAAGAAAATATTTAAAAACCCTATTTTCAACCAAAAATATACATAATTGAATAAAATAAATGTTTTTCTTTACCTTCACCTTATGTTACTTATGTTTTTCTTTACCTTGTAAAGAAAACATATTCATTGAAAATATACTTTTATATGTTTAAGTAGAATTTTAATAAATCCAAATAGTTCACAAAATATGTAATTAACCACATACAAAAAATAGTATGAATGCATTATTAAATTTAGAACAAATTTCTACTAATTTTTGGAATAATTAAGAGGAAATATTTTGACACTTTTGATTTCATTTGTTTGTTAAAAACAATGTAATTACTAATTATTTCAACTCAATTAGATAAATTTAACATCAATAATCAACACTATTTTTTTAGGGGCGATATCATTAATTCAATATTTTTAATTTAAACGAGATTAATTAACATTAACTTCAACACCATTGTTTCTCATAACAATGTGCAAAGGGATGGAGGGGGGTGGTCGTTAACTCTCCACCCCCTGACAGACGAGCCTCATGAATTCGGGCATTTCGTTAGCATATAAAAACTTTACCTCGCAGGGGGGTGGGGCGCTGCGGTAGCTTGGAACGATTTTGAAGGTCACGCTGCCTCGGGCGTCACGCTGGAAAAGAAATAAAAAAAAAAAATAGTCAAAAAACATTGCTTACTAATACATACAAAATACATTGTTACAAATTTTTATTTAAACCTGCATCCAAAAAAGATTCGTATCAATGTAGGATACGAATTTCTTTCATTTTTTCAGTTAAATATAACACTGTTGGTTTATAGATTGTAATAAAATGTATAACTTATTGCAATACGATTGATTATATTATGTTCTGCTATATCACTTTGATGCGCGAATCCCTTTTTTTTTTTAACGTTTTACTGTTGTTTATTTATTTATTATTTTTTTAAAAATCTAGGAGTTTGTTTGTCATTCTGTTGTTTCTTCAATAGAGCCATTTTTTGTCAGTAAACAGGGGAAATTACTTAGGTAAGTGGGACTACCAATACCTGGTTGACAGTATATATATAATTAATTGAACTGAAGATACTTATAGAAAAGGGAAACGGTACGCCATCAAAAAAAAGTTCCAAAGCGTATTAATAGATGGCGTGTAAGCGGCATGCATAAAGAAAGTGAATTCTTCTGCCAGGGATATTTTGAATCGAAATGACAACGTATTCGGCATGAGTTACACATTAAACCAACTGCAGTGCTTACTGTTGTGACACTGTTGGTGGAAAGCCCATCCACTACGGCAAGGTCATACCAAATTGGATGGTAAAAATCGGTGGAACTTTTTTTATGCCATACCGTTTCTTTCTTCAAGTACAATAAATTACCTTGTATATGTTCTCAATTTAAAAAGAATAAAATATAACTTTCAGCAATTATTAATAATCGTGCCAACAGTCGCCAAACTATTTGATCCAAGGTATTTATTGATCATTTTACAACAATGGTATTTATATGTCTAGAGTAACTAAAACTTAAAAAAAAAAAATTTAGATTTGAAAACTAACTTATTTTGTATTAATGTCCATATGCTATCACGGCCAAATCGCAAAATAGGGGCCGTTTGGATTTGGCAACTTTCTTATGGCGCCAACTAGGCAACAAATGCGGTAACCCAGGTTATTTATAATGTTTTCAATTCACTACATTTGCAATCGCAACCCATTACTTTGCGCACTTTGGCGAAAAGATTTTTCGACGCAAATTCCAACGGCCCCTATTCTACGATTTTACTGTGATTACATTCCTATTACCGAGATGATCTAAATAAATATTAAATTTGGACAAACTTAATTACTTAGTTTACGCGAAACTTTTCTTCGTTTTTCTCAGATACAGTTTGATCCTTTACCCTTAACTACGATTTTTTTACCTGAAAATACTTAAGTATTCGTAATATTTGTCACTGAAATATTTAGTTTCATTGATTTCACTGTTCTTATTTTTTTAATGTTGAACATTAATAAATAGGCAAATTTTCATTTGATATTAAATGTGAACGAATGACATAAGATATTGGAAGCTGCATCTATTCTTCATGATGTTTTAAAATAAATTGCACAATTAATTTTGGTACTTACGTATTAACGCCACCGCGCCAATAAACAGCTGCCAATGCGCCAAAATAGAGACTGTTTTGAATCTATGTTAAACTCTATATCGGCCCATTTTCCACCGAAATCCGATTGACTTCTTTGTTTAAAAACAAAGTATTTTGAAAGTGTTTTGATTTTAAATAAAGTGTTTTATGATTTGTCACAAAAATTTTAAGTGTAGATTGGCGCCACTTAAAAATCGCCAAATCTGTAGCTGCGGTGGCGTTAATACGTAAGTACCTTAATTTTTTTGTAATTTTCATGAAATTTAAAAATTGTCTTTATGCAAACTTATGAATGATAAATTTTGAATAGACTTCATAATTTGTTGCGCATCTTTAAAACAACATCAAATTAATTTTAACATTTTTTAAAATAATAATATGAATTTCATGTAAAATTAAAAATAATCCCAATAAGAGTATTAATTCACTTCTGAAATACGCTATATAATAAAACAGTAAGTCACAAATCGATTTAACATCTAAAATCAATCATTATAACATTTCTATGAAATACATCCAAGAAGTAACTTACGAGCATGCGCTGTAAACTTTCCACTGATTGGTTGGCAACACTGACTCCGTTGATTTCTCGTATTTCATCACCAACGTGTAGAGTTGCTATAAAATAAATAATAATAAAAATCTTAATATAGATATAATTTCTGAAATTTAAAAAAATGAAATCCCCTCACGAATTTCAGTTTATCGTCAAGCGTACATTACACATAGCATGATCTTTATAGTATACCAATGTTTAATAACTCAAAAAATTTATGAAGCAATTGATGAAAATACTACAAGAACTATCCAATTTAGTAGCGACATGAATATAACAAAATTTAATAGCTGTAGAACTTTACAAAGAAGCAATTGTTCAATTACTATAAGAAGTACTAAAAAATTCTGACACAGAAATTTTGTTAAATAATGGTTAAATTGACTTTTATAAACATAAACTAATCCTTGGACACTATTTTGAGGATATTGAAACACTAATCTGTTCAACACTAATATTTTGAAAACCAGACCATTCAAAAGGAATTGTAGAGCACGTGACTTGATATGGATCGTTATATTTAGCAACACAAAATAAATTCTGATTTTCGCGTGATTTTATTTATAAATAAAAGTTTCTCGTGTCGCACAAGGAAACATCACGGACCTCTATAACCAGGACAACATCATGTTCACACATTATAATAAAGTTATTTAGATAAGTACAATATTATCCAGAAAACAACATTACATCTAATGGAAAAACTAAAAAATTAAAAGCTAAAACATTTAGAAGTCCCATTTGTCCCTGGATTTATTATTTTATCTGATGGTTGTAAAATTCGTATTAGTTTTCTTTTAAATTAAACTAAAATCTTAAATATTTAAATTTTTTAAATATTTCGCACATGTCATCTACAGGCCGGATGATGCTTAGCCGTTGTCTATGTTCACTGAATATTAAAATGTATGTCAATTTTATGTTGTTCATGTGAACAATCCCATAAAAAGCAATCAAAAGTAAGAATATTATAGTGAATGGAGTACCACTTTTTTAAGTTGTCCCATGTGACCAAAGGGAATCGCATAGAACAATTACGAAGCCCGAAAATAAAACTTTGATATTCCTTCTAATATTGAGTCCAAAATGTTTTCTCCCTATCATTGTGTACAACAAGATTATTATCTGCAATTATTATAAAGCAATTATTTAGAAACACCTTATATATTAAAGATCTTTTTATTATAACTTTTTTTTAAGTAATTTTAATTTTTTCAATCTTTACTTCATCTAATTTTTTCCCTTTCGAAACAAATTAGCATTAAGCGAACATATCATATTTAAAAACTGAAGTATAATATGCCATTTTAGTTAAAACTTTCTAATTTCTATATACTATTCATAATACATCACAACAATTTCATCAATGGCACGACAGCCCAGGGTGGGTCAGGTCTTTTTATGAAGTGATTTCCATGGATTCTTCTGGGTGACACAGGTCCTTCAATTCTTAACCTTTAGTACAGCAAAATCTTTTTCAACTGCGTTTACCAACTTGGGTCGTCTTCTTCGTCCCTGAGGCTTTGCCAAAACGAACTTTTTTACAGGGTTTAAACCATTCATTCTAAATGCACGAGCAGCCCAGTTTTTGCACAGTCCTTCCCCCCCAATAACTTTCCCTAACACCCCCAAGAATAGCCCTTAAAATCTTCCGCTCACATATACCCAAATGGGCCTCCTCAGATCTTGCCGAAGTCCATGTTTCAGAGGCGTAGACCAAAATAGGTCTATTAAGGGTTTATATATAACAAGAATTTAGTTTTTCTGAATTAAAAATTTAATGATACATTATAATTATTAATATGACAATATTAATAGTATGTAAATAACCAATAACATTCTTCCGTATTTTTTTATGTAATTAATTTTCCAAACATCAGCTTTTTTTTTCTTTCACAAAAACAAAAAGAATAAATAAATTAAAAAAAAAAAATTTAAAAATCGGTTAAAAAAATGCAGGACTCACCTTGCCGATGAATCATTCCTCCGTGCATTATTCTTGCAACTATACAGCGACCTTCCTCGTCTACTTTTAAAGTGATTCCCTGAAACAGAAAAATCACAAAATGAATAATAATTTCGGGGTACCAGTCACTAATTGTGCGATAATTCGATGATAGACGTTGCTTACTTCATTTGAATGTGACGCAATTAATGAAGCTATTAAAATACACCAATCACAGATCTTTGATCTAAATTTTGCAGTTTGTAGCTTTTAGTTATTAATTATTTAAAATACTAATGTAACCTTGCTTCCTCTTACGCACTGCAAGAGCGCTCCCAGCGGTGATCAGGAGAAATGGTCAGTAGGTCTCGAGACTCTCACCCGAGAGGAAGTATGGCGCAATCGGCGCTGCCGTTGAGAAAGTTTAATACAGTAAAATCTCGCGCTTCTGTTGAGAAACATTTAGTTTGCTGTCTCCCACCCGGAGAGGAAATATATTTCGCGCATCCAACGCGTACCTTGAATCTTTATTTTCGGCCTTGTATTTTCGGAATCCTTCCACGAATCTATAATTATATGCCTTTAAATATTGTCTATAGTTAATTATGTTTATGTGGTGTTTGTGCGTGTGTCAATATAGCCATGAATTCTCCAACCTGTGCCTCAAGTATCTCAACTCAACCAGACCCAGTTACAATCCAGCAGCGCAACCACAACACTACACTAATAGTTATCGAAAAAAAAAAAAAAAAAAAAAGACAAAAAAAGTCTTTTTTATATTACTTGTTTACAAAATAAGTGTGATTATATAACTACATTTGACGCGCTTTAGTTTGTGCCACCTTACCTTTACCTGAAAAGTACCAACGTAATTAAATTACCGCAATTCAGAAAGAGCAATATATTTTATAATTGAAATACATTTCAATTTAAAGCGGTAAAGTAAGAGAAGATTTTTACAAATTAAAGTGTTCAAATTCTTTGCTTGCTTCTTTCATCAACCTTCAGCATTCGCATTTAGCAAAGTGTATTAGCGTATTATTTTTTATATTACAGATACAATGAATGACGGTAGTGAATAGCGCGATATGTCGTAAACAATTTTACTCATTTAGAGCGACCTTAAAATCGGATCATTTGTAAAAATGAAAAATTTTGAATAAACAAATGATTCGGTTCTTAATATATATCATATCATATACAAATTTGATTGACTTTGATTTCTCATTGATTCTTACCAACTTCGTAATTAATATATACATTATTTCGAATAATGTACATATTTAAAAAAAAAAACAACTTGGTTTTGATAAACGCAGGGAAAACATGTATGCAAAAAATAATACCAAATTTCAATTATTAAATTCAGATTAATTATTCCAAATTTCAGGCATTATAACATGAAGTTATTCACCACAGAAACGATAGATATGTTACTGAAGTACTAGAAGAAGATTAAGCGTTATTCTTTTGAGTCTAAGGGAATGTTTTTCGATCTGTAAAATTATCACATCGATTACAGACAAGAGAGCTTAGCTTATTGCGTTTCGAACCAGTGTCCCACTATTCCCAAACACAAAACGCTATCTATCATACCGCTGTACTACTGAGTCCAAAAAGTAAAACCAATTTTCAATTTAAAGTTCCTGGGGCTTATGGAATTTCATTTTTTTTAGGTTGCCAGCACTGTCCTTGACATCTGTGTGAAATTTCACGTCAAAATATTCATTAGTGTATGAGTTAAGCTCGGCTTTGTGAGACGCTGACACTGATTCCGGCGATTTTTGGAATGTCTGAATTAATTGAGCAAAGAACTGGCATTCAATTTTGTTTGCGGAAACGTATAGCATGTTGCAGAAGGCATTCGGTGAACATTCCTATATCGGAAAGAAATGTTTGCAAGTCGTATAAACAGTTCAAGGAAGGCAGAGAACGCGTTGAAGACAGAGCCCACTGGTCAACCATCCACCTCAACCGACGAAGCTCACGTTCAAAAAATTAAAGATATTGGTGCTTGCAAACCCTCGATTTACAATGAGAGACCTTGCTGATGATGTTGGAATTCCAAAAGGATCGGTCAATTCCAGTTTGGGCCTTAAACGCGTAACATCGCGATTGGTACCGAAAACACTGAATGCGTCAATTCTTTGTGACTTTTTTGCCAAAAATGAAACCCATATCGTTCCACAAGCACTGTATTTACACCGTGCGACTTCTGGCTATTCCTTAAATTCAAAAGACTCCCTCCGGGGAAACCGTTTTGAGTCGATTGAAGAGATTCGACGTGAATCGGCGCGCGCTTTGAAGGCCATCCCTGCCGATGACTTTTTAGCATGCATTGAGGATTGGAAAAAAAGTTGACATAAGTGCATTGTGTCCGGAGGCGATTACTTTGAAGGCGATAAAATAATAAATAAAGAGTTTTTGAAAAAAAAAAAAAAAAAAAATTGGTCTTACTTTTTGGGCACAGTAATAGATAAGTTTAACTGTAAAAATAACAATTTTATTTATTACATTTCATGCTCCAATAACAATCTTTAACATATATCTAAACTACACAAAAAAAAACTAATCATACGTAACCAAATGAAACACAAAGCACATACGTTCGAGTTTACAAAAAAATCCGAACTTTTAACATTTTTATCTGATGTTTCCGACATAAGAAAGAAAAAATGAAAAAAAAAAAAATGATTTTTACAAGAAGGAATGAAGTCCCACGGGGACTAGTAATCAAATTGAAGGGCAAAAATTTCTTCTCTGAATTTCTTCTAATTAGATTCAAGTCGCGGCACACTGCTCTCGAACTAACAACCACGCGAGCAGTTCTGTCTTGAGAGCAAAGTCAAATAAGCTTTGAGTACAGTAAAAAAAAGAAAAATGCTTTCATGTTTTAACCGCCTTTTCCAAACTAATTAAACACACACAAAAAAAAAAGTACAGTCTCAACCGACCTGAAGATGAAAGAATGAGAATCAAAACATTGCTCAGGATTATTTCACTTCTTTTTGAGAAAAATAATAAAAGGAATGTTTTTTTTTTTTTTTTTTTTGTTACAATTTCAAATTTAGAACAATAATATAAAAAAAGAATAATGCATAAAAGAATAAAAAAAAACGTATCTCATATTCTTTGCATGAAAAGAACGATTTTTTATAAATATTTATGAAAATAAATATAAAACCGAAAGAGAAATTAATAAAAGCAGTCATATAATTCGTTTTATGATAATACTAAATGCTTTTTTCTAAAGGGGTTAAATAGAACGGGACCTACAGGTTAAAGTATAGCACTAACAAATTTCCATGCCACCGCCAGTATTCGAACCTGAAACCTGTGGTACCAAAGGCCAGAGCACTGCCACTTAGCCACAAGGTCGCAAATAAAAAGAAAGCCTACGAGTATATTCAAAAATTAATACCAGATGTCAATTATTAATTTTAAATTAATTATTCTAAATTTCAGTCATATTAACAAGAAATTATTCACCACAGAAACGATTGATATGTTATTGAAGCATCAGTAGTAGATTAACCGTTACACAAGTAGTAGTGGTAGATTAAATGCTAATTATCTTCTTCTGATCCTTATGGAATGTGTTTAGGCCTACAAAATTATCACATCCATTACAGACGAGAGAGCTTATTGTTCACCTTAGCTTGTTAGGTTTCGAACCAGTGTCCCCCAATTCGGAAACACAAAAGTCTGTCAATCACACTGCTTTAGGCCATGTTTAACTATGTTGTTGTTTCTAATGCAGCTGGCAATACAAAAGTTAATCTTTATACCATAAGCAAGGTCTGCACCACTGTTACTCATTTAGTACTACCCAAGCGGCACATATAGCTTAAAGATATGCTACGGAAGCGACTAACATTACCCCCACAACGCTCTACAATCTTGCTAAACCGGGACCTACGGTTTAAAATGAATTTTTAACCACTACAAACATCCATGACACAGCTGGAATCCATTTTAAACCTTAGATCCCGATCCTAATAGGATCGTAGATTGGGGGTAGTGTTACTTGCGTCCGTAGCCAATCTTCAAGCCATACGTGCCCCCTGGTTAGTACTAAATGAGTAATAGCATTGTAGAACTTGCTTATGGGATAAAGATTAACTTCTGTATTGACTGCTGCATTAGAACAACATGTTTAACTATAAAGATAACAATTTTATTTATTTCATTACATGGGCGAATAACAATCTTTAACTAAACTACACAAATTCTATTTAAACGAAATCAAATGAAACACAAAACACATACGTGTGAGTTCACAAAAAAATCTGGACTTTTAACACTTTTTTACCTGGTGTTCCGACGTAAGAAAGAAAAAAATTAATTTTTACAAGAAAGAATGAAGTCCCCTGTGAGACTAGTACTTAAATTGGAGGGCAAAAATTTCTTCTCTGAATTTCTTCTAATTAGATTCAACTGGCGGCACACTGCTCTCGAACTAAGAACCACGCGCGCAGTTCTGTCTGAAGAGCAAAGTCAAATAAGCTTCGAGTAAAAAAAAAAAAAAAGAAAAAAATTCTTTCATGTTTTAATCGCCTTTTCCAAACTAATTAAAAAAAAAAGTACAATGTCTCAACCGACCTGAAGATAAAAAAAATGAGAATCAAAACATTGCTCAAGTTTATTTCACTTCTTTTGAGAAAAATAATAATTTTTTTTTTTTTTTTTATTACAATTTCAGATTTGAACAATAACAAAAAAAAAAAAAAAAAAAAAAGAATAATGCATAAAAGAATAAAAAAAAGTATCGTATATTCTTTGCATGAAAAGAATTTTTTCTTTAGAAATTGCTACACGAATTCACACGAAAACGGCACATATATATAACGGAAAGAGACAGAAACACAAAACAAATAAAAAAAACAGACAAATAATTCGTTTTATGATCATACTAAATGTTTTTTCTACAGAATATTACCTTTCTTTCTTTCTCTCCCTCTCTCTATATATATAGTATAGACACTACTAATATATACTATACTATACTATATTCGACACTACATAACATCACTGTGCCTAGAGCTGAGTTGCCGCTTTACAGTTTGGGAATGATGTGGGTGAGAAGAAGTCTAATTGGGGTCTGAGACGCGGTCATATGAGAGCGGGACCTACGGCTCAAATTGAACTCCGAACCCCTACAAACATCCATGGCACCATCGGGATTCGAACCCGAAACCTGTGGCCCCGAGCGTCGGAGCGCTAGACACTCGGCCATTCCGGCCTGCAGATATGCTATTGAAGTATTCGTAGTAGATTAAGCGTTACTGAAGTATTAGTGGTAGATTAAGTGCTAATTCTCTTCTTCTGTGCTTACTGAAATGTGCTTCGGCCTATAAAATTATTACATCGATTACAGTTAAAAGAGTTTATCGTTCAGCTTAGTTTATTGGGTTTCGAACCAGTGTCCCCCTATTCGGAAACACAAAACGCTGTCTATCATATCGCTGTAGGTCATTTTAACTATGGTTTCCGAACCACTACAAACATCCATGGCATGGCTGGAATCCACTTTAAACCGTAGGTCCCGGTCCTAATAGGAACGCAAAGAGTTGTGGGGGTAATGTTACTCGTGTCCGTAGCATATCTTCAAGCTACACGTGCCCCCTGGGTAGTGCTAAATGAGTAACAGCAGTGCAGCCCTTGCCTATGGCATAAGGTTTATGTATTGCCAGCTGCATTAGAACAACAGCATGTCAAACTATAAAGATAACAATTTTATTTAATTCATTTCATATGCAAATAACAATCTAAGTAAACTATTAATAACAACTACGAATAACAATTTAAGTAAACTACGCTGAAAAAAAAACTAATCAAACGCAACCAAATGAAACACAAAACACATACGAGCAAATTCACAAAAAAAATCTGAACTTTCAACATTTTTACCTGGTGTTTCCGACAAAAAGAATGAAAAGAAAAAAATTATTTTTACAAGAACGAAGTCCCACGGGACCAGTAATCAAATTGGCGGGCAAAAATTTCTTCCTTCTCCTCTCTGAATTTCTTCTAATTAGATTCAAGTCGCGGCACACTGCTCTCAAACTAACAACCGCGCGCGCAGTTCTGTCTGAAGAGCAAAGTCAAATAAGCTTCGAGTTAAAAAAAAAAAAAAAAAAAAAATGCTTTCATGTTTTAACCACCTTTTCCAAACTAATTAAAAAAAAAAAAGTACAATGTCTTCAACCGACCTGGAGATAAAAGAACGAGAATCAAAACATTGCTCAAGATTGTTTCACTTCTTTTTTGATAAAAATAATAATAAAAAAATGGTTTTTTTTTTGTTGTAATTTAAGATTTGTACAATAACAAAAAAAGAATAATGTATAGAAGAATAAAAAAAATATCTTATATTCTTTGCATGAAAAGATTAATTTTTCTTTAGAAATTGCTACGCGAATTCACATAAAAGTAGCAAAACACGTTATATATATATATATATATATATATATATATATATATATATAAAACATCTAGACCAAGCCCACGAACTTGTATGGACTCATGGTTGAATGAAAATGGGCAACTTCTGTCGTGATGGAGTATCCGTAGGTAGAAGTCTGATTTGGCACTTGACACTCTTACAGTCATAAGAGACCGAGACCTATGGTTTAAAGTGGATACCGAACCACTACAAACATACATGGTACCGTCGGGACTTGAAGTCGAAACCTGTGGCACCGAGCGACAGAGCGCTAGACACTCGGCCATTCAGGCCTCCAGATATGTTATCGAAAGTATTAGTAGAAAATTAAGCGTTACTGCCCTTCTTTTGAGCCTAACGGAATATTTTTCGGTCTATAAAATAATCACAACGATTACAGACAAGAGAGTGTATCGTTCAGATTAGCTTGTTGGGTTTCGAACTAGTGTCCCCCTATTCGAAATCACAAAAAGCTATCATATCGCTGTAGGTCAATTTAACAATTTCATTTATTTCATTTCATACGCGAATAACAATCTTGAACATTTAAGTAAACTAAACAGAAAAAAAAAAATTATTAATCAAACGAAACCAAATGTAACACAAAACACATACGTGCGAGTTCACAAAAAAATCTGAACTTTTAACATTTTTACCTGGTGTTTCCGACAAAAAAGAAAGAAAATTATATTTACAAGAAAGAATGAAGTCCCACGAGACTAAGTCCTAAGTCCAAAAATTCCTTACTTCTCAGCTGAATTTCTTCTAATTAGATTCAAGTCGCGGCACACTGCTCCCGAACTAACAAATACGCGCGCAGTTTCTCCTTAAGAACAAAGTCAAATAAACTTTGATTACAGTAAAAAGAAAAAATGTCATGTTTTAACCGCCTTTTTCAAACTAATTAAAAAAAAAAAAAAGTACAATGTCTCAACCGACCTGAAGATAAAAAGAATGAGAATCAAAAGATTGCTCAAGATTATTACACTTCTTTTCCAGAAAAAAATAAAATAAATGCTTTTTTTTTGTTGTTGTTACAATCTCAAATTTGAACAATAACAAAAATGATTAATGCATAAAAGAATAAAAAGAGTATCTTATATTCTTTGCATTAAAAGAATGATTTTTCTTAAGTAGTTGTCATACGAATTCACATAAAAGTAGCAAATACACACATATATATATATAATGTTGTTGTTGTTTCTTATCCGAATTGGTAGACATCTAGACCAAGCCCACGAACCCGTATGGACTTATGGATGGAGGGAGAGGGGGCAGCTTCTGTTGTGATAGAGTACCTGTAGGTAGAAGTCTGACTTGACTCCTGACGCTCTACAATCATAAGAGACCGGGACCTACGGCTTAAAGTATATTCCGAACCACTACAAACATCCATGGCACCATCGGGGCTCTAACCCGAAACCTGTGGCACCGAACGCCAGACACTCGGCCATTCAGGCCCTACGTTACTCAGGTATTAGTGGTAGATTAAAAGTTAATTCTCTTCTTCTGAGCCTAACGGAATGTGTTTCGATTATAACATTATCACGTCGATTACAGACAAAAGTGACTCAACTTGGCTTGTTGGGTTTCGAACCAGTGTTCCCTATTCGGAAACACAAAATGCCCAGTTTATAGACCAGTGACCCTATAGACCAGTGACCCTATAGACCAGTTTAACTTTAAAGATAACAATTTTATTTATTTCATTTTATGCGCGAATAACAATCTTGAACATTTAACTAAACTACACACACTGCCAACGGTCGTACCATGCTGAATATACCGGTTCTCGTTAGATCACCGAAGTCAAGCATCATTGGGCGCGGTCAGTACTTGGGTGGGTGACCACCTGGGAACACTGCGTGCCGTTGGCAAATTTGGGACCTGAATGGCCGAGTGTCTAGCGCTCTGGCGCTCGGTGTCACAGGTTTCGGGTTCGAATCCCGGCGGTGCCATGGATGTTTGTAGTGGTTCGGAATCCACTTTAAGCCGTAGGTCCCGGTCTTCTATGACTGTAAGAGCGTCACGGAGCAAAAGTCAGGCTTCTACCTACGGGTGCTCCATCACAACAGAAGCTGCTTCCTTCCCATTCAATCATGAGTACATATGGGCTCGTGGGCTTGGCTAGCCAAGTGGGATAAGAAACAACAACAACAACAACACACACATAAAAACTTTTAAAAAAAAAAAAAAAAAACCTAATCAAACGAAACCAAATGAAACACAAAACACATACGTGCGAGTACACAAAAAAATCCAAACTTTTAAAATTTGTACCTGGTTTTTTCGACAAAAAGTAAGAAAGAAAGACAAAAAATAATTTTTACAAGAATGAATGAAGTCCCACGAGACTAAGTAATCAAATTGAACTCCAAAAATTCCTTACTTCTCTGAATCTCTTCTAATTAGATTCAAGTCGCGGCACAATGCTCTCAGACTAACAACCACGCGCGCAGTTCTGTCTTGAGAGCAAAGTCAAATAAGCTTTGAGTAAAGTTTAAAAAGAAAAAAAATGCCTTCATGTTTAAACCGCCTTTTCCAAACTAATTAAAAAAAAAAAGTGCACTGTCCCAACCGACGTGAAGATGAAAGAATGAAAATCAAAACATTGCTGAAGATTATTTCGCTTCTTTTTGAGAAAAATAAGATTTTTTTTTTGTCACAATTTCAGATTTGGACAATAACAAAAAAAGAATTTAAAAAAAAAATTATATTCTTTGCATGAAATTGTTAATTGTAAAGATAATTTTATTTATTTCATAATTTTCTTTTTCTTTAGCAATTACTACACGAGTTCACATAAAAATAGCAAATACATATATATATATATATAACGGAAAAGAAACAAATTAATAAAAACAGTCAGATAATTTTATGATAAAACTAAATTTTTTTTTCTACAGCATATTACCTTTCTTTCTCTCTACTCTATTTATATATATAAAGACACTACTACTATACTATACTATACTATACTATACTATACTATACTACACCACACCACTGTGCCTAGAACTGAGTTGCCCTTTTACAGTTTGGGAAGGATGTGGGTGGGAAGAAGTCTGATTGGGCTCTGTGACGCTCTGCCGTCATATGAGACCGGGACCTACGGCCCAAAGTAGATTCCGAACCACTACAAACTTCCATGGCACAGCCGGAATCCACTTTAAACCGTAGATTCCGGTCCTAATAGGATGGTAGAGCGTTGTGGGGGTAGTGTTACTCGCGTCCGTAGCCTATCTTCAAAGCTATACGTGCCCCCCTGGGTAGTGCTAAATGAGTAACAGCAATGCAGCCGTTGCTTATGGCATAAGGATTAACTGTCTGTGTTGCCAGCTGCATTAGGCCAACAACATGTTTAACTATAAAGATAATTTTATTTATTTCATTTTATGCGAATAACAATCGTGAACATTTAAGGAGACTACATACATACACAGAAAAAAAAAAAAACTAATCAAACGTAACCAAATTAAACACAAAACACATACGTGCGAGTTCACAAAAAAAAAATCCGAACTTTTTTACCTGGTGTTTTCGACAAAAAAGAAAGAAAGAAATGAAAAAAATAATTTTTACAAGAAAGAATGAAGTCCCATGCGACCAGTAATCAAATTGAAGGGCAAAAATTGCTTCCTTCTCTGAATTTCTTCTAATTAGATTCAAGTCGCGGCACACTGCTCTCGAACTAACAACCACGCTCGCAGTTTTGTCTTGAGAGCAAAGTCAAATAAGCTTTGACTTTGTCTTGAGAACAAAGTCAAATAAGCTTTGACTAAATTAAAGTTAAAAAAATTGCTTTCATGTTTTAACCGCCTTTTCCAAACTAATTAAGAAAACAAAAACAAATACAATGTCTCAACCGACCCGAAGATAAAAGAATGAGAATCAAAACATTGCTCGAGATTATTTCACTTTATTTTTGAGAAAAGTAAGATTTTTTTTTTGTTACAATTTCAGATTCGCACAAAAAATAATAATAATGTATAAAAGAATAAAAAAATATCTTATATTATTTGCATGAAAAGATTTTTCTTTAGTAGTTGTTTATAATATATATATATATATATATATATATATATATATATATATATATATATATTATGTTATATTATATATCACGCAAACAGAAAGAAACATAAAATAAATTAATAAAAACAGACAAATAATTCGTTTTTTTGATAATACTAAATGTTTTTTTTTACAGCATATTACCTTTCTCTCTCTCTCTCTAATATATATATTTAAAAAAACATTTAAGTATGGTGCACTTAGATGGCTGTTTTTAACAACAATTATACCAGGTTTAGTTTGCCGCTCAACGGTCATTTTTTGCACACTTCAGGCTAATTAGACCGGGACCTACAGTTTAATGTGGATTACGAACTATTAACAAAACATTCATGCCAACGCCAGGATTCGAACCTTAAGCGACAAAAGGTCAAAGTGCTAGCCAATTAGCCATCAAACCGCATTTATACCAGAAATAAAAATGAATGTGAATATGCTGTTGTTGTTTTAACTACCTATGGCTTTATTGGAACTCAATCCATGCACAATTGGCCACTTACAAAAAAGAAACGAACATAAAAACAAAAAATTATAAAGGGAAAAGACCAGACAAAAACGACTGAAAGGCCTTAAAAACATTTTAAAACAAGTTAAATGTTCTAAGGATAAAAATTTTAAAAACTAGAAGCACCCTAATAAAAGTCCTTGTGATCAGGACATGTTTGCTCTGGCCCTCCCTTAACTAAAGAGTACACAAATCCCCATTCTGTTGTATGTTGAGAGTCCCGAGTAACCAAGTTAGATGTGCCTTGTTCATTTCCTCTCTCTTGCATAAAACACATATATCATAGTTCACAATCCCTACTTTGGCCAGGCAGCCGTGACCAGTTCTTCATCTAAAATTGGCAACAGCCGCTTTCCTAGTTTTTCCATCATCTCCAATTATGTTCCAGACTTTTCCTTTGGTATTAAATAATCATGTTGTTGTTACTAATCTTCCTGGTGCAGGAAAGTCTACACCAGGTCCAAGAGACCCCGTAGCAGGGCTAAGGGTAATATGCAGCTTCACTTTAACAGAGGACCACGAGGGCTGAAGACTGACTAAATCTCAAGACAACGCTCATGATCCTATTAGACCGGGACCTACGGCTTAACGTGGATTCCGAACCACTACAAACATCCATGGTACCACTGGGATTGGAACCCAAAACCTATGGCACCGAGCGAAGCACAATCGATCATTCAGGCCCGTTAGATAATCATTCACTAATATATAATGACTTAATTTTGTCTCACATAGTTCTCCTAAAAGAGTCATGAGCGATAATCCAGAAGTATAAATAATTTTTATACTGTGTTTGAAAAAAATTAATTTAAAAAAAAAATCCATATATTTCCTGGAATTTTATCGAAAAATTCTATATAATCACAATTGAATAACAAAACTGTCAAATAATATTTATAATACTTGAATTGACAAATAACATAAAGTGTTAACAACACAAATCTCTTAATTGAAATAAAATTTTTTTTTTTAATAAAATCTAAATATGTTGCCTTTTTTTTTAAATTCAATTTTATTAATAAATGAATCGGAATGTGGCATCACGTTAAAAAAACGAATCCACTGAATGAGACGTCATGGCGTCCAATGATTAAGACGTCATGGCGTCCAATGATTAAGACGTCACTGTCGCTTTAAAAACTTTTTACTACATCTTTTATAACATGTTTTCGCGTCAAATCCCACCGATTACGTATCAAGACCTACAACAGCACAGACGACCTTGAACTCTGTCTGCTGGGCGGAGTCCCAGCGGGCAAACGGCCAACCATCTGCCGTTCAGTATGTCTCAGGGATCAGGGCCCATCACTTTGCCGTAGTGTTTAATCTTACAAAGGGATTACGTCACGTCGCCAGATGGCGATAGATTAAAAACACTGTCCGGAATAATGATATATATAAAAAAAATGAGAAGAAACAATATATATATTGTCATGGCTATTAACTATTAAATGTTGAAGCAAGCCAACACATAAAAAGAACGGTTTTATTTTTGTTGATGTGATATATGTCTTAGTCTGAATAAAATGAAATTGCAAACTATTTGAAAGTTCAAGGAAATGGTTCGGATTAATTGTTTATTTAAATTGTTTTTAAAATCTTTGTAACTTCGTATTTTTTTTGTAACATTTGTATTTTTGAACATAAATTCATTACGTTTTACAAGCCAAAAAGTTTTATTAAATTTACAAGTGATAAGTTGGGGTTGGGAGTAATTATGCAAGGTAATTTTTTTTACGTTTTTAATATTAGCTGCTTAATTTCATTTTGATAAATTTATTTGTAATTGTAATCAAGAGATATTTAAAATGGTTTAGCAACTTTATATTTTTTGTAACATTTGTATTTTTGAATATGAATTCATACGTTTTACAAGCCAAACAGTTTTATTAAATTTACAAGTGATAAGTTGGGGTTGGGAGTAATTATGCAAGGTAATTTTTTACGTTTTTAATATTAGCTGCTTAATTTCATTTTGATAAATTTATTTGTAATTGTAATCAAGAGATATTTAAAATGTTTTAGCAACTTTATATTTTTGTAACATTTGTATTTTTGAATATGAATTCATACGTTTTACAAGCCAAACAGTTTTATTAAGTTTACAAGTGATAAGTTGGGGTTGGGAGTAATTATGCAAGGTAATTTTTTTTACGTTTTTAATATTAGCTGCTTAATTTCATTTTGATAAATTTATTTGTAATTGTAATCAAGAGATATTTAAAATGGTTTAGCAACTTTATATTTTTTTGTAACATTTATATTTTTGAATATGAATTCATACGTTTTACAAGCCAAACAGTTTTATTAAATTTACAAGTGATAAGTTGGGGTTGGGAGTAATTATGCAAGGTAATTTTTTTTTTTTACGTTTTTAATATTAGCTGCTTAATTTCATTTTGATAAATTTATTTGTAATTGTAATCAAGAGATATTTAAAATGGTTTAGCAACTTTATATTTTTGTAACATTTGTATTTTTGAATATGAATTCATACGTTTTACAAGCCAAACAGTTTTATTAAATTTACAAGTGATAAGTTGGGGTTGGGAGTAATTATGCAAGGTAATTTTTTTTACGTTTTTAATATTAGCTGCTTAATTTCATTTTGATAAATTTATTTGTAATTGTAATCAAGAGATATTTAAAATGGTTTAGCAACTTTATATTTTTTGTAACATTTGTATTTTTGAATATGAATTCATACGTTTTACAAGCCAAACAGTTTTATTAAATTTACAAGTGATAAGTTGGGGTTGGGAGTAATTATGCAAGGTAATTTTTTTTACGTTTTTAATATTAGCTGCTTAATTTCATTTTGATAAATTTATTTGTAATTGTAATCAAGAGATATTTAAAATGTTTTAGCAACTTTATATTTTTTTGTAACATTTGTATTTTTGAATATGAATTCATACGTTTTACAAGCCAAACAGTTTTATTAAGTTTACAAGTGATAAGTTGGGGTTGGGAGTAATTATGCAAGGTAATTTTTTTTACGTTTTTAATATTAGCTGCTTAATTTCATTTTGATAAATTTATTTGTAATTGTAATCAAGAGATATTTAAAATGGTTTAGCAACTTTATATTTTTTGTAACATTTGTATTTTTGAATATGAATTCATACGTTTTACAAGCCAAACAGTTTTATTAAATTTACAAGTGATAAGTTGGGGTTGGGAGTAATTATGCAAGGTAATTTTTTTTACGTTTTTAATATTAGCTGCTTAATTTCATTTTGATAAATTTATTTGTAATTGTAATCAAGAGATATTTAAAATGGTTTAGCAACTTTATATTTTTTGTAACATTTGTATTTTTGAATATGAATTCATACGTTTTACAAGCCAAACAGTTTTATTAAATTTACAAGTGATAAGTTGGGGTTGGGAGTAATTATGCAAGGTAATTTTTTTTACGTTTTTAATATTAGCTGCTTACATTCATTTTGATAAATTTATTTGTAATTGTAATCAAGAGATATTTAAAATGTTTTAGCAACTTTATATTTTTTGTAACATTTGTATTTTTGAATATGAATTCATACGTTTTACAAGCCAAACAGTTTTATTAAATTTACAAGTGATAAGTTGGGGTTGGGAGTAATTATGCAAGGTAATTTTTTTACGTTTTTAATATTAGCTGCTTAATTTCATTTTGATAAATTTATTTGTAATTGTAATCAAGAGATATTTAAAATGGTTTAGCAACTTTATATTTTTTTGTAACATTTGTATTTTTGAATATGAATTCATACGTTTTACAAGCCAAACAGTTTTATTAAATTTACAAGTGATAAGTTGGGGTTGGGAGTAATTATGCAAGGTAATTTTTTTTACGTTTTTAATATTAGCTGCTTAATTTCATTTTGATAAATTTATTTGTAATTGTAATCAAGAGATATTTAAAATGGTTTAGCAACTTTATATTTTTTTGTAACATTTGTATTTTTGAATATGAATTCATACGTTTTACAAGCCAAACAGTTTTATTAAATTTACAAGTGATAAGTTGGGGTTGGGAGTAATTATGCAAGGTAATTTTTTTTACGTTTTTAATATTAGCTGCTTAATTTCATTTTGATAAATTTATTTGTAATTGTAATCAAGAGATATTTAAAATGGTTTAGCAACTTTATATTTTTGTAACATTTGTATTTTTGAATATGAATTCATACGTTTTACAAGCCAAACAGTTTTATTAAATTTACAAGTGATAAGTTGGGGTTGGGAGTAATTATGCAAGGTAATTTTTTTACGTTTTTAATATTAGCTCCTTAATTTCATTTTGATAAATTTATTTGTAATTGTAATCAAGAGATATTTAAAATGGTTTAGCAACTTTATATTTTTTCTAACATTTGTATTTTTGAATATGAATTCATACGTTTTACAAGCCAAACAGTTTTATTAAATTTACAAGTGATAAGTTGGGGTTGGGAGTAATTATGCAAGGTAATTTTTTTTACGTTTTTAATATTAGCTGCTTAATTTCATTTTGATAAATTTATTTGTAATGGTAATCAAGAGATATTTAAAATGTTTTAGCAACTTTATATTTTTGTAACATTTGTATTTTTGAATATGAATTCATACGTTTTACAAGCCAAACAGTTTTATTAAATTTACAAGTGATAAGTTGGGGTTGGGAGTAATTATAAAGGTAATTTTTTTTACGTTTTTAATATTAGCTGCTTAATTTCATTTTGATAAATTTATTTGTAATTGTAATCAAGAGATATTTAAAATGGTTTAGCAACTTTATATTTTTTTTTGTAACATTTGTATTTTTGAATATGAATTCATACGTTTTACAAGCCAAACAGTTTTATTAAATTTACAAGTGATAAGTTGGGGTTGGGAGTAATTATGCAAGATAATTTTTTTACGTTTTTAATATTAGCTGCTTAATTTCATTTTGATAAATTTATTTGTAATTGTAATCAAGAGATATTTAAAATGGTTTAGCAACTTTATATTTTTTTGTAACATTTGTATTTTTGAATATGAATTCATACGTTTTACAAGCCAAACAGTTTTATTAAATTTACAAGTGATAAGTTGGGGTTGGGAGTAATTATGCAAGGTAATTTTTTTTTTTACGTTTTTAATATTAGCTGCTTAATTTCATTTTGATAAATTTATTTGTAATTGTAATCAAGAGATATTTAAAATGGTTTAGCAACTTTATATTTTTTTCTAACATTTGTATTTTTGAATATGAATTCATACGTTTTACAAGCCAAACAGTTTTATTAAATTTACAAGTGATAAGTTGGGGTTGGGAGTAATTATGCAAGGTAATTTTTTTACGTTTTTAATATTAGCTGCTTAATTTCATTTTGATAAATTTATTTGTAATTGTAATCAAGAGATATTTAAAATGGTTTAGCAACTTTATATTTTTTTGTAACATTTGTATTTTTGAATATGAATTCATACGTTTTACAAGCCAAACAGTTTTATTAAATTTACAAGTGATAAGTTGGGGTTGGGAGTAATTATGCAAGGTAATTTTTTTTACGTTTTTAATATTAGCTGCTTAATTTCATTTTGATAAATTTATTTGTAATTGTAATCAAGAGATATTTAAAATGGTTTAGCAACTTTATATTTTTTTGTAACATTTGTATTTTTGAATATGAATTCATACGTTTTACAAGCCAAACAGTTTTATTAAATTTACAAGTGATAAGTTGGGGTTGGGAGTAATTATGCAAGGTAATTTTTTTTACGTTTTTAATATTAGCTGCTTAATTTCATTTTGATAAATTTATTTGTAATTGTAATCAAGAGATATTTAAAATGGTTTAGCAACTTTATATTTTTTTGTAACATTTGTATTTTTGAATATGAATTCATACGTTTTACAAGCCAAACAGTTTTATTAAATTTACAAGTGATAAGTTGGGGTTGGGAGTAATTATGCAAGGTAATTTTTTTTACGTTTTTAATATTAGCTGCTTAATTTCATTTTGATAAATTTATTTGTAATTGTAATCAAGAGATATTTAAAATGGTTTAGCAACTTTATATTTTTTTTGTAATCTTTGTATTTTTGAATATATGAATTCATACGTTTTACAAGCCAAAAAGTGCTATAACTTACAATTGATAAGTTGGGGGTAAATTACACAATGTTTTTTTTTTACATTTTTAATTGTAATCAAGAGATAATTAATATTACATGGATTTGTTCTGAATATCAAATTTAATTATTACTTCAATAAGTTGAGATAATATTATTTAATACATTTGAATTAAATAGTTTATTTAAATTAATTAAAATCTTTGTAACCTTGTATTTTTGAATATAAATTCATACAATTTACAAGCATAAAATTGTTATTAAATTTGCAAATGATAAGTTGGGGGGTAATTACGAATGATAATGTTTTTTTTTTTTTAATATTAATTGCTTAATTTCCTTTCGATTAGATTTATTCGTAATTGTAATTTACAGATATTCAGAACCAATGCATGTAATTTTAATCATCAAATTTAATTATTACTTTAATAAGTTAAGATTAATTATTACTTTAATAAGTTAATATTATTTAATACATTTCCAATTAAATGTTTATTTAACTTTAAAAAAAATCGTTCTAAATGAATATAAATCCATTCATTTTATAAGCCAGAAATTGCTATTAAATTTACAAGTGATAAGTTGTGGGTAATTAAGCTAAGTAATTTTTTTTTTACATTTTTAATATTAATTACTTAATTTTTTTTTATTATTACATTCATTTGCAATTCTAATCAAAAGATATGAAGAACAAATGAAAGCAATTTTAATTATCAAATTTAATTAATTATCTTATTAAAGTAATAAATAAGATAAGAATATTATTTAATATATTCGAATAAAATGTTTATTTAAATTAATTAAAATCTTAGTAACCTTGTATTTTTAAATTTAAATTCATACATTTTACATGCCAGGAATTGTTATTAAATTTACATGGACTAATTCCGAAAGGTAATTTTTAAATATATTTTTAATATTAATTGCTTAATTTCATTTTGATTAAATTTATTTGTAATTGTAATCAAGAGATTTTCAGGACAAATGCATGCAATTTTAATTATCGAGTTTAATTATTACTTTAAGTTAATAATAAGAATATTATTTAATACATTTTATAATAGTTAATTATATATTTTTCTTATTTAGAAATTAATTTTCTGTTTCAATCAAAATTATTGATTACAAGCTATTTCAATCAATAAAGATTATTAATATTGCTTTAAAATAAATTTTAAATCAATTTAAATTTTACACCAAACTTATTTTGATGTATATTATACAATATAATATGCAATACAAATTTCACATTATATATGAAAATTTTCATATTTTCATAATTAAATAAATAAAATATAAAGACAATTATATTAAATAATAATATTTATATTTTTAATTAAATTTTACACGAATTTGAATGTAATAATAACTTTACAATTGCTAGTAAATTTAAAAAGTAGCAGATATTATATTTTAATTTTATTACATTACTAAACAAAAGTATAATACTTTTTTTTTCTAATGCACCTGGGAAATACTTAGACAGTTGTCTTCGATGCCTTAAGGCAAGCGCTGCATCGACGTTACTCACTTAGCACTACCCAGGGGGCGCGTGTAGCTTGAAGATAAGCTACGGACGCGGAGTTACAATACCCCCGCAATGCTCATATTAGACCGAGACCTACGGTTTAAAGTGGATTCCGAACCACTACAAACATCCATGGCACCGCCGGGACTCGAACCCTGTGGTACCGAGCGCCAGAGCTCTAGCCACTCAAGCCCTATTCCAACAACTCATACGAATCAATAATTGAAATAAATTATTGAGTACCAACACAATATACACACGACATTTTGTCCTAATTACAAACAACCTAATCTTCACTAACTAAGCAAATTTCACAAATCAACGTTGCCAAGAATTGGCCGTTATAAACGAAGTCAATTATTATTGGAGGAAGCTTGTCCAATCAGATTGGGTTCCTCGATCTTAATCCGTGAAAGTCCTTCATCAGTATTCGTTCGAATCCATTATCTGCACTGCAGACCAAATAATTTATCGGTTCAAAGGTACTTGGGTACTGGGTGTCGTTAGAGTGGGTGTTGGTATCTGAATTTGGATTAGTTTAAAACAAGAGTTCTAATCGCTAAGGTCCTTTGTGGGGATAATGATTGACTTGCAGATTATGTATAGTAAATTAAGACGGACAATCGAAGACTAAGTAATGAAGACAGATAGGCAAGTTTACAATAAGATAGTAATCTGCTAGATGACAATTGCTTGAACATAAACTGGAAAATAATTTTATTAAACAAAGATTTAACAGCAGAAAGCATTTAGCCAATAGGTTGATGTTTACCATACCATTACCTACTGATTATTTTATTGTGACACTCAAATATAATACTGAAGCAATCCAATTTAATGATAAACAAAATGGATAATTAGTATGATTTTTGGCATGTAATTTTCGCAAAAAATTAACAGTCGTTTTAAACTTTAAAATTGTGAATACAAATACATTTTTAACTCCTTCAAAGTTGGGTTTTAATAAAAATAGGTAAAAACCTTAATAACATATTTAATTTTTTAAAAAAAAGTGCAAACTGTAAAATGGGTCTGATGGCCGAGTGACTAGCGCTCGGTGCCACAAGTTTCGGATTCGAATCCCAGCGGTACCATGGATATTTGGAGTGTTCAGAATCCATTTTACACCGTAGGTTCCCAGTCTATAGAGCGTTGGGCGTAGGACTGACAATCCTACCCCATAAAAAGAAAACATCTCCTGTCTTGAAATGTGCCAGTAGGCAGACAGGCCTTGGTCCACTATGGGGTTGTTGCGCCACTGATGATGATGACAAACAGTAAAAAGATTTAAATAATACACTCATTTTGCTTGGTTTGTAAAAATTAGTAGGAAAACAGAATAAATTTGAGGAAAGTATATTAAATGGATTTTATTGGGTTGTTCCTTGTAAATTGAACTTTTTGGTAATAGTTGACTTTCTATATAATTTATATCTATCAGTTTTAAGCTAAATAAGACTGTTATATATTATTTTATTGCTTTTTCTGTGACTGCCTGATAGTATATTTTATTTGCATATAGGTGTGGAAAGTTGAAAATTTCATACAAATATAAACATGAAATACCATAAAATACAAATAACTTTTCTGTATGAATATAAATTTGGACATTCTGCTATCCCAGTAACACGAAACATTAATGATGGTTTTGGGAATGATACAGTTAATAATTACAATGTAAGACGATGTTTTGAGAAGTTCAGATCAAGAAATATGAACAATTGTGTCAATAATCTTTAACTCTTTAAGCCCGAGAAGGCCCGACCGGGCGAAGAATGAGATATTTTTGAAATTTTTCCAAGCAAAAAAGATCTGGTATCCCCCCCCTCAGTATGGGGGCATAGATTATTTGAATTATTTTTTTTAGTATAATTGGAGTCAATGTCTACTAAAAATTAAAAAAAAGTAAAATTTAAATACAAAAAAATTTTTAGGTCTTAAAGAAATAAGATCTTTTCACACAGAATTATTTTTTTTGCTCAAGAATTGTGTGCAACACAGTAAACCGAATTTACTCTGTTGCACGCAATTCAAATTTTGTCATGCACCTCTTGAAAGCATTATTCGTTTTAATGCACTGATAGTAAGCAACGAAATACGAGTTTCAGATGATGTCATAAATTGAGTGTTTGCTGATGAGAAAGAGCTAAGACGTTGTAAAAAAATAATTAATAAATAAATGGGTATTATTATTTATTTAAATCGCGTTATGACTACAGAAACAAAGCTCTCCCATAAAACAGTAAACAGCTAATAACAATTTCACAAGCAAAAATCACACAGTAAATCTCAGTCTATAATTAATATTGTAGCACTAATTAAAAATACATTAACTGCATACTTAATGATCCTCTACTAAGTGGCAAACATTTTTTGTCTCGCGTGGAAAAAAAAAAAAAAAACATCCGAATCCTACATCTCAGTCTTTTTTTTTCCCCTGTGCTATCTTTAAACAATAAAATAAAGAAGCTCCCTTTGGCACCTATGTTGGGATAAAAAATATGGATGATGATGATAAATAAGACATCCGGTGCCAGTGAATGATAATGCGTACGAGAGATATAAATAAAATTTACGGAGTACTAACATAAATATTTCTTGAAGAACACGGAAGATGTTATAAAACAGCTTTTCAAGACATGATTTTGCATGCAGTTAAATCATTATCATAATCACTTCAGAGGATTATGAGATTTATCGTTGTTTCGAAAGCGGTCCAAGATCCTTTTAAGTGTTGTGACTGTAAATATACCATATTATCAAAAGAACCCGATTAACCCAAGCAGCAATAAATCACAATCGTATAGGTCGCTATTAAATCCTAACACGTGCTTGCAGACTTTCTGATACATATAATTCTTCTATACATGTGTTTGTCACTGAACTTCTCTTAACGGCTGGGCCGATTTTCATGAAATTTTGTGTGTGTGTGTGTGTGTGTGCGTGTTCGAGTGGTTTCTGGATGGTTTAGATTCACAGTTGGATCCGGTAGGTGGCGTTGTAATCGTGTTATTCTGTACGTGTATTTGTCACTGAACTCCTCCTAAACGGCGGGGGCCTGATGGCAGAGTGGCTAGCACTCTGGTTCTCGGTACCACAGGCTTTGGGTTCGAGTCCCGGCTGTGCCATCGATGTTTGGTGTGATTCGGAATCCACTTTAAACTGTAGGTCCCGGTCTGTTTAGCCCACAGTGTGCACAAGATGACCGTAGAGCGACAAACCAAACCAAAACCTCCTAAACGGCTGGGCCGAATTTGATGAAATTTTTTGTGTGTGTTTAAGTGGGTCCCTAGATGGTTTTTCTTTACAATTGGACCCGGTAGGTGGCGAAGCGATCATATTTCTGAAATTGTTTTATTTTCAGGTCAGGACAACGTCTGCCGGGTCTTCTAGTATATAAATTTTAACTTTTTCTTATAACAGGTAATACGGAAATCGCATTTGCAGGTTGTAGTTTGTGTAAACAAAGAGGTGGTACGGAAATCGCATTTGCAAGTTGTTTGTGTAAACAAAATGAAAATATGAAAATCGCATTTGCAGGTTGAAGCTCGTGTAAACAAAGTGAAAATACGAAAATCGCATTTGCAGGTTGTTGTTTGTGTAATCAACGCGTAAACGCAATTTTCATATGAGAAACCCATTTTTTTTTCTTCCTTTTAATACAATCTGTAGGTAGGTTACTCCTAACGTTCTTTGCGAGTATACATTGAAATATTAATCATTTACATATCCCAGTATGATATAAGTTTCACAGACAGAAAGGGTACGTAAAAATCATGTGTTATTCATATTATTTTTAATATATATGATTAATAGATGAATAGTATTATTACGAATTGTAGATTATAGATTAACAATTTTATTGCGAAATAAGTAAGACAAATTTTACCAATTTAGCACTGTGATGCTATAAATGCCCTTTGAAGAAGATTTATTATGAATATGAATCCTTACGATTGTCGTTATGACTCTTATGTTTTATTATTGAGTTACAGTTCAGAGTTAATTTGGGAGTCCGTAGCAATAACTACATCCGTAATAGTAATGATCCATTGAATTAAGTAGAATTTACGAATAATCCATTGACATATGCAACTATACAAATACAAATATTTTTTTCTATGGTATACTGATAATTATGTATATCATATGTATGCAGATTATCATGTGATGCGTATACACTCAAGAGCCAAAACATTATGACCTGTCAATAACGAGTTGACCCACCTTTGGCGCGCAACACAGCTTCAACCCGCCTTGGCATGGATTAATACCACCACTTAATACCAGTTAAATACCACTTCCACTTGATCACAACCAACCTGATAGAAAATATTTGGAATTTATTAAAGTTTTCAAATGTAATTCCTCATTTTTCTCGTATCCAATATATTTTTATTATTTTAAAACATAAGAGATCACAAATTAATGTAAGTGGCTGTTTTTCTAGGCTAAATTAATTGAAAAACATCCAATGTATACAACGCAATGAGAAAAAGAATCAACAACATATTTCACTATCTTTAACTTAAAAATTGATTTTCTTTCTAAATACAAATCTATAAATTAAAAAATAATAATAATGAGACCACATTTTAAAAAAGGCAATGTTCTCGTCTTGTCGAAACATTTGTGTGCTATTATTGAAAACCTATTAATATATACATATACACTCAAGAGCCAAAACATTATGACTACCTGTCAACCTGGCCCACCTTTGGTGCGCAACACAGCTTCAGCCCGTCTTGGCATGGATTAATACCGCCACTTAATACCAGTTAAATACCACTTCCACCTGATCACGTGCCTTTCACGTCATCCAGGCGAGTTCATTGCAAAATGTAGGGGTGGTCATAATGTTTTGGCTCTTGAGTGTATATGTTATAATAAGAACGATTTTCCAAGGTACAATTTTTTTTCTTTTGACACTGTTTCCTCTACTTTGTTAGAAAATAACATATTACAGTCTTTTAGAAAATATAGAAAAAAAAAAAAAAATAATAATAAGCTGTTTTTGATTAAAATACAATATATTATTTCCAATTTTTGTTTCTTTCAGGAATTGGTTTTCTGAAAAAATACCACGGTTATTTTAATGTTAGGCTAAAAAACGTTAAAACAAAATTAATGAAATTTATTATGACTCGTAAACGCATACTTGTTGCTTGGTAATTTAACTATGCGTGTCATGGTTATTTATGCCAAGGCCAACGGACGTACCTGTTACGGAGTTCCTATGTAATTTTAAGAACCACGAAAACCTCCACATCTTAAAGTAGTTTAAATATTTGCACAAAATGAAGTTGCTTAAATTGAAGAGTAGTAATAAAAAAGAAAAATAAAGAATTTAAGAAAAAACATCTCTTGCTTGAGAAAAATTAAAGCAAGAGACCGAAAAAGCTAAAGCTATAGGTACAATTAGGAGTCCGTTGACGATGCAAAAAAAAAAAAATAAATAAAATAAATAAATAAATAATAATAATAAATAAATAAATAGATAAAATAATTAAAAGTTAGCATAAGTAAAAACAAGCTATAGAATAAATTAAAATTAATAACAATTAAAAAGTTAAAGACCAGATAGCTATTATTTAGAATAAGGTGCACATCGTAGCAATTAATTAAAATTTAAAAGCCAAAAACTGCAGCTCAGATTCGATTGATTTGATTAACGTAGCAAGACTCAAGCCACAGTAGCGGTAGAATCCATCGCCGAGGAATAAATTCCCCGACGTTTCTTCAATGCCGGGAAAGACTCCCAGTGCGTATCGTAGATAGCTAAGAAAACTCCCCAAAAACGGTTAAATTAGGTTCCCAATAACCACACTCACCATGGCCTCGTCCGTGTTCTTCTGGAACTGCACGAGCCTGACCCTCGTGACATTCTCCATGTCGGAGTCTTCATTCCCGGGGGGGTCGGGCTCCCCGTTCAGGTAGAGGGGGGCGGGCGGAGGGGTCACCCGGAGGGCCTCCTCCCCGTACACTTCGTGCGCCACTACGTCCTGGGTCTGTAAGAGAGCCTGCAACAGAAAAAGAAGGGGGAACATTACAAAATGCGCAAAAATTTAAAATCTTTTTTTTTTTTACAAGGGTAAATAAATAAATAAAATCATTCCGTTTCCGTTGTAGTTATCGTATCCCGCATGGAAGGAAGGGGTGCAGCTTCTGTTCTGATGGAGCACCCGTAGGTAGAAGTCTGACTTTGGCTCCGTTATGCTCTTGCAGTCATAGGAAACCGGGACCTACGGCTTAAAGTGGATTCCGAACCACTACACACATCCATGGCACCGCCGGAACTCGAACCCGAAACCTGTGGCACCGAGCGCCAGACACTCGGCCATTCAGGCCCCATTCCGTTTCCGTATATATCAGAAATGGGAGGATATAGAAACATCATTCTAGTGAAGGTGTAAACAGGTGTTCAGTAGGTATTGAAGGAATGGAATCAAATGATAGCGTTTTAGTTGATTTGTCCGTTACATCACTCGAAAATGATTGCTGTCATAGGAAACAATTTTTATTTTTTTTATTTTTTTATTTCCAATGGCAGATAATGAATAGTTACAGCAAAAAAAAAGAACAACGAAGGAAAAAAAAAAAAAACATACAACAAATACAACAAAACATGCTGAAACAGAGTTCATTAATCTAACAATAATGCCAAGTTGTAGATCTTTTAGACACTGAAAAGTGTTACCAGATGCACCTCGGGGAGGTAGATCTTCTGCGCACCCTAAAATAATTGTTGTCATAGGAAATCCCTCCAAACTTACCATTCAGAATTGAAATAATTGCTGTCATAGAAAATCCCGCCAAATCTGAAGTTCTGAACCAATTCAGAAGCCTATTGTGAAACTTTACGCGAACTTAAACGAACTAGCTATTCGGAGCATGATGACTTCCGGTATGGTGTTGATTCACGATGAAGCTCGAATCGTATAGCTCTAGAGGTACCCCAGATCTTCAAAAGCAGATGGTTTTGATCACCGTCCCCCTTCCCTTTAGCTTAGATTTGGCACTATCGGATTACCAAATCTTTAGTCATACGAAGCAGTAGCTTACGTCGTAGCCACTTTCACGATAGCGAAAAATATCGCCATGTTGTTAACAGAGGCGGCTTCATTCTTAGGCGGCAGTCCTATTATTATTCATTCCTAATTTATTTTAACACTTATTATATCAACACTTTAACACTTATTATATCAACACTTTAACACTTATAAGTGTTGATATAATAAGTGTTAAAATAATAAAATATTATTTTAACACTTATTATATCAACACTTATTATTATTATAACCCTTATTATTGTTTATACAACGTATTTTTTGCGCGTGATTCAATGTAAACATTTAAAAAATAACAAAATTTTTGTAGAACTATGATTTTTAATTTTATTTAAATCATAAAATATGTAGCATTCCTACTGAAATAGAGGATTGTAACTTTTAAATTCTTCAGTTATCAAAAGCAGTTTATACACTCAGAAATATTCTTGGAAATAAAAATTAAAACAGATTCCTATTTCTTTTGCAACCTAAGGATTAACTGGTACAAAGATTGTAACGTCTCCGTCTATACTAGACCTATAACGGCTTCAAGAAGAGGATAACTTTCAGGTCATGGGAACACTAATTTTTATTTACAAGCATTATATATAGAACTCTATTTACAGAAAATGAAAATTAAAGATAATTTGATTCACAAGTTCAGTTCACTCCAAAGACGGAGATTTTCAGAGTTCTTGAGTCAACAATTAATCTAGCACTGGTCTGCGGCAGACCTTCATTATCACACGGCGTTATACAAGAAACCACAAAGGGCGCACTTTGAAAATAGGCTTCCGCCTGTTTTCAAAGACGGAGACGGCACTTCTGGTGTCGACTCGTCGCAGTATTCTCTCCTTTCTTCACAAAAAAAAAAAAAGGAAAAAACATAAAACTTAAATCTCCTTTTAAAACAATCCGTCAAGTGGGCAGGGGGGGCAGCTTCCCTCATTTCTCATTTGGTATTTCTCAGCTCGTGGTCTATCATCAATCACGATGGAAACACTCATGGTATACACTGAAGTGCCAAAATCATGGGATAGCAATATGCAAATTTTCAGATGGCAGTAGCATTGCGTAGGACAGGTATAAATACGCAGTGCTTTCGCAGAGCTTTCATTTCTGTTCGAGTTATTCATGTGAAGAGGTTTTGACGTGATGATGACCGCACGACGGGAATTAACAGACTTTGAACGCGGAATGTTAGTTGGAGCTAGACGCATGGGTCATGCCATTTCGGAAATCGTTAGGGAATTCAACATTCCCAGATACACTGTGTCAAGAGTGTGCCGAGATTATGAAATTTCAGGCATAACATCCCACCATGGACAGCGCAGTGGTCGACCGCCTGCACTTAACGACCGAGACCGGCGACGTCAGCAAAGAGTCGTAAATTCTAACAGACAAGCAACACTGCGTCAAATAACCGCAGAAATCAATGTGGGACGTACAAGGGACTTGTCTGTTAGAACTGTGCGGAGAAATTTGGCTTTCTTGGGCTAGTACAGCAGAAGACCGACTCGAGTGCCTTTACTGACAGCGCTTACGACAGCGCTTGCGGCGACTCTCGTGGGCACGTGAGCATATCGGTTGGTCCCTAGATGAATGGAAAACCGTGGCCTGGTCCGATGAGTCGCGATTTCAGTTGGTAAGAGCTGATGGTAGGGTTCGAGTGTGGTGCAGACCCCGCGAAGTCATGGACCCAAACTGTCAGCAAGGCACTGTTCAAGCTGGTGGTGGCTCCGTAATGGTGTGGGCTGTTTTCTCATGGCATGGACTTGGTCCTCTGGTGCGACTGGACCGAACATTGACTGGAAATGCTTATGTTCAGCTACTTGGAGATCACTTGCAGCCATTCATGGACTTCATGTACCCAAACAACGATGGGATTTTTATGGATGACAATGCGCCATGTCACCGGGCCACAACTGTTCGCGATTGGTTTGAAGAACATTGTGGACAATTCCAACGAATGATCTGGCCACCTAGATCGCCCGACATGAATCCCATCGAGCATTTATGGGACATCATCGAGAGGTCTGTTCGTGCCCAAAATCCTGCACCATCAACGCTTTCACAATTATGGACGTCTATCGAGACAGCATGGCTCAATATTCCTGCAGAAGACTTCCAACGACTTGTTGAGTCCATGCCACGTCGAGTTGCTGCACTTCGCCGTGCGAAAGGAGGGCCGACACGATATTAAGAGGTATCCCATGACTTTTGTCACTTCAGTGTAGTTCATATTCAATCTGTAATTGTTTCGACCTGTGAAAGTCGCACACAGACATTCGTTAATTTCCTGGGTCATGATACCGAATATCTGCTGCCAAATTTGAGTGACGGTTATTATATATTTTTCAAATAGTATACATTGCTCTCTTGAGAATGAAATACCAAAACTTTTCACGTGAGAAAATAATGCTGCATGATCTTAAAAATTTATTTCAAAAATTTGCTTCAATTTACCACTATCCTCATGGATTTAACAATCGCAAAAATAAAACTAAATAGTACTTTTTTTTTATGGAAATTCAGCACTTAACTTTCGCCCGCTAGTAAATAAAATTTGATTTATTGACTAAGTAAAAGAGAACGTAAAACTTGCGTTAGCGATTTTGTTCTTCAAGACTCCAACTCGCAGTATCTGAATATAACCTAATGCTTTGGGTATCTGAGAATTTAAAAAACAACATTTCACATATTTTATGGCTTTCTTTTAAACTTTACTACCTTTAAGCTGAATAAAAATGTGAAGTTTAATGCCCTAGATACGATGCATAAAATTTTTTGAGCAATCCCTCAAGTACATTTCGGAAGGAAAGTTTATTTTATAGAAGACGATTGCGAGATACAGCGCTGTGGATTATTTGTTTGATTTCTTCATGCTAATATTGATTTTAAAGCTTAAATAAACAGTCAGCCAGGGAGTAATATTGCTAAGCAAATCGAGTTGAAAAATAAATATATTGAATGTATAAAAATTAATTTAAGGAATTTCCAATAATATGTTGTGCTTCTAACCGAAATTATTAATTAAGGTAACAAAGCTGGTAGCTTCAAACCAAATTTTCAATTAAGTAACAAAGCTAATGGCTTTAAACCGAAATTATGAATTAAATAACAAAGTTGATGGCTTTAAACCGAAATTATGAATTAAAGTAACAAAGCTGATTGTCAATTTAGGTAATAAAATTGGTTTCTTCAAACATTGTCAATTAAGGTAAAAAAGCTGGTTTCTTCAAATCGAAGTAATCAATTAAGGTAACAAAGTTGGCGGCATCAAATCGAAGTTATCAATTAAGGTAGCAAAGTTGGCGGCTTCAAATCAAATTGTTAATTAAGGTAATAAAGTTTATGTCTTTAAACTAAATTGTCAATTAAGGTAACAAATCCTGCGTTACTACATCCTGAATATTATATAATTTGAGGAAAATTTTAAAGTCCAACAAAGCTTATTAAGAAATCCTTCTTTTTAACAATTAGCAAGTTTAATTGTTAGAAAGCTTTTCATTTCTAACTTCTTTTAGAAATATAAAGCTAATTACGAATAATTAAAAATTAATTTGTAATTTCTTCAATCAAATTGTTTGTTGGGGTTTCGTTTTCTTTCTATTTCAAGACTGCATTTCTTTCTTTTTTTTTTCTTTTTCTTTTTGAAAAAGCTCCAATTAAATAATTGACTCAGTATAATATCAAAATAATTGTTAACGACAGCAGTGAAAATTTTAATTCTGTACCCCACTCATGGCTCAATGGTAACGCGCGCCGTTGGTGAGCATTAGGCCTGGGGTTGTTGCTGTTTGTTGTAGACACTGTTTCAAAAACCAATGCGACTCGATGGCGTGTGTGATGTTGAGCTTCTTGCCTCGTTTAATCGGCCTACCTGGTGGGAGATTTTCGGGTTTTCTTCCATACGATACGCAAATGCGGGGTACTTCCCCCTAAAAGTCTTCTCGGAAAAGCACTGCCCTCCTTTTTCAGAGACACCGAGCAGAAACCTACGAGTGCTCCATGAAAAAAACAGAAGCTCCCCATCTCTTCCCTGCTTCAATAAGACATACGACAACAAAGTTTATCTAAAATTTTTACTTCTTTTTTTTGAGTTATAATGAATTTAAATTATTAAAAAGCTTACCAAACAAATGGGAGTCCCGGAAAACTTTAATTATCTAGATAAGTGTAATTAACTATTTTTAATGCAATAACACTTACGATTATTAAAATGGCAAACAATATTAAAGTTCTGTTGTGGTTCATCCATTACATAAAGAAGATTAATATTTAACATATTGCCTCAACGTGACATTCCCTTAAACAATCTCTTAAAAACACACGTCCAATATGCTAAATTAGTGCCAATAAAAAAAAAAGCCTTAGACTTTATCTTTGAAAAACATTCAAAAAACAACACAACCCGGACTGGAAACCACGTAGACTAAATACATAACCAAGGACGTGATCCATAACGGTTTGGCACGAAGTCAGGATTTTTTTCTTTTCTTTTCTTTGATGTGAAGCTTTCTGCAATTTAAAATATCGCTCACATTATCTATTATTAAGGATTTTATAGCGCAGCGTTTATTATACTAATTGGAAATTACGGTTTGAATCCATCGGATATACCAACATATAATTACTCATTTCGTTTAAATCAATGAGATTTTTATGTATTCGATTTTCAACTTGAATTGCATAATAATACATAAAATTTATTAAAATCAGTGACATCTACATTTAAATTATTAAAAAATATATTTTTTTTATTTTTGTTTTCTAACATATTTCTGATTTTAATGATTACGCAGAACATTTTAATGATTTAAAAAACACTCAGCTTAGAAAGAAATCAAAACATAATTAATTATACAGTAACAATTTTGCCTATTTTTCAATTCCTTCTATTAGCTCACATTCTCCCTATATATATCTTGTTCAAATTTTCAATCGTTCATAAAATACCTTTTATTCATCCACTCAAGTTCAAATGTATTTTTTTTTGAACTTGTAGTGGATGACACTGGATGTTAATACAGTTTTTTCAAATATTAATTCATTAATTAAATTTAATTAATTAATTTTAGTTTTCTTTTAGATTTAAGTTGTATATATCTACCAACAGATGGCGCCAGATAAACTTAAAAAAATGAATGAAATTTATTTATAAAGGACTTTTTGTAATAGAGTGAAAAAAAAAGTAGGAATTGACTTAATTTTTTTTTTATATTACTTGTTTGTAGTAGAATAATTATATTGTACATTTCTATAAACTTTTCAATTTGATAATTACGGGTAAATTAGCAATACTTCATGTGCAGTTTTTAACGTAAAAAAAAAGTCACTAACAGTCATACAATTCTTACGTTATCTCTTTCAAAATAAAGTTTATGTTTTCTATAATCCGATTACAAATAGCACTTACTTTACTAGTATCCCAGATTCACCACAATAAAGTAAATTTTCTTGACAAAAAATCAGAAGCTAGCAATCATTTCTTTTAAAACACAAACTTTATTTTGAAAGAGAATTGTATGACTAACAATTCGTGTGTAACGTGTGTGTACGTGTAACGTAAGAATTGTACACTATTTATTTAACTAGTAACAATAAAAATTCAATTACAGTAGAACCTCTTTAAGTCGAATCTCGATAAGTCGAAAACCTCCAAAACATTTTTTGTTCCCTTCCCTTCAAGCCCCAAAGCCTTCATTAATCGAAATTTCTACCCTCTATATGTCGAAACAATTGGTCAATCCTCACAAGCTATTTTGCTATAATATATTTTCCCTCCGTAATTCGGAAAAAAAAAAAATGGACCTCTGTATTTCGAACATTAGCAATGTTTGATTTTACAACTCGATCATTTGAAATTATTTCGGAATTATTTTGATTTTTTTTATTGTAGTACATAATATAACTTTTAAATTGCAAATAAACATGTTTATCACCTCCGTTAACTTAAATTTTTATTTATCTTACCTCTCTAACTCAGATAAGTTAGAAAGAATCTAAACCTCTACAAATCGAATATTTCCTTACAAAATCCGCGTAAGTCGAAAACTCTATAACTCGAATTATTTGGCGTCTCCCTTGAAGTTCGACTTACAGAGGTTCTACTGTATATAATAAATAATAACAATTTGTGTGTAAGTGTAACGTAAGAATTCTATACTATTTATTTAACGTAAAAACGAAAGTCATTTATTAACAGACATAAAATTCTTACGTTAACCCTTTCAAAATAAAGCTTATGCTTTATATAAACAGATTGCAAATAACACTTACTTTACTGGAATTCCAGATTCGCCACAATAAAATAAATTTTCTTGACAAAAAAAACAAGAACCAAGAAACCAGCAATAATTTTTTTAAAATACAACAACATGCATCTTTATTTTTTCTTAGAATTACAATAACGTTGCCAATTTCGCTTAACTAAACATTTCAAAATAAACGTTGCCATTCACTTAAGTTTCTGAATTACACGTGTAAATGTAATACAGTTCGAAACAATATTCGTCTTTAATGCGTTCTGTTGGAGTTTTTTTTTTTTTTGTCCTAATGCGTTTGAGGAAGCTAAAAATTTTTAGTTTCTTGATTTATTAGGGTCCTGATCCGTAGTCAGGCCCGTTATCCGTTGTGCCGCTGTCTACCGTAGGTTTGAATGTCTTTACTGAATACTTTCATTCTACATGGGTTAAATTGCTTTTCATAAGTTAAAAAAATAAATAAAATCACTAATCCTGGCGATACTAATCATGATGAGATAATAAACTTATCAAAATATTTTAGTGTCGTCGGTCCTTGATAAGTCTACAACGTTTAAATTAAATCTGATCGCTTAAAGTAGGGCAAAATCGAGCCCAAAGAGTCTGTTACAAACAAACATACAGGTGAAACTTTTTTTTTCTTTCTTTCTAATGAAGCTGGCAAACACAGACAGCTTGGTCTTTGGATGCCTTAAGGCAAGTGCTGCACAGACGTACTCACTTTGCATTACCCAGGGGGCGCGTGTAACTTGAAGATAAGCCACGGACGCGGAGTAACAATGCCCCCTCAACGCTCTACGATCCTATTTGAAACCTATTTTTACTTTTTAAAGTGGATTCCGAACAACTACAAACAACCATGGCACCGCCGGGACTCCAACCCGAAACCTGTGGTACCGAGCGTCAGAGCGCTAGCCACTCGGCCATTCAGCCCACAGGTGAAACTAATAAAAGCGTATTAAAATAGATTGCAAATGTCCCTTCGAAACGACAGTACTGAAGTTATGATGGGTAAGGTCTGGAGTTTATTATTGCACTCTTATTAATTACTGAAGTTCATCCCTCCCTATGGACCTTTCTCACTAGGTTTATACTGCATATTTTAGACTATTGACTGGACATGACTTTTTACAAGAATACCTTTGTCGTATCGGAGTGGCCCATGTTCCTGACTGTGTCTCGACTTCCTTCTTCAGGCGCATTTCAGGATTTTACACATTTGATACTGCCATGAGCTATCTTTTATGAACTGTTCACCATACAACCAGAGAGGTCATAGCAATTAAAGAGGCTCTTGCTTTATATCTAAATGACTCAAATATTTCAGGCCTCACTGACGGGTTAGTGATTTTTTCTGACTGCAAATCGGCTCTGGAAGCAATTAAAAATGGAGATACTAACATCACTTCTGCGATAAATGTTCTGCTCGAGACTCTACACTGTAGAGGCAAATCATGTCATGTTCAATGGATTCCTTCCTACACATGCCAACATTGAATGCAACGGATGCGCTGAATCTTTAGCCAAAGAAGCCAGGGACAATGATTAACCCAGGAGGGTTATGATGATTAGATTATACCCAATGATTAGAGGGATGAAGATTCTCCCAGACAAGACCAGGGAATACATCCCCTGCAGAAATTGCCCTAACGCTTTCCTAACACCTAAGCACATTCTAGAGTGCCCATGTTTTGCAATTGGGTATGGTGCCAATCGAGGCCAACTTAAGAGAAGTCCCCACTAACGTGAAGACTTTTGACTTGATCTAACTTTGATAATGATATTTTAAATCCATGGATACGATAACAACAACAACAATAGAAAGTATTAAATTGGATACATTGACGGTGAATGTATCTTTTTAAAATAAGTGTTTGATAAAATAAGAAATAAAAGCATTTTGTGTCTTCAAATTAAAAGATAACATTCTGATTTTGAATGTGAAAAGTCGTGCAAACGTGAAATTAAAAGCTCCAGGTATAAAATTTTCAATTGAACTTATTAATTTGTAAAGGTATTTTAAATTCTTGAATTAGCGTTTCTATGTAATTCTTAACTGTCTCCGGTAATTTATTAAAATAATTTAATTAAAGTAATTTAAAAAAATTATATTATATCTATAATATAATTTTTTTTCCTAACACATATAATTTAAATCTATGTGCGACTTATGTGTTTGTACCGACCTACTTAATAAAATCATTTATCGATTGCACATTAGAGTTCAATTTTTATGTCCTCGTTCGAAGAGCTCTTGAATAGCTGACAAACCATTATAAATAGTTTAGCTACTGATTGATTGTGGAAATTTATGCCACAATTTATGGAAATTTATGCTGAAATGAAATAATAAAAGAAAAGAAAAGAAAAATGGGCTCTTATTTTATTTTACAAAGCTGGTTTTTATTGGGTTGCTAGAGGGCTTATGGCCGATAGGGCCTCCGCCCCAACGTAGGGGAAAAAAAAAAACATTTAGGGATTGTTTATTTTTTTTTCCGTCACCGACTACGACGACTTGATTTCAATTATGTGTCTAAAAATATTCTTTAAAATCTAACACAATAAATTTCAGATAAATAAAATTATGAAGAAAAAAAAAATCAATTAAAATAATTTACGGAAAACACACGGACTTATGTACCAATGACTCTAAAGAGTTTGTCTTTACATTAATGGATATTTATTTTCTAGTATGTCTTTTTTTCAATTTCTTCTATTAGATCACACTCTCCCTATATTTTCAGTCGTTCATAAAATACTTTTTATTCCTTAACTCAAGTTCAAATACATTTTTTTTTGAACTTGCAGTGGATGACACTGGATGTCAATGCAGTTTTTTCAAATGTTAATTCATTAATTAAATTTAATTAATTAATTTTAATTTTTTTTAGATTTAAGTTGCATGTATCTACCAATAGATGGCGCCAGATTAAGAAGAAAATTTAAACTTTATTTATAAAGGACTTTCTGCAATATGGTGAAAAAAAAGTCGGAACTGATTTTATATTATTTGTTAAAACATAAACCAAATGTACGTAAAAACAAATGCAAACTTCAGACCAGTTTGGATAGGTGTCCAACACTTTCAAACAGACTCGGTTGGTAGTAAATCACCTTCTATAATAACCGCAACCACTCTATTAACAAAGCTCCAGGAAATCCATTACCAACTGCTACCCGTCTACATTAAGCCTGCTGTGGTATCTAGATACTAATGTTTGGGGGGAAGGGGGGAATTTCTTTACCACCAGTGTAAAGAGGAAAAACAACCACCGAGGTGAGGACACAGCGAATGGGGAAAAAGGAATACTTGTCAGACACCGGGCAGACGATAATTCTTCCGACTTCCCCCAGCGAGAAGGAACGAAGATTAATCAGGGGGATGGGCGTAGAACGAAAAAGAAAGAAAACTGAAATATGGCCGAGATCGTAATCGTTTATCGATAAAAAGGACGGAGAAAAGCTTTTACTTTTTGAGTTACATAACGGGAAAATAAAAGTAATAATAACGTCCCCTAAAAAAAAGAGGGCAACTTTTATTTTTTCACATGGATATGTCAACAAGAAGACAGAGAAACTATTTGTTAATATCTTAGCTTCTTTACACATGTAAGAGAAATAGCAGAGAATATTTTATCGGAAATATTTTAATATAAATATAAATAAATACAAGTTAAAAAATGGATTTTCAAATTAAATCTCAAGTTCAATTATTGATTTTTTTTTTATGCATAGAAATGAAATAGTATGAAAGAGATATTTTAATTTTATTATCCATTTATATTGTATTAAAAAAATTTTTTTTGAAAATTGTATAAAACTGAGAATGATTAATTAATTTATTTTGTTTATATTTATATTTTTTTTATATTTCCTTTTTAGTGTTATATATTTCTTTACAATGTGCGCTAAGTATCATTATTATTATATTATTTATGCCTTACCGTAAGAATAATATTAAACACACTAATCACAACTCATTAGGTTTCAATTTTTCACTCCCAAAAAATGTCTGTATTGGGTCTAAATCTGATATGAGGATACATAATTTTATATGCGGCTCGCAGAGTTAGGATGCATTTCCAAAGAGGCCCGCAAGACCATTTGGGTTGGACAACCCTTGCTTTAATGGATATTTATTTTTTAGTAAGTTTTTCATTCAAACATAAACCAACTGTACGTAAAAAAAAATGTAAACTTCAGACCAATTTTGATTGGTTTCCTACACTTTCAAACAGACTCGGTTGGTAGTAAATCACCTTCTATAATAACCGCAACCACTCTATTAACAAAGCCCCAGGAGATCCATTACCAACTGCTACCCGTCTACATTAAGCCTGCTGTGGTATCTAGATACCAATGGGGGTGGTGGTGCGGGCTTTCTTTACCACCAGTGTAAAGAGGAAAAACAACCACCGAGGTGAGGACACAGCGAATGGGGAAAAGGAATACTTGTCAGAAATTAACTTCAACTTTGATTTTAAAATAATATTCTTGGGAATATAGGACAGATATTGCCTGTTTTATTGATGAGTTTACAGTTATGAGTTAGCAGAGTAATTAAATTATATTCTGCGAAGTCATGATGCGCGTGCATCTTGGAACATCTAACATAGCAGGTTCTATTTTTCACTTTAAATGACCATCCCCAGATACGCTCAGTTGATGGAAGAGCAAACAAGATTCTTAGTTAAGGTTGTTAGCGCTTTTGCTAACACATGCGATACGCATTTTTTTAAAAATGAAATTGACCAACACAACACACTCAAATATAACGGACTCTAACCTGCAATACCCATTATGATGTGCAAATATATATACACTCAAGAGCCAAAACATTATGACCACCCCTACATTTTGCAATGAACTCGCCTGGATGACGTGGAAGGCACGTGATCAGGTGAGGGTGGTATTTAACTGCTGCTGGAGAGTCTGAAGAATCATTCTTTCACTTACTTCTGTGTGTGATGGGAAAGGCTGCGGATCTAAGCGACTTTGATAGAGGGCAGATTGTAATGGCTCGAAGGCTCGGAACAAGTATTTCCGAAACTGCACGACTCGTGGGTTGTTCGCGATCTACAGTTGTTAGTACTTATGCAAAGTGGATGAATGACGGCGAAACCAGCAGTAGACAACATGGTGTTGGACGTCCACACGCTATTAAAGAAAAAGGTCGTCGGAGACTGTCTCGCATGGTGAATCAAAACCGGAGCCAGACAGTGGCTCAGCTGACAGCCCAATACAATGCAGGGCCAAGTAGAATAGTATCGGAGCACACTGTTCAGCGGACACTGTTGGATATGGGGCTACGCAGCAAACGTCCCACTCGTGTGCCTTTGCTGACCAAGCGTCACCAAGCCGGGAACATCGTGACTGGTCCATGGATCAGTGGGAGAGAGTTGCCTGGTCAGATGAATCACGGTTTGTCATTCATCACGCCGATGGCCGTGTCAGGATACGCCGTCTTCCAGGCGAACAGTTGCTCCCTCAATGTACAGAGATCATATACAGGCCGGTGGGGCGGTATTATGCTTTGGGGGACGTTCTCTTGGGCGTCTCTGGGACCCGTGGTTGTGGTAGAGCAGACCATGACCATCATTGCGGACCAGTTGCACCCTTACATGACCTCTGTTTTTTCAGCTGGAAATGGAATGTTCCAACAGGACAACGCCCCTTGTCAGAAGGCTAAAATTGTGTTCGAGTGGTTCCAGGAATATGATGCTGAATTCCAGTTAATGTCCTGGCCGACTAACTCACCGGATCTTATTCTGATAGAACACATTTGGGATGTCCTGGGACGGAAGATCAGAGTTCAAAGACCACCAATTCGCAATATCTCGGATTTGCGTGACCGTTGCTTAAACATCTGGTACAATCTGTCTCCGGCCATCTACCAAGGACTTGTGGCATCCATGCCAAGGCGGGTTGAAGCTGTGTTGCGCGCCAAAGGTGGGCCAACTCGTTATTGATAGGTGGTCATAATGTTTTGGCTCTCGAGTGTATATATATAATTTTTAGTGTTGTATGTTTCTTTACAATGTGCATTTAGTATCATTATTATTATATCATCTATGTTTACATGTAAGAATAATAGTAAATGCAAAAATAATAACTCATTATGTTTCAATTTTTTACTCCAAAAAATGTCTATAGTGGGTCTAAATCTAATATGGGGATTTACAATTTTATATGCGGCCGCGGAGTTAGGATGCATTTCCAAAGTGGCCCGCAAGATCATTTGGGTTGGCCACCCCTGATTTAATGGATAATTATTTTCTAGTAGGTCTTTCCATAAAACATAAAGCAAAATTATACGTAAAAACTAATGTAAGATTCAGACCAATTTGAATTGGTTTCCAACACTTTCAAACTGGGGGCGACGGTTGGCAGTAAATCACTTACTACACTAACCACTCTATTAACAAAGCTCCAGGAGATCCATTACCAACTGCTACCCGTCTACATTAAGCCTGCTGTGGTATCTAGATACCAATGGGGGTGGTGGTGCGGGCTTTCTTTACCACCAGTGTAAAGAGGAAAAACAACCACCGAGGTGAGGACACAGCGGATGGGGAAAAGGAATACTTGTCAGACACCGCGCAGACGATAATTCTTCCGGCTTCCCCCAGCGAGAAGGAACGAAGATTAATCAGGGGGATGGGCGCAGAACGAAAAAGAAAGAACGAAAGAAAGAAAATTGAAATATGGCCAAGATCGTAATCGTTTATCGATAAAAAGGACGGCAAAAAGCTTTTACTTTTTGAGTTACATAACGGGAAAACAAAAGTAATAATAACGTCTCAAAAAAAGGAGGTTATCTTTTATTTTTTCGTACGGATAGGATGTCAACAAAAAGACAGAGAAGCTATTTGTTAATATCTTCTTAGCTTTTTTATATATTTAATAGAAGCAGCTGAGAATATTTTATCGGAAATATTTTAATATAAATAAATACAAGTTAAAAAATTGATTTTGAAATTAAATCTCAAGTTCAATTATTGATTTTTTTTTATGCTTAGAAATGAAAAGAGTATGAAAGAGATATTTTAATTTTATTATCGATTCATATTGTGTTAAAAAAATAATTTTTTGGAAATTATATAAAACTGAGAATGATTGGATTTTCTATGCATTTCAGTTTTATAGCTCAATTCAATAGTGTGTATTATTTTAGTATCTCAGAAATAAAAACTTACGCAATGTATGCATGTTTTATTGTGAATGCGTTGAATGTTGACGTATGTACGATTGTAAATGCTTTAATTGATGAATTTCGGATTATGCAGGTGTTGATTTCTGATGTATGTAGGATTGTGCATGTATTGATTGGTTGGTTGGTTGTTGATGTATGTATGATTGTGCATGTGTTGATTACTGATGTATGCAAGATTGTGCATGTTTTGATTGTTGATGTACGTTTGATTGTTTAAAAAACTGGTTTTAGTAGTCGCTCTAAGCATTTATAATAATAATAATAATAAAATGTTCACAAATGTTTATAAAATAAATGCTATTCAAGAATTTCATTAAACTACCTAGTGTCCATTTGTAAGCTATCCATTTATTTTAATGTAGGTGGTTTTATTATGTTCCACAGCACCAAAAAATATTAACGTTATTGCAATAAATGTTGATTTACCAGGGCCTGTATATAATTGAATCCTTTTATTATGTTATTGGGAAATTATGGCAGTGTTCTTGTTCAGCAAGAACATAAAATTGAAGAATAAGAATGTTGCGGAATACTAGGATTCTTATCTGATTTGTTTGTGCATCAACTTAGTTTGTCATAAATCTTATGTTATTTTTTTCTATAGAATAATAAAAAAAAACCAAAAAAACTGTTCTTACTGTCTGGCGTTTTTATTCATAATTTCCATATAAATGGAGATAAAAGGAGGTTTGGTTTGTCGTTCTACGGTCACTTTTTGCAAACTTTATGCTAATTAGACTGGGACCTGCAGTTTAACGTGGATTCCGAACCCTACTAACAAAACATCCATGCCACCGCCAGGAACCTGAAGCCTGTGGTATCAAAGGCCAGAGCGCTAGCCGATTGGCCTGATAAAAGGAGATTTAAATGGCTGAAACAGGCCTATGCCTCTTTTTACCTCAAAGTCAATGTAATGAAAATGTTAGAAGGCTCAGACATATTATGAGCTATTATGGCTAAATTAAGAGTAATTCTGGCAGTTGATGAGTTCAAAAATAAAATAAAATAAAATAGTTGATATTTTTCTTCTTAATTCATGTAAATAATATAGGATTTATTAGCCAAATTTTGAAATTTTAAAAATTTAGGAGTTACTTGCCAAACTTAGATATACGCGAGAACATATATATATAGATTTGAATATAAGCAATTAGAGTTAATGTTTCACGTTTACCTGCCAGAATAGATCCACATCCTCCTACACATATGACAAGGATTTGGTTTGTCTCTCTACGGTTATCTTTTGCACACTTGGGCTAATTAGACCGTGACATACTGTTTAACGTGGATTCCGAACATCCATGCCACCGCCAGGATTCGAATCTGAAGGCCGTGGCACCAAAGGCCGGATCGCTAGCCAATTGACCGCTATGCACAAGTAAGATTTTGGCAGTCACATAAATCCATCCCATAAAAATTCTCAAAGATTGTCAAGAATTGCAAACGATATTTTCCTTTTTATCTTCCTAGATGGTTTAGTAGCGTAGGAACATGCAACATTAGTAGCAAGATGTCCTTTCCGGAGGTCAGAATTCTTCTCTGCAGGAACATTAATAAAACATTAAAGCGTTCGGTGAACGAATATTAGTATACAAAGTTTTAAGATAACCTCACCGTGACACATACACCCGCTGCTATAATCGTCATCATTTCTGTAAGCTATGGGAGCGAATTCGAACCTTAACCATGTTGCACTTTAACTGTGCTAACTTGACTTTCTCACCCCTGGGCAACGAGTCTTGCTAATTTTGTAATGTTAAAAGCCCTACATAATACTCATTATTAATTATGCTTACAAAACAATTTCTAATTTTTAGGGGGGAGGGAGCGATGGAAAGCACACTAGCATGGAAAACAATTAAATTTACATTAAATTGATTATGCTGTAATTTTTAATGACGTACTTTCAATATTACATCAAGTAAAGAATATTAAGAATATTAAGAATGAATATAAGTTATATAAGGGATTGAAGAAACAATTTTATTATGTTTAATTATAAAAAAAATTCATTTTAAAGGTGCTATTGATTGAGGTAAATAAAATCTAACAGCATCTGCACGTTTGTTAACATGAAAAACGTGAAAAGTCAACTTATAAAAATGGAGAAAGAGCAGCAACAATAAAAAGTTTTTCAGCGATTTTTTCAGGCGGATTTTTTTCAGCGATACAGCACCGGGGAAAAAAAGCTAATTTTCTTTTCTTTTTTCCTTTTGATATTATAAATATTTTTTTTCTAAAACAGCTTGGAAGTAAATTATAAAGAAATTTATCTTCATAGATTTTTTCTAGAATAACTTTTTTTTTTCAAATGTGACTTTTATTTTTTCTTAAGTTAACTTTATAAAAAATTATTTTATATATATTGTTTTTCTTTTCATTTTTAAAATTTCACATGTCAATCAGCCCCATACCGGGTTCGTGGATCAGCGGTAGTATAATTGTTTTGTACAGATTCGAATTCGCTAGCAGCGTATGTCACTGCTTTAAAAAAGTGAGGGAGATTCGATGACGATTGTGATAATATGACTTATCACAATGATAGCAGATTGCCTGGTGGGAGGCTTTCTGGAGTTCTGCAATACGATACTCAATTGCGACGATGTTACCCCTAAATGTCCTCCTGGAATGTGACGTCGCCTCTTCACCTATTGGTGAGCTGTTTGTGACAGTGTAAAAAACGAGGCTCACGAATGCAGAAAAAAATGTATTTAGTTTTTATTCATTTACGTAAAAATACCAAGTAACATACTTTCTGTTTTTTTTATCTAATTACATGAATACACTTTATAGCATTAATTACTATGCAATTAATTAATAGTAATATTAGTAGTATGTAATTAAGTATTAATTATGTAGTAATTAGTAATCAGAGATATTTAATGTGTGTGTTTTTATTTCTACGCGCCTGTCATAAGTGATATATCTCATGATAAAATAAAAGTCGATGCTATATTGTGCTAAGATTAAAACGTCATTATTTTTGCTGTGACTAATCATTAATGTCTAATAGCGTGGGAAGGAGATCCCGTGAGCAATCTACTCAAGGATGGAGTGAAATCTTCTGTTGTGATGGAGCATCCGTAGGTAGAAGTCTGACTTCTGCTCCGTGTAGCTAAAAAAAGACGGCAGTGCCTTCCGGGAGAACTTTTAGGGAGAATTACCCCACATTTGTTTAACATATGAGAGAAAACCTGGAAAATTTCCAAGAGGCAGTCCGACTCACGAGACACGATGCTGAATATCCCAAACGCCAGCAAGACTCCTCGTTTTTTGAATCAGTGTCTACAATAATGCCACCAGCGGACTGAAACTCAGCCTTAATGCTCACTAACAGTGCACGTTACCACTGACCTACGAGTCGGGCTAACGTCATTTTGTTACGTATTAATATATCAATCATAATAAAACCAAAAAATCAAAACACGTAGGCAAACAAGAATTTCCTCAAAACATATGCAGTCTGGTGGCCAATTGGCTAGCGGTCTGTCCTTCAGTAGCTCAGGCTTCAGATTCGAAATCTAGCAATGGCATGCATAGTTTGTTAGTGGTTCGGAATCCACGCTAAACTGTAGATCCCGGTCGAATTAGCCTAAAGTGTGCAAAAATCACCGTAGAGCGACGAATCATATCAGAACAGATTCCAACAAAAGAGTGATAAAATACTATTGGCTTTTTACATATTATAACATATTTCTATTTTTATTTTAAAATTAATGTACTGTACATCATATATGGTGGTATACATCATATATTTATTTAAGAATGATGTCGACAAATATGTGAATATAACTATTGTATTAACAGAATTTCAATAATCTCAATTTCAATATAAAATTTATTAAAATAATATGGTCGATAATAGCTTCCCAAAACTTTTGTTGAAACTTGTAATTCTATTTTGACAGATACGAGTAAAATAAGATATCTGTAATAATTACTGAAATATAAGAATAATTTAGATAAATGCTTTTTTAGAAACTGAAAAAGGACAATCAGCCATTTTCTTATATCCCCGAAAAAAAAAATCTAGTCACAAGAAAACACACTCGATCTAAAAGGATCTATACGAGCTACTGAATTCGAAAGAACAAAGAAACCTTTTAGAAAGCCATGCCTTCTCTTTCATTCGAATTCCAACTCTTCAGAATAATTTCGTTTTGTTTTTCTTTCTTCACAACTTGAAGAAAACCTTAAGGGTTCTGAAGCGATTCGAAAAACAAAGCTCCTTTTGAACGAGCTTTTGCCATTCTCGAATCCAATATCGAAAAAACACTCTTGATTACGAGTTACGAATATGAAGTGGCATTCGGATAAGCTTTAAAAGACACGTTCAGTTTAGGAACGGTTCTTTATTTACATTATTTTCGTTCAAAGTGTTGACTTTCAAGTATTCTAGAAGTTTCTATTTGATTAATTTTTCAAGAAGCATGTTCATGAATGCGTAAGCGTTAAAGTTAAAATCTTTTAACATCAAATATGTTTAAAAAATGATACAAGTGATTGTATAATTGTGCACAATGCGTTGCATAAAAGTGTTACTATAGTGTGCAAGTTAGGCAAATTGTAACTAGGTGTGGTTGAGGCACAAGTTGGTTTGGTTTGTCGCTCTACGGTTATTTTTAGCACACTTCAGACTAATTAGACCTCCACCTACAGTTTAGCGTAGATTCCGAACCACTCACAAACATCCATGTCACCGCCAGGATGTGAACCTGAAGCCTGTGGTACCAAAGAATAGTGCGCTAGTTTTGTCGCTGTACGGTCATTTTGTAAATAAATCACGTTGGGCTAATTAGACAGGGACCTACAGTTTAACGAGGATTCCAAACCACTCACAAACATCCATGCCAAGGTCGGGATTCGAACCTGAAGCCTGTGGTACTGAAGGCCAGAGAGGTAGCCAATTGGCCATCAGGACGCCGTTTTATGACAGGAATGGGCATTATAAATAAATAAGATAATCGACAAACGTTCCTGTAGGGTGTAGGGTATGGGGGAGGAATAGATGCAATCTCATCAGAAGGTGATCCTTTCAAACTGCAGGAACAGCAAGGTTTGGTTTGATTTGTCGCTCGACGGTCATTTTTCTGCACACTTTATACTAATTTGGGACCTGAATGGCCCAGTGCCTGGCACTCGGTGACACAGGTTTCGGCTTCGAGTCCCGGTGGCGTCATGGATGTTTGCAGTAGTTTGAAATCCACTTTAAACCGTAGGTTCAGGTCTAATATGATCATAGGGCGTTTGGTATAGAGCTGACAACCCTACCTCAGAAAATGAAAACCTCTCCTGCCTCGCAGTCTGCCAGTAGACAAACACAGGAGGTGATGAGCCGATGATGACGATGAAAAAATAAATAAATAAACTAGCAAATATTGTAGTAAATATAACGTGTTTAAGATTAATGTTTATATGTCAACTTTGTTTTATTATTCTGTGAGTTTTTCTCCTAAAAGTTAACAAAAATACAAAATAAAAAGCATTATGGCACAGTACTTAAAATATTTTAACTATTTATTTATATTTGGAAAGATATTTCACCTCAAATGTTCTGAAATAGTATTCAAATTATTAAATCCCCAAAATATGAGTTTTTAGTGAACATTAAGACTATGTATGTATTACTGAGAAAAATACATTAAAAAGTATTAACTCTGGCGTGTAATATTCATAAATACATCCGCAGGGATTTTAACGAGGGAAAAAGTTACTCTCAATGAATTAAAATCACATTCAGAATGTGAATCAATAACCAATAAAATCCCTTTTTTCCAATGAAAGGGAAAACTCCATAAAAGTATTGATTAAACTTTAAATAAAAATTTTTTTAGTAAAAATAGAAGTTTCCAAAGGATATAAAAGAAAAAAAAGGAAAAATCTTAGACGGTTATAATCGATTATTACATTCCAGAGGTGTTTCAAGTGGAAAAAATATCGTAAGAAATGGGAATAATAATAATAATAATCGTAATAATAAAAAGGGAAAATTGATAACTTTTTTATGGGGATATTCATAATTCAGATTTCCCCCGGTGTCGATATTAAAAGAATTTAAAGCGGATACTTCAGTCACATTTTCTATCAGATAGAGCGAAGGTTTTAATAGGGGAAAAAAAATCTCGTTAAAATCCTAATGACCTAAAATACCTGCAGCTAAATGAAACGAAATAAAACAGAGATTTTTTTTTTTTTACTTCCCCTAATGTACAAAAAATAGTTTTTTTTATTTTTTAAAGTTTTATTTGCTGATTTTTTTTTTCTCCAGGAGCTAATGTAACGGAAGGGAAAATTAAAAGAGGACGCCATCAGTTCAGTATTCTGTAAAAGTTATAGAAGAAATATTAAAAGTATTGTGGTTAAAATAGACGTTTCGAATTGTATTATAAGAGAGAAAATATAATATATTTTTTCTGTAATCTATAACACACATGATATACAAAAAAGAATTCTTAAAGTAAAGAAAAAAAATATTTAATTTTTTACATTAACATTTACTGACATTTCAGGCGATGGTGGATAATATGTTGGATTCCCAAAATCGGCGAACATAATGTTGTGTTTTATGATAGTTTTGGTTTTGCCGCTCCACGGTCATTTTGTAAATAGATCACTTTGGGTTAATTAGACAGGGATCTACAGTTTAACGAGGATTCCAAACCACTCACAAACATCCATGCCAACGCCAGAATTCGAACCTGAAGCCTGTGGTACTGAAGGCCAGAGAGCTAGCCAATTGGCCATCAGGACGCCGTTTTATGACAGGAATGGGCATTATAAATAAATAAGATAATCGACAAACGTTCCTGTAGGGTGTAGGGTATGGGGGAGGGATAGATGCAATCTCATCAGAAGGTGATCCTTTCAAATTGCAGGAACAGCAAGGTTCGGTTTGATTTGTCGCTCGACGGTCATTTTTCTGCACACTTTAGGCTAATTTGGGGCCTAAATGGCCCAGTGCCTGGCACTCGGTGACACAGGTTTCGGCTTCGAGTCCCGGTGGTGTCATAGATGTTTGCAATAGTTTGAAATCCACTTTAAACCATACGTTCCGGTCTAATATGATTATAGAGCGTTTGGTATAGAGCTGACAACCCTACCCCAGAAAAAGAAAACCTCTCCTGCCTCGCGGTCTGCCAGTAGACAAACAGCCTTGGTCCACCAAGGAGGTGATAAGCCGATGATGACGATAAAAAAAAAAATAATAAAATAGCAAATATTCTAGTAAATATAACGTGTTTAAGATTAATGTTTATATGTCAACTTTGTTTTATTATTCTGTGAGTTTTTCACCTAAAAGTTAACAGAAATTCAAAATGAAAACATTATGGCACAGTACTTAAAATATTTTAACGATTTATTTATATTAGGAAATATATTTCACCTCAAATGTCCCAAAGTAGTATACAAAACATTAATTCCCCTAAATATGAGTTTTTAGTAAACATTAAGACTATATATGCCTTTCTGTGAAAAAATACATTCAAAAAGTATTAACTTCCACATGCAATTTTCACAAATATATCCGCAGGGATTTTAACGAGGGAAAAAGTTACTCTCACTGAATTAAAATCACATTCAGAATGTGAATCAATAACCAATAAAATCCCTTTTTTTCAACGAAAGGGGAAATTTCATAAAGGTATTGATTAAACTTTAAATAAAAAAATTCATCAAAAGTAGGAATTTCCAAAGAGTATCAAAGAAAAAAAAAAAAGGAAAAATCTTAGACGGTTATAATCGATTATTGCATTCCAGAGGTGCTCATGGTGCAATTCATATTACATCTGTAATCGTTTCGACGTATGGAGACAATAGCTATTTTCATCACTCTCATTATACATGATACTGAATATCTGCTGCCAGATTTGAATGACTAGTTGTTCTCTTTAGTACACAATTCTAATTGCATGCACTACCCACAATACTGCTTGTTTGCTGTCAAATTTGAGTAGTCATCATATACTTGTCAAAGAGTATACATTCCTCTCTCCTGGGAAGAAATGCCAAAATTTTTCTTGTGAGAAAAAAAAATGCTACGCCACCCACTTTGAGAATCAGTGATGAAGAGCATTAAATATTACCACAATTTCATGAAATATTTTAAAAAACGTGATTCTTTTTCATTAATTGTATGAAACAATTTATTTACTGAAAAAAAATAATGAAGCAAACAAACAAAAATATGAATTTTTAGAAAAGTTTTTTTTAAACAAAAACTAGTACAGATATGTTTACAAATAATTTTTTTTTTTTTTTTTAAAAACCAATAACATGGCATAAGTCTTTTTGCTTTGGAATTTAAATTAAAATTTTATTGATGTACAACCAATTTTTAGCTGTTTCATTTATTTATTTATTAACATTAAAGAAATACAATGCATTATTTTTGTGACAGTCTAGAAGAATTCAGCAATAAAAGTTACATTTGTTCCGAAAAGTTCAAGTTATTAATTAGTTCACTGAGTTTTGAAATATCAAACGAAAAAGAAAAAAAGTTATAATTGGAAAAATAAAAATAAAAAAAGTTTAAATAAAACTAAAGACATAAAAAAAATAATATCAATAACAAAATGAAATAAAAAAAACTTGAGAAAAAAACCTACCAAAAGATCGAATGTGAAACTTAGATAAGGAAAGATAACGAAAACTCAGATTAGAAAAAAAAAGTTCTTCCGACAGCTTTAAAATAACTTAGAGATAATATTGCAATAAAAAAATGAAAACAAAAAGTGATATTTCAAAATAACAAGGTAAAAGTAATTTAACTTTTTGCACTTTTTTTTTTGCATTTTAAAATTAATTAAGTTCCCTTGAGATAGTTCCTTTAATGAAAGGAAGATCACATTTAGATACCGATACGTTTCTTTTATACCGATAAATAATATATTTTTTTTTCACTTTTGATAAATTACGCGATAAAAATAGTTGAGCTACAAGAGATTTTCTTTTTAATTAGGATGAAGTTTTTTTTTTTCTCTCTTAAATGACAAAAGTGATATGAAATGACCTGGCAAGTTTACAAATATCTGTAAGAGATAGATTGTCACAAATTAAATTATCATTTTCCGATTTAAAATAGCATGATAAATACCATTTTATATCGATAACATTTTATATCGATAACATTTTATATCGATATCGAAAAATAGCATTTTATACCGATAAATAATATATTTTTTTTCACTTTTGATAAATTACGCGATAAAAATAGATGAGCTACAAGAGATTTTCTTTTTAATTATCATTTTCCGATTTAAAATAGCATGATAAATAGCATTTTATATCGATATCGAAAAATAGCATTTTATACCGATAAATAATATATTTTTTTTCACTTTTGATAAATTACGCGATAAAAATAGATGAGCTACAAGAGATTTTCTTTTTAAATATCATTTTCCGATTTAAAATAGCATGATAAATAGAATTTTATATCGATATCGAAAAATAGCATTTTATATCGATATCGAAAAATAGCATTTTATACCAATAAATAATATATTTTTTTCACTTTTGATAAATTACGCGATAAAAATAGATGAGCTACAAGAGATTTTCTTTTTAAATATCATTTTCCGATTTAAAATAGCATGATAAATAGCATTTTATATCGATATCGAAAAATAGCATTTTATACCGATAAATAATATATTTTTTTTTTCACTTTTGATAAATTACGCGATAAAAATAGATGAGCTACAAGAGATTTTCTTTTTAAATATCATTTTCCGATTTAAAATAGCATGATAAATAGAATTTTATATCGATATCGAAAAATAGCATTTTATATCGATATCGAAAAATAGCATTTTATATCGATATCGAAAAATAGCATTTTATATCGATATCGAAAAATAGCATTTTATACCAATAAATAATATATTTTTTTTCACTTTTGATAAATTACGCGATAAAAATAGATGAGCTACAAGAGATTTTCTTTTTAAATATCATTTTCCGATTTAAAATAGCATGATAAATAGCATTTTATATCGATATCGAAAAATAGCATTTTATACCGATAAATAATATATTTTTTTTCACTTTTGATAAATTACGCGATAAAAATAGATGAGCTACAAGAGATTTTCTTTTTAATTAGGATGAAGTTTTTTTTTTCTCTCTTAAATGACAAAAGTTATATGAAATGACCTGGCAAGTTTACAAATATCTGTAAGAGATAGATTGTCACAAATTAAATTATCATTTTCCGATTTAAAATAGCATGATAAATACCATTTTATATCGATAACATTTTATATCGATATCGAAAAATAGCATTTTATACCAATAAATAATATATTTTTTTTCACTTTTGATAAATTACGCGATAAAAATAGATGAGCTACAAGAGATTTTCTTTTTAAATATCATTTTCCGATTTAAAATAGCATGATAAATAGCATTTTATATCGATATCGAAAAATAGCATTTTATACCGATAAATAATATATTTTTTTTCACTTTTGATAAATTACGCGATAAAAATAGATGAGCTACAAGAGATTTTCTTTTTAATTAGGATGAAGTTTTTTTTTTCTCTCTTAAATGACAAAAGTTATATGAAATGACCTGGCAAGTTTACAAATATCTGTAAGAGATAGATTGTCACAAATTAAATTATCATTTTCCGATTTAAAATAGCATGATAAAATAAAAACCTTTCATTTTTTAATCCCCACTTTCATTGAATTGATTATTATAAAAATTGAAATTAATAAATAGGTTATACAACTAGCAGTCTAGTGAGAAGTTTAACGTCTCGGCCTATACTAGACTTATAACGGCTTCAAGAAGGCCCCACTTTCAGGTTCATGGGTACAATTTAAATTTTCATTTACAAGCACTATATATATATATATGTAGATTGTGCCGCTTGCAAAAGACGCATTCCGGTCGAAACCCCAATTTATGTAGAGTTACACCGGTTTCAATGGATGCCTCCCGGCCGAACCTACAGTTTTATTAGATTTCTCTACCAGTCTAACAAAAGCTGAACTTTTCAAGTGGGTGTCTAGGGGTGTATTTCCAAACACATCAACGAAGCGTTGGTTTTCTCTCAACAACACATATTTAATGAATATATTTGCATCACTATTTACATTAATTGTTAAACATTCATAACCATTTTCTACCGCTGCTTGACGCAGCGCGTTGCAGTTTTCGCCATCTCCCAGCGTTCTCTTCCGCGCCCATCTGCGGGTAATTAATTTAATTTTAATTTAATAATAATTTTAATTTAATTTAATTTTAATTTTCTTCTCTCATCTACTGGGATCTTGACCCCTTCTCGTGGGGTCAGAGTTCAAAGTTGAATACTCCCCCGCATTGTAAACAGGTTCTGTCAAAGACAAGCGCCCGTGAAGGTTCGCCATCTGGTGATTTCGACACCAACAAATCCTACACACACACACACACAGAACTCTATTAAAAATGAAAATTAAAGATAATTTGATTCACAGGTGCAGTTCACGCCAAGGACGGAGATTTTCAGAGTCTACAACGAATCTAATGTACCCGATCTGAGGCAGACCGTAATTATCATACGGCGTGGTACACGAAACCACAAGGGGCTCACTTTGAAAACAGGCGAAAAACTCCGGCCTATTCAGTCTACTGACCGACTTTTCTTTTTACGGGGTAGGGTTGTCAGCCCTTCTCCCAACGCTCTACGGTCATGTTAGACCGGGACCAACGGTTTAAGTGGATTCCTAATCCCTACAAACATCCATGGCACCGTCGGGACTCGAACCCGAAACCTGTGGCCCCGATGGCCAGAGCGCTAGTCACTCGGTCATCAGCCCCCTTCTCACACTCATATATATATATATATATATATATATATATATATATATATATATATATATATATATATATATATATATATATATATATATATATATATATATATATATATATATATATAGTGTGTGTGTAAAAAATACTTATTGAATATATAAAAAAAAGTATGTGATCATTATATATGCACAAGAAGAACAATTATTCGATAGCTTAGAAGACAATTAGTTATTAACAAACGGATTTTATTAAAATAATTTAAACATTAATATCGGAAAATCAGATTTTTAACACTGATCTTAATACTCTCTGTGCACAATTCATACGAAAGCAGTTTTCATAAATTTAGTTTTAAGTGGATTTAAAATAATAAATTTGTATTAACTGTAAGGAATTAAATCATGAAATAAAAAACGAAAATTGAAATCGTTACAGTAATTATTCGTCATATTTTTTTCCATTTATTGAGTTATATTTTAAGCCTCATTTTACAAGCGAAACGAACGTAAAAAAAGGGAAATATAATTCTTTATAAAAAATGTGCTGTTAAAGCCGAAATTTTCTTTAATTGGTATTAACGGGACAAGTAGCCAGACAGCTCAACTCGACGCACTGGAGCATTGGAATGGTTAATCGATCGCCAAACGACTTCCTCGGTCCAAAATGATTCTCATTAAATTTGAAACAATTTCTAGAGACGCGGTGGCAATGGTTTCATCGATTTTTGTAAACAACGGATGAAGATCTCAGCATAATTGATGAGAATAGTGAATTTGAAGGGGAAAAAAGTGAAAATAATAATAATAAAAAATATTAATGATTCAGTTAGGATTTGATATGGAACGGATTACATTAGTTATTGGAAATGAAGATTAAGTTATTGACATTTTGGGGAAAAACATATTAATTAACAGGGATAATTATCTCTAAATGAAGCAAACGTTTAAAGATATATTCATTTAAAATGGTTATTAAACAGGTTAAATGGTTATTGTTAATTAAATTTTTTAATTAAATAGTTGATAAAATAGGTAAACTATGCATGAGATAATTTCCTTTTTTTAGGGAAAATCCATGATAAATTAATACGACAACTATTTGTCTTATTCTTTTTAACGTAGATGATTGGAGGTTTAGTTCGCCGCTCTGTGGCAATGTTTTTACACACTTTAGGCTAATTAGACCGGGACCTATGGTTTTTACGTGGATTCCGAACCCCTAACAAACATCTATTTGTCTTATTTTTTTTTAACGTAGATGTTTGAAAGATTGGTTTGTTGTTCTACAGTCATTTTGTGCACATTTTTGGCTAATTAGACCGGGACCTAGAGTTTAAAGTGGATTCCGAACTACTACTGCTACACCACACCACACCACATCATGTCACGTCACGTCACTGTGCCTGAAGCTGAGTTGCCCCTTTACAGTTTGGGAATGATGTGGGTGAGATGTCTGATTGGACGGTTATAGGACACCGGGACCTACGGCTTAAAGTGTATTCCAAGCCACTACAAACATCCATGGCATCGCCGGGATTCGAACCCGAAAATTGTGGTAGAGTGTCAGAGCGCTAGCCACTTGGCCATAAGGCTCCTTGTAGATTCCGAACCACTCACAAACATCCATGTCCCCCACCAGGATTTGAATTTGAAGACTGTGGTGCCAAAGTTGCTAGCCAACTGGCCATCAAGCCCCCTTTTTTAATGTAGAATAATATGATAGCTAACAGTAGAATAAAAAAATATCAATATTCAACGAAATATTCATTAGCAAATGAAACAGCTCTCTTTTTTTCAATCAAATAATTTTATAATTTCAATTATATATTCCTATATAAAACTAGTTTATTTTTATTGGCATACGATTAATACAAAAAAGTTAGATAAGTCATTTACAACTAACATTCGAGTAGAATAAAATTAAAGTTCACACCATGAGAATAATTTTGTACATTCTTCTACCTCACTGTCCATAATAAACAATGTTATGTGGAACAGTTTTGAGCACATGTGCATTATGTTGCAGATCAGCTGAGAAACAATAGTAATATCTTTTAAGATCCATATTAGTTAATGCTGAAGTTTTTTTTCTCTTTCTAATGCAGCTGGCAAACACAGACAGCTTGGTCTTTGGATGCCTTAAGGATAGTGCTGCACAGACGTACTCACTTTGCATTACCCAGAGAGCGCGTGTAACTTGAAGATAAGCCACGGACGCGGAGTAACAATGCCCCCGCAACGCTCTACGATCCTATTAGGACCGGGACCTACGGTTTAAAGTGGATTCCGAACCACTACAAACAACCATGGCACCGCCGGGACTCGAACCAGAAACCTGTGGTACCGAGCGCCAGAGCGCTAGCCACTCGGCCATTCAGGCTGAAGTATTTCGGGTAATTTTCAGGTAATTTCCTAATTACTATTTCTTCGCTTGAACATTTAAAAAAAAATTTTTATTCTGCAAAACGTTTCTACAATATTACTAATAATAAAAATAATTCAACGATCAAATCAATTTTAATTAATATATGACTCACATTAGTTACAATAAATAATCTATAAAATTAACTACACAAAATAATTAATCATTCTATTGTAGCACATATTTATGTAGCATTATGCATTTAGTATAAAAGTAGCATTGCTAAAAAAAATCATAATTTTAATTAACAAACTGTAATAGGGTAACTAACATACTGTAATAGATATTTATTTAACTGTAATAGGTACTGTAGAATTAAAATCCAGTGATACATAATAATAGTTCTGCCAGTTACTGAAAATTTAATTTAAAGCTATCATAATAAATAAAGTGACAAAATAAGAGACAAAACATTAGATTTATTCGAAAGTAAATAAATTTAAAGGGAACGTAAAATGAAAGAGATGAATAATATATCAAATATTCACAACTGAGTTTGTAGCTAGCTCGTATTATACATATGTCTTTTGAAAACAGTGATTTAAAATGCACCCTTATTCAAAGAGAACATTCAAAAAAGAAGTAAACAAACTTACATTTTTTTTGAGTTAAAAAAAATTTGAAATGTAAATAATTTTCAAAAATAATTTTCAAATAAATAAATTTCAAAGCTATGCTATCAACTTTTAACTGTTAAATAAAAAAGATAATAAAACATGACCTTTAAAAGACAAATTGGTAGCGTAAAGGTTAATTTATACAGTGAAATGGATTTCATTTTCAAAGAACGTGCACTGAATTCATACATTTCTGTGAAACTACAAATTCTATGCAAAAGTTTTTTTTCTCAGAACAGCAATTTTTTTTAAAAAATAATTATAACTTAAAGAAGTTTGCAATAAAAAATGTACTGCTATAACTTTTTAAATTGTTCTAACTTTTTGTAAATGAAATTTATAAAATTATCAGAGCAATTAACTTTTGAAAAACTTTAACAAAAAAAATTAATATAGCCTTTATTTTAACTTCTGGTTTTATATGGCATCTTCTTCTTCATCATCATCATCATGGCGCAACAGCCCCATAGTCGGCGAAGGCCGTCTTCCCACTGAGAGATTGCTAGACATGAGATGGTTTCTTTTTAAGGAATATGGTTGTTAGCTCTACGTCGCTACGCTCTACAGTCATATTAGACCGAGAACTACGGTTTAAAGTGGATTCCGAACTAATACAATCATCCATGGCACCACCGGGACTCGAACCCGAAACCTGTGGTACCGAGCGATATTGCGATCATTCGTTACTGGAAATGATTGCAACTAACCAAAGGTAAATAATGTTTCCAGATTTAAAAACAATTAATCAAATGAGCAAAAAAGTAGCAAACGATGCTATTTACAATGCTATAAAATAAGACTCCAAGTAATGAAAACAATACAATAATCAAATCAACTTAAATAAATATATGACTTACATAATTTAAAATAAATAATCTACAAAATTAATTCATCATTCTACTGTAGCATATATTTATGTAATTAATAACAAATCATTTAGTATAAAAGTAGCATTGCTATAAAAATCATACTTTTAATTAATAAACCATTAATATTTAACTGTAATAGGTGCTATAGAATTAAAATCCAGTGATACATAATAATAGTTTTATAAAGTCCTGAAAATTTAATTTAAAGCTATCATAATAAATAAAGTAACAAAATACGACACAAAACATTAGATTTATTTCGAAAGTAAATAAATTTAAAGGGAACGCGCAATGAATGAGATGAAAAAGACTGATATCAAATATTCACAACTGAGTTTGTAGCTAGCTCGTATTATACACATGTCTTTTGAAAACAGTGATTTAAAATGCATCCTTATTCAAAGAGAATATTCAACAAAAAAAGTAAACAAACTTACATTCTTTTTATGACAGTTATGACAGTTAAAAAAAAATGCGAAATGTAAATAATGTTCAAAGCGATGCATGGAACAGTTCTCTATCAACTTTTAACTGTTAAATAAAAAAGATAATAAAATGACCTTTAAAAGACAAAATGGTGCTGTAAAGGTTAATTTATACAGTGAAATGGATTTCATTCTCCGAGAACGTGCACTGAATTCATACATTTCTATGAAACTATAAATTCTATGCTAAAGTTTTTTTTTTTTATCACAGTTAGAACTACAATTTTTTAAAAAAAAATAATTTTAACTAAAAGAAGTTTGTAATAAAAAAAAAAATGTACCGATATAACTTTTAAAATTCTTCTAACTTTTTTGTAAATTAAATTTATAAAATTAGCAGGCCAGCTAACTTTTGAAGAACTTCGTCAGCTAATAATGCCTTTACTTTACTTCTGGTTTTATATGACATCGTATATTCATTTTTTTTCTAATACGGCTGGCAAACACTTCGACAGTTGACTTTGATGCCTTAAGGCAAGCGCTGCACCGACCTTACTCACTTAGCATTACCCAGGAAGTGCGTGTAGCTTGAAGATAAGCTACGGTTTACAGTGGATTCCGAACCACTACAAAAATCCATGCACCGTCGGGACTCGAACCCGAAACATGTCGTACCGAGCGCCAGAGTGCTTGCCACTCGGCCAGCAGCTTATATTCATATATTTAATATTTACACAATTACTATAAATATTTAAGTAGAAAAGTATTTGAAACGAATTTTCAAAAGAGTAGAAGACTCGGAAAAACTTGACTTTCATTTTTCACTCTTGACCACTATTTACACTTTTTGATGAAATCGCAGAACAGGGGCCAGTGGGATTTGGCGTCAAAAATTATTTTCGCCAAAGTGAGCCAAATAATGGGTTGCGATTTTAAGTGTAATTGCAAACAGTACAAGAAACTCGGGTTACTACAATGAATAAAGTAATTTTACAAAGCAACAGAGACTTATAAAGCTGCGTCTTTCTAAGTTGCTACTCTGAGAAAATTTTTTTGGAATATTGATTAATAATTTTATTTTGGAAAAAGAATTCTTTGTGTGTGGTATTGGCATCATAAAAAAAAATGCAGTCAAAGAGATTAGGATTGGATTTTAACAAAAGGCGGACAATACATACATTCTAAAAGAAAAGTTTCAAAGATGCTTTCATAGAGCCGCAAGAATTGTTGCATTACTTTTCGATAAAGAAACTAAAAGTATCTATTACCTTCTTGACAAAGAATATTTATTTACGAATATTATTTCAAATTGCAACAATATTATCTTTAAACTGTAACATTTTATAAAAGATAATTATTAGTTCTCCGTTCTGTAGCATTTTTTCTCACGAGAAGAGTTATGGCATTTCATTCTCCGGAGAGTGGAATGTATGTTATTTGACAAGTATGTAATAACACAACAGACAAGCTGTCGTGGATATTTATATTACATGCAATTAGTGTTTTGTACTAATGAGAACACCCTGTCACTCAAATCTGATTGCAGATATTCGGCATCATGTATAATGACATTCATGAAATTAGCGATTGTATGTCATAGGCCGAAATAATTACAGATTGAATATGAACTGTACCATGAGTTGTTCCATCGTGATTGGTGGTAGACCACGAGCTGAGAAATGCCTACTCAAATGAGAAGTGAGGGAAGCTGAAAGGGAGGTTTTTGGTGAAGAAAAGAGAGTTCTGCGACGAGTGGATAAGAAGTGTTGTCTTTCTTTTTGCTCTGAAATGACTGAATAGACCGGAGTTTCAGCCGATTTTTCAAAGTGAACCCCTTGCGGTTTCGTGTATCACGCCGTGTGATAATTAAGATCTGCCACAGACCAGCCAATTAGATTAGACGTAGACTCGAGAATTCTGAAAATTTCCGACCTTGGAGTGAACTGCACTTGCGATTCAATCATGCACTTGTGATCAAATTTAAATTTTTGATTTTCATTTTTTTGGAAAATAAACCAGAGTTCTGTATTTGTATAAATTTATATATTACTCGTAAATAAAAATTAAAATGTTCCCATGATCCTGAAAGTGGCCCTCTTTTCGAAGCCATTATAGGTCAGTATAGGCCGAGAAGTTACAGTTCAATTAAATTTCGGAATATTTGACGAAGCAATAGTGAAAAATTTAAATATTTACTATTTGATATCGAAAATTATACGATCCTAATATTGTTACTGAACAAATAATAATTTTTTTTCTTCTACAGAAGGAATATCTTTTTATTTTCTTGATATAAATTACAAATTAAAAAATAAATTAAGAAATTGAAAACGAAAAAAACATTTCCTTCAGAAAATTATTTGCAAAGAAATGTTTTTTTAGCTGATCATATGAATTCGAAAAAAATTGCAACTAAGACATGAAAAACATTAATAAGACAAACAAATGATAATTAAGACTGCCGTGACAAACTAATTGCAAAACATCCTCAATTTATTGCATCCAAAAACAGTCTCAATACAGATGAGTGTTTTTTTCGCCCACTCTAATTAAAGAACAGTGGTTTAGGGCAAACGCAATCTTGTCCGATTGAAATGTGTATTGCGTGACTGCGATTTTCCTGTAATACACGTTATTTGACAATGTATCTTGAATGAATTGATGGTGAGCATGCAAATAATTACTGTATCTGATTTTCTTTCTGAATAATTAAGACACAATAAAGAGTAAAGGTAAACAACAGAAAAAAAGATAATGATTCGAGAATTGTATGACGCGAAACTTAACTTGGATTTCGAAAATGATATTGTAAAATATATCTACGTGTGACATACACATTGCTATGTGTGCAAAATTTGAGCTTGATAACATTTCATGATTTAAAATTTTTTTGGCCTTTGGTATCACAGGCACCAAGTTCGAATCCTGGTGGTGGCATGGATGATCCTGGCAGAGAAAAGGGGCAACTTCTGCAGTGACAGAGCACTCGTAGGTAGAAGTCTGACTCGGCTACGTGTCACTCACTGAAGGAAGGAAGGCGAAAGACTTTTGGGGAAACTACCCCACATTTATGTATCGCATGGGCGAAAACCCGGAAAACTCTTACCAGGTAGTCTTACTAACGAGGCCATATGCTGAACATCACAAACGCTATCGATTCTCCTCTTTTTTTTGAAACAGTGTGTACAACAAAGCTGCCAGTGGATTGAACCTCCGTCCTAATGTTCACAAGCGGCGCGCATTGCCACTGAGCCACGGGTCGGACAAACAAAATTTTAAACTCGTTAAGTTTCATCTGATAATTAATTGACAAAATGAGAATATTCCGATAAAAAATGATCCATGAGAATAATGCGATTAGTTTGTTAAAATATTTTCCTCCATTTTTTTTTCTTTCTAATGCAGCTGGCAAACACTTAGACAGCTTGGTCTTGGATGCCTTAAGGCAAAGCGCTGCAAAGACGTACTCACTTAGCATTACCCAGGGGGCGCGTGTAACTTGAAGATAAGCCACGGACGCGGAGTAACAATACCCCCGCAACGCTCTACGGTCATATTAGACCGGGACCTACAGTTTAAAGTGGATACCGAACCACTACATACATCCATGGCACCGCCGGGACTCGAACCCGAAACCTGTGGTGCCGAGCGCCAGAGCGCTAGCCACTCGGCCATTCAGGCCCATTTTTTTCTCCATAAATGTGAAAAAGTGAACATTCATACACTTTAAAACCAGGTTTGGCATAAGTTACATTTTAAACAGGCACGATATCGATAAAATGCCTTGGCGACGTTTTTGTTCGCCAAGCCCAAAGGAAAAAAATTCTTAATAAGAATAGAACAATGCACTTATTCCATAACTTCTGGAACTGGTTTATAACTATTAACTGCTTTATAAGGTAAATGCTTTTAAAACGAAAAAAAAAACAATCCCAAGAGATTAGCAAGCAGCAGCGAGCAGGAACTGAATCCACTAGTGCTGCATATACACTAAACAAATACGCTTAATGGACATTAATAGCACTTACATTTGAATATTTCTTTTTGCTCATAAATGGTCAAAGAAGTTAATAATACGGCAGGGCGGGGGCGTATTTATTTTGGGCTTCAGGGAGATTTATCCTAATTACAGAATTCCACCACCCACCAGGATAAAAATAAGACAATTCCTAGCATTTCACATGCTATTGTAAGTGATCCGATTATTTAGTTCTTAATCCTGTTTAAAATATAATAATTTTCCCAAAGTAAACTTTGAATAAATCAACATATTGAATAAAATCTGCTTTAATTCAATAAATAGAAAAAATTATCATAGTGAGGTATTTTTCGAAAAGTATTATAAATAAAATTTAAATTTATCCAAACATTTCGAAAAAAGGAACAACCATCACCCAAACCTTTTGTAAAGACATCTCTTTTCACTCGATGAAACTGATGATCCGAGACTTTTTTCGGAACACTCTATCTGATAATCTGCTTGAAGGCAACTCATCTAAAACCTGGTTTAACTTTATTGTAAACATCCCTGATCAGCCCAAGTTTAAAGCTGTTGCCCTTTTCAGACTCCTGACGGGCCACGATTGTATGGCCAATCATCTTTTTCGTATGGAAATATTTGCAAGCCCAAAATGCATGCTCTGCAGTCTTGGAGAGGACATGGATTCATCTCACCTTCCTGTCTGCCCTGCACTTGCTTCCTCTACTGTGTAGGGTCGTTGCTGGGAGGCTAGGGCCCTTATGGGCTATGTGATTTCTTTCGATTCTCGTTGTTGTTTTCATGTTCTTTGTGTTCTGTTTCTTTTTTTTTTTTTATTTTATTACTTTTTGTAGCCTGCCATTGGAAATAATAAAAAAAAGAACAACATTTCGATTTTGTAAGAAATGAGAGAATTTTCACCATTTTGTTAAGATTCATTTCTTCGTCTGTTGATGATAATTAAAGGAATCTTAATTTTAAATGACGTGTTTCAATGCACAGTTGATGTTCTTTAATTCGGCATTGTTCACATTGTCCATGGAATAGCAATTTTGTCGAGAGTCAATAAAGTCTGAACTTTTAATTCTTTCTTTTGGTCATAAAATATATGGGTACTGTTTAGAGAAAAGAGGGTCCCTGACCACTTTCAATGTTTCTTATTGATTTATTTATTTATTTTATTCATTTTATTATTATTTTTTATTTTTATTTCCAATGGCAGATTATGAACAGTTACAGCAAAAACATACAACATACAACAAAACATGCTGAACACAGAGTTCATTAATTTAACAATAAGGCCAAGTTGCAGATCTTTTATAGCCACGTTTTGAAAATGAAGTGTTTTACCAAGTGCACCACCGGGAGGTAGTCGCAATCTTCCGTTAATAAGTAAGTACCTTTTTTTTTTAAATTTCTTTCACGAGGTATTCTTATAGATTGACTTAAATTTCTTTCATGACCTAATAAAGTAAATGTAAAATTGTTCTAAAAGATGCAGTCTGATGAACGCAGTGACAATTTTATATCAAACTGAAAATAAGATTTTTTTTTAAGTAAATAAAATCGTTTGGAATTCTGTAGCTTTAAAAAAAAATTTTTTTTTAAGATTGCAGTTACGCGTTTTGTTCTTACATTAAATTTGAAATTTCGTGGGTAACCTGTATATAGGCCCAGCCAATTATATTTATTTCATTTGTTTATATTTGCCTCTCTTTTAATAATAATACATTTTACATATTTGGTATTCCTACAATAACTAATAAAAATTCAGAATAAAAATATTCTACTATATACAACTTCAAAATAAACAGATATATACTATGTACCTTTATAAATTCAATAATTCTCATTTTCTGTATTTTAAGTACCATTTAATAAATAAAAATTATAAATAAACAAAATCTTAAATAATAATAATAAATAAACGTTATCATTTATAATCTTAATAATAAAATTATAACTAATAAATTATAATTTTGTAAAGAATAAATAAAAATCTTTACTAATAATAATAAATAATAAAATTTATCATTGATAATCTTAATAAAAAATATATAAATAAAAATTCTAAATCGTTTTTTCATATACATTACATTTCACAATATATAAACAAAATAAAACCATTTTTGATTTAATTATTAATATAACGCTGTTTTTTTATTGTGAGATTAGTAATTGGCAGAACAAAATAAAATTATTTTTTTTTGAATTAATTATTTTTTATTTAATGTTTCACAGTTATCAAAAGAATAAGCAATTTCAGCTGCAGATATAGATGCAGTTACACATCACTTAGGCAGACAAAAAAAAAAATAAATAAATAAATAAAAACAAGACGAAACTAATGCCGCACAAAAATAGTGCCGAAAATATTTCCAATACAAAGAAAAAAAGAAGTTTCTATATAGTGTAAAGCAAACAATACAAATTAATGTGTAAAACAAACAAACAAACTTGGTAAAACAAACAATCTTTTCGTCAAAACCCATTTTACACACTTCAACGATTTTCTGCAAGAGAAATGAAATAGAAAAAAAAAAAAAAAAAAAAAAAGAAAAGAACTTTTTTCTAATCATTTTTGGCTTTTCACAAATAACAGAGATTGCGCTTGGTGATGTCCAAAAAACACTTTTTTTTTTCTTCTTTTTTTTTTTTTTTCAGATGAGGAGCGAGAAGAAATATTCATAAAAAAAAAAAAAAGAAAAAAGAAAAGAAAAAAATCATCGTTGATTAAACAAGAAAAACTTTTCATTCCAAAAGCGCCAAACGATTTCCAAGATGTTGTTTCTTGAAAATTAATGGCTTTCCAAAGTTAATAACTAAGAAAGAAAGAAAAATAATTTATTGAAAAAGAAAAGAAAATATCATTAATTTGACAGCTTAAATGAAAAAAAAAAAGAAATCATTTCGAATCACATTTTTTCTTCAAAAGAATATAACAATATAATTTATTGGAAAAAATTTGTATTAGAATTTAGACAGAAAGAAAATTAGAATCTAAATTAAAAGAGAGACATTAAAAAAAACCAAAAGATTTTTAATGATTTTTTTTCCAACGATTACATTGAGGATTAAATTGACTGTGAAAATGGAAACTTTAACAAGCTCAGTTAATTTTTGTAAAAATGTAGGCAACTCATTAAATGTTTTCTTTTATTTATTGTAATTGATTACTTTTAAAATTTACTAATATTTCAGGTCAATTTTTTTTAAAGCTTGTATCAGTAAAATATCAAAATATTATTGTAAATACAGGACATTTTAAATAAATCTTTCAAAACCCTAAAACAGAAAATAGATTAAATAGAAAGATAATTTCTAAATATATATTGTTTAACATATTTCCGTGAACAATCATTAATATCGTTTTTGCAATTATATCTTAAAAATCTTTCCTAAGAAAACGTAAAGACATGATATACATTATTTTCTTATCCCACTTGGCAGACAGCAACATCTAGACCAAGTCCAAGATTCGTTTGGTTTGATTTGTCGCTCTGCAGTCATTTTCTGCACACTTTGGGCTAATTAGACCGGAACCTATAGTTTACCATGGATTTCGAACCACACACAAATATCTATGCCACCGCCAGGATTCGAACCTGAAGCCTGTGGTACCAACGGCTAGAATGCTACCCAATTAGCCATCAGGCCAACCAAGTCCATGAACTGGTTTGTTCTCGTGGAAGAAAGGCAGGAGGAGCAGCTTCTGTTGTGATGGAGTACCCGTAGGTATTAGTTTGACTTGGCTCCGTGTCATTGAATAAAGAGGCCAGAGCCTTCAGGGAGGACTTTTAAGGGGAACTACCCCTCATCTTATGGGAGAAAGCCCGGAAAATTCTACCAGGCAGTCTCACTAAAGAGCCAAAACTCTGAATATCATAAACGCCATCGAGACTCGACGTTTTTTGAAACAGTGTCAACAACTAAGCCGTCAGTGGCACACGTTGCCACGAGTCGGGCTGATAAAATTTAATAAGAATTTATTTATTCTAAATTTTTAAATCGGGTTGAAATTTGAATATTTCGTTAACCTCCCATGAAACTTAAAAATTATGTCATCCATCTCCAATGTAATTATTGCATGTTGCAATAAAACATTGTTATTTCTAAGAAGTTCGTAACTCTAAAAAAACTATTAAAATTTTAAATTAAAAAAGTTTAATAAGAATTTATTTTTTAAATTTTAAAAATCGGGTAACAAGTTGAATATTTCATTTATGAAACTTTAAAAATATGTAATCCTTCTCTGATGTAGTTACTGCAGGCTACAATAAAACATTGTTATAACTAAAAAGTCGTAACTCAAAGAAAAAACTTTTTTCTTTGAAAGTCTCCCGATGATTATAAAACAACTATTACAATTTAAAATAAACAACTTTAATAAAAATTTATTTATTCTAAATTTTAAAATGAGGCTGCAATTTGAGTATTTCATTAACTTCACATGAAACTTTAAAATTATGCTACCTCCACTGTAATCACTGCATGTTACAATAAAACATTGTTGTATCTAAGAAATTCGTATCTAAAAAAACTTTCAATTTGTTTATAAAACAAATATTAAAATTTCAAAGAAACAAAAAACTTTAATATGAATTTATGTATTCTTTTATTTATAATTTATTATTTGATTTTAAAGCAGGTTGCAATTTGAGTACCTCATTAACTTCACAAGAAACTTCAAAATTATGCTACCTCCATTGTAATCACTGCATGTTACAATAAAACTGCTGTATGTAAGAAATTCGTATCTAAAAAAACTTTCCATTTGATTATAAAACAACTATTAAAATTTGAACAACAAAAAATTTTAATAAGAATTTATTTATTCTTTTATTTATAATTTATTATTTGATTTTAAAGCAGGTTGCAATTTGAATACCTCATTAAAAATTTAATAAGAATTTATGTATTCTTTTATTTATAATTTATTATTTGATTTTAAAGCAGGTTGCAATTTGAATACCTCATTAACTTCGCAAGAAACTTCAAAATTATGCTACCTCCATTGTAATCACTGCATGTTACAATAAAACTGCTGTATCTAAGAAATTCGTAACTCTAAAAAAAATCTATCCCTTTTAAATTTTAATAGTTATTTTATAATCAAACGAAAAAAAACTTTAATAAGCATTTATTTATTATTTGACTTTAAAATCAGGTTGCAATTTGGATACTTCATTAACTTCACATCGAACTTTTAAAAATATGTTATCTTTTTTTTGATATTTTCCCTTTGATTATAAAACTATTAAAATTTTAAATAAAAAAAAAACTTCAATAAGTAATTATTTATTCTAAATTTTAAAACCGAGTTGCAATTTGATGAATGCTGCAATATAGTAAAACATTGTTAGATCCAAGAAATTCGTAACTCTTAAGAAAAATAATACCTAGATCTAAATTTCAAAGGAAAGAAAAAAAAGAATTGCTTTGAAGAAAGAATGTGTTGAAGGCCTAATGCGATCCCAAACTTTCAGAATTCCAGCAACAACATCTCTGGGATGCACAGAAGGTTTTGATACTCAGCAACAAGACAGATGGGGTAACAACTCAACGTGCAAGAACATTTGGCACAAAGAAAGCGCAATCATTAATATTATGTTGAGCCAGGAACACCAACTTTTTCGACATTTGGAACGGTTCCAGTTAACGGGAGTGTTCTAAGCTATCAAGACAATAAAGCCCAATATGAGTTCCTTTCCGCTTTTTGACCGGATATCCCGGTACTTTCTGTAAAATTAGGGTTACGTTTCTGAATTAGTCACAATTTGACCAACTAACAGTGAAAATTAACTTGGGAATTTTTTCTTTTTGTTGTTGTTGTAGAAAGAAGGCTATAATTTGGCACGAGATTCTTATTCAAAATATTAACCAAAGTAATTAACACATGAAAGCACCATAATAAAAGTTCTATTGTTTTTTGCAATTTATTTTATGAGTTTATATTTTGAGTTTAGTACTAAAAGCAGGGTAATAAAGTTAATTATGCATATTAACATTTATGGAATAAAAGTGATTTGAATGCTAAAAGAAGAACATAAAAAAAAAAAAAAAATTCCTATAAATCTTATTGTTGATTTTGTCGCGCAGTATACTAAAAATAATGGTATGCGTTATAAGTAATAAAGAGCAGAATGAATATGAATAAATTTCTTGTTTTCAACAAGATAAATCATTTCGAAATAAGAAGGAAAATATACACTACTGGGATAAGTAAAAAGTAAGACCAATTATTAAAAAAAAGTAAAGACCAATTTTTAAAAAGTTAGGCCAAAAAGTAAGACCAATTATTTTTTTTTTTAAAACCTCTTTATTTATTCTTCCAAATTTATTTCATCTCCTTCAAAGTCCGGACACAATGCACTTATGCCAACTTTTTTTCCAATCCTCAATGCGTGCTAAAAAGTCATCGGCAGGGATGGCCTTCAAAGAGCGCGTCGATTCACGTTGAATCTCTTCAATTGACTCAAAACGGTGTCCCCGGAGTGGTCTTTTGAGCTTAGGGAATAACCAGAAGACGCACGGTATGAATACGGTGGTTGTGGAACGATATGGGCTTCATGTTTGTTGAAAAAGTCACGAAGAATCAATGCAGTGTGAGCTGGCGCATTCAGTGTTTTCGGTACCAATCGAGATTTGACGCGTTTGAAGCCCAAAATGGAACTGACCTATCCTTTTGAAATTCCAACATCATTAGCATGGTCTCTAATTGTAAATCGACGGTTTGCAAGCACCAAATCTTTAATTTTTTGGACGTGAGATTCGTCGGTTGAGGTTGATGGTAAACCAGAGGGCTCTTTGTCTTCAACGCGTTCTCTGCCTTCTTTGAACTGTTTATACCACTTCTAAAAATTTCTTTATCATACAGGAATGCTCACCGAATGCCTTCAGCAACATTCTATACGTTTCCGCAAACAAAATTGAATGCAAGTTATTTCCTCAATTAATTCAAGACATTTCAAAAACACTAATAACTCAAACACTAATGAATATTTTTACGTGAAATTTCACACAGATGTCAAGGACAGTGCCCAGCAACCTAAAAAAAGAAAGAAAAAAAATTGATACTCCATAAGCCCCGGGAATTTTAAATTGAAAATTTTTCTTACTTTTTGGATGCAGCAGTAATAGTGGAAACTAACTTGAAACTTTTTTTTTTTTTAATTGTTGTTGTTGTTGGCGAAAAAAGGCTATAATTTGGCACGAAAATCTTATTCAAAATATTAACCAAGTAATTAACACATAAAAGCGCCATAATAAAATGTTCTTTTATTGTTTTTTCAATTTATTTTATGTACTAAAAGAAGGATAATAAAGTTAATTACGCATATTAACTGTTTTGGAATAAAAGTGATTTGAATGGTAAAGATCATAAAAAATTAAACAAGAACATAAAAAAAAAAAACCCTATAAATCTTATTGCTGATTTGTTGCGCAATATATTAAAAATAATGGAATCCATTATGAGTAATAATGAGCAAAATGAATATGAATGAATTTCAAATCTTCAACAACATAAATCATTTAGCAGTAAAAAGGAAACTATATACATATTTTTTTATTTAATTTGTAAGCCTGATTATTTTGAAATTACGTAATAGTAAAAAGTATATGAAAAGAAAGATTCCACATAAATATTAAAAGCAATTGACGCTCTTTTTTATTTAATTATTTTTTTATTATGATTCAACTTCTTCCCTTTAAGGCTAAATGCAATAAAATAAACGTTTTTTTTTTTTATTGGTAAAAAACTTCTTTTTTTTTATATTCGTCAGTAAATTTGCCCAAAACAGATTTACAAGATAATGAATTAATAAACATGCTTACGAACATAACATTGAACATCAAGTGTATTTTTTTATATTGAAAACGAAATAAATTCATGAGTTTTTTTCAAAATTATGCAGAAAATCATAGATTCTATAGAAAAAGAAAACACAAACAAAAATTTATCGCTTTACTGAAAAAAACTATACTTTACTAATATTTTTTCAATATTTCATGCAAATTATATTGATATTTTTTTTCTTGTGACAGCTTTCTAATTATTAGAAAGTATTATTTAGACAATGAAATTTAATAAATCTCTTATACAAGTATATGTAATATCGAACTTTTTATAACAGGTACATAAATTTCTTTTTTATAACAAGTAGTCATTCATAGCTGACAAATATTTAAGCATTCCCCTAGGGAGTTTTCTGGAGGATTCATATTTTCCTTCAATCGTCTGCGGCTTGATGGACAATTGGTTAGCGCTCTGGCTTTTGGTACCACAGGCCAGGTTTGAATCCTGGAAGCGACATGGAAGTCCGGGCCGGATTTTCATAAAAGCTAACTAGGCTTTAGCCTAGGGGATCAAGAAGGGCCTACATTCAAATTGTTAGCAAAATTATTGAATCAGTTCTTCAATAAAATAACTATTAACATAAAATTTAATATGATATACAATTTGATATTTTCTTTTTTGTGATCTGGATTTTGTTTGAATAAAGTTCCATTTTTGATTTAGTTTAAAATTCATAATAATTCATACTTAAACTTTAAATGCGAATTATTATGAAATAAATTTATTTGAATTGAATTTGCTTTAATCCTCAATGTATTGAATACTTTTACTTTAATTTGATAGGAAAATGTGATAATTTTTATTGCATATGGGGAGGTGAAAGGGCCTCATAAGTGGAATAGCCTAGAGCCTCTTTTTATCCGGCCCTGTTTGGAGTCCACGTTAATCTGCAGACCCCTGTCTAATTAACCTAAATGCAAAAAAAAAAAAAAAAAAAAAAAAAACCCTGTAGAGTTACAAATTAAATCTTCATTTTTCTTTTGAACCCAACGGAAGGGAGTTCAAGATATCGGATTTATCAACTTACCCGACGTAGAAGACGGGCAATTTCACTGGGTTTCGAACCGAGTTCCAATTCAGAAATCTAAAGCGATATCCACCTCTTCTTTATAGTTAAGACCATACAAATTTAAATCATATTAGTTACAACTATTAGAATCATGTGCATATAAATTTATTTAAGATTTTTATGTAGAGTAGCGTAAGTGATTTTGTAGTACACATTTTTTTCCCTGAAATTCAGCTACTGTCATAATAATAAAGTTTCTAAGATACATATTCATGCAGCAAATTTTATTTTTTTAGGTAAACAGATGTCGGTTTGGTTTGTCACTGTATGATCCTTTTGCGCAAACATTAGGCTAAACAGACTGGGACCTATAGTTTAAAGTCGATTCCGAATCACTCCAAAACATCCATGTCACCGCCAAAGATTCGAACCTGAAGCCTATGGTACCAACGGTCAGATCCAATTGGCCATCAGGCCGCTAAGCAATTTTGGGAGAAAAAAAACATAACCCAAATTAGATGTGAAATTAGAAGGAATGTAATCGAAACACCATAAAAGAAAGTTGGGTAACATTTATTTCTCTTTTCGGAAAGAATTTTTGAAAATCCACATAGCTGATGCATATTGATAGTAAAGAAATCTTAATGCATCAGCAAACTTATGAAATCTAATGTATGTGCATGCGAAATTTACTTTATTTTGAAACAAATTTCTAAAAATTGCATCGCGATTGGTTACAGACCATGGGCTGAGAAAGTGTCCACTTCATGGAGAAGTGAGGGAAGCTGCCTCCCCCCTCCCTCTTGACGGATTTCTTAAAGGGAATTTTGGGAGGAAGAGTGTTCTGTGACGAGTCGACAAGAAGTGTTGTCTTTTTCTCTGAAGTGACTGAACAGGCTGGAGATATTCCACCTATTTACAAAGTGAGTCCCTTGCGGTTTCGTGTATCGCGCCGCGTGATAATTAAGTTCTGCTGAAGACCTGGTGAAATAGATTCGACATAGACTTGAAAACTGAAAATCTCCGACTTTGGAGTGAACTACATTTGTGAATCAAATTATCTTTACTTTTCTCTTTTTTTGTAAATAGAGTTCTGCATATATATAATGCTTAAACAACAATTAAAGTTTTCCCATGAACCTGAAAATGGTTCTCTTCTTGAAGCCGTTATAGGTATAGTATAGACCGAGACATTACAAAATACTAAATAAAATAAACTTCATACTAATGACTTACACAATATACTTTCAAGATATTACTACCATTATAATTTTTCGAAATAATGAAAGTTATCAAAGTAGAATTAAATTTTCTAATTTTTCCCCTTTATTTTCTCCTAATTATTTCAAATACATAGTAACTTTTCATGGGCTTTCTATATAATAAGCAATAATTTCAATTAAGTAACTATGTTATTTGGGAGATACATAAATCTCCTTCCTTGGAATAAACTAACTGCACTTGCGAATCAAATTAAATCCTTTATTTTTCACTTTAAAAAAAAAAAAAATTTTAAATAAAAATGAAAATTTTGTAAATAATAAGTTGTAATAAATAGAGTTCATTATATATATATATATATATATATATATATATATATATATATATATATATATATATAATGAACTCTATTTATTATGACCACCTGTCAATAACGAGTTGGCCCACCTTTGGCGCGCAACACAGCTTCAACCCGCCTTGGCATGGATTAATACCACCACTTAATACCAGTTAAGTACCACTTCCACCTGATTACGTGCCTTCCACGTCATCCAGACGAGTTCATTGCAAAATGTAGGGGTGGTCATAATGTTTTGGCTCTTGAGTGTGTGTGTATATATATATATATATATATATATATATGTGTGTGTGTATGTATTAGCACACTTCTTGAAGCCATTGTAAATCTAGTATAGGCCAAGACCTAACAATACACTACTTTTTGATAGAAATGGTATCAGACATATAATTAAAAAATGACTGTTAAAGTAAAACTATTTGTCATAAAAAAAAAACCAGGAAAAAAATAATGTAACCTGTTTTATTGTAGAAGTTACCTTCAACTTTGGACAGAGTTTTTGAAAATCGGTACATAGCTGACGCATAAGGGAGATAGTGAACAAGGAAGTTTTAATGCATTAGCACACTTGTGAAGCTTTCACGTATAAAGATACAGCGCACGCACACATAATAATTCAAAACATGAATGGTCTATTCTAAAAAGTTTCTAGAGTCAATACCTGCATTAAAAAAGTACTTTACATTTTAAACTGCTAACAAAAGTTCTTCTCTCTAAACTGAATTTTACTTTTCACAGAAGAAAAAAAAAATTTTCTGGCTTTTATGTCGAAGTAATGTTAATGCTTACCTTTAGAAAAGAGAATTGTTTTGTGAACGCTATTTTTTTTTTTCTGATTAGTCTTTATTTACCTATTTTGTTTGCTCGATTCTTTTTATTCAGTCCTCTGGGTAGAGATATAAGTATTTCTTTTAACTTGCTTATTTAGTTTTAGGCTTTATTCATGTTGTAATATTATAGATTTTTAGACTCTGGTGTCTATTGGGAAGAAATGCACTATAGTACTTTTTTGTTAGTAGTTGATAAAAAAAATAAATCCACGACAATTCACTCTGTATTTATTTATTTATTGTTGTTTATATTTTATGTACATAAAGTCTATTTCATGTAAATAGTTTTATGTAATTTTATAATATCTTTAAAAATTACAATACCAAGTGAAAAATTCCAGTTAAGTAGAGTTAAAAAAAATGAAAATGTCAAAAAATTGATAAAATTTTATTTTGCAAAAATTTTATACAATTATGAAAAATTTATACAATGAAGTAAATTTCAAAAAACTTTTAATGAATTAAACGAATGTCTCTAAATATAAAAAGACTAAGACAAAAATTTAAAAAGATGCATATTACTCTATCATGAAATTTTTGAAGCTTATAAAAATAGCTATCTTTTTCAATTCCTACTATTAATTCACACTCTCCCTACATATATCTTGTTCAAATTTTTAATCGTTCATAAAATACTTTTTACTCATCCACTCAACTTCAAATACATTTTTTTGAACATGTAGTGAATGACACTTGATGATAATACAGTTTTTTCAAATATTAATTCATTAATTAAATTTAATTAATTAATTATATTTTTTTTATGGATTTAAGTTGCATATATCTACCAATAGATGACGCCAGATGTAAGAGGAAAATTTCAACTTGATTTGAAAAGGAGTTTTCTGCAATAGAGTGAAAAAAAAGTAGGAATTGGCTTTAAAATTTTTTATTTTATATTACTTGTTTTTTTAAATTTAGCTTTTTTTAAATTTATATATTATATAAATATATTCCTATTTTTTAAACGTATTTTTCTATTTGAAATAGAAAAATACTTTTTGAATGGTATACTAATTATAAGCTGGTATACTAATTATAAGCTGGTATACTAATTATAAAAGCAAAGCTATTTTTCATTAAAATATTTACCTAAAAAATAATTATTAATTAGAATTATTACCAATAAGAACAATTCAGTAAATTCAGTAGAGTATACAGTATATGCAATTGGTGTACAGTATATGTAATCAGTATACAGTAATCAAATTCTTGATAGAAAAAATCAGTATAGCTTCTCTGAGGAGAAACATGACTATAAAAAACTAAATGAATTTTATGCGGTTTTACCCAATGGCTTTCATTTAATTTAATGAGTCACGATGGTATTAAAAAAAACCGATGATTGATGATGGGAGTTCTTATTCGTAGAACTATTTCCACTAATTGAGATTAATTCCTTTAAACCCTCATTATACTTAGTGATATTTAAATTGTCTGAGAGTGTGTTAATTCGATAGGGAAAACTACAGTCGATTTAACAATTTAAAAAAAATATAATTAAGATATTAAGGCAATTATAAATTTTAATTTTATTTCAAAACTTCTTTCACTGGCTATCAATTTAATGTATAATGGAATATATCATTTCAAATTCTATAAAGATATAGAGAATAAACGAATGTAGTAAATATTATCTTCTGAATTCTGATTTTTTTTTTTATCCTAAAGAAAAGACTTTTCTCATCTTTTTTTTTTATATGTTTACCAAATTATGAAATGGAACAATTGCATAAAACATTTCAATAAATTAAAGCTAATTCAAGTAAATTTCAGCGATTTTTTTTTAATACAAAATCAATAATACATTTTCCAAAATTGAATAATTAATATAATTTCATTAAACATTACAATAAATTAGAGCTATTCCAAGTAAATTTCAACATTTTTTTTCAAATGTGTAATACACTTGCCAAAATTGAATTATTAAATGAGTGCATCCCAAAGTATGGTAATGTCTTCTGACATAATCTTCAGAAAAATTTAAATCAGTAAGTTTGTTCATATAAAAACGTCATGTGTTTGTTCATATAAACTTCAAAACTCATTTTTAAACATAAAGAAGCAGTGAAAAAAGTATTACAGACACATATATTTTAGGTCCTCGTATTACCAATAATAAGTGATGTTATAAACAAACTGAAACAAGAAAAAAATACAGAGTTTAGATGTTCAGACATGATACAGACCGGAAAATCACATAATCATAACATTATTATTTGTACTTTATATGAAAATAATAATTTTGTATTAAAATTTCTATGCTTTCATTCAAACTGCAGTATCTCTAATACAAAAACAGATTAAACATTCATTCGTGGGATGATGTTAATTAAAAGTCTATATTATAAGCAAATCAGATTTGGGCTAAGAAATTAAATAAAATACCAAATATGAACACAAACAAGAATAACTCTACATCAAAATTGCTACAATTTTTATTCAAAGTGAAGCAAATCTAAAAATATATTTATGGAAAAAATTTAATTAGAAATTCAAAAACAAGTAATTACCCTACTATCATTTGCAATTAATATTACAATAATCATTGTATATAAAAATGGTTACAATTTTCATTCAAACTGAAAAACCTGCAAAAATAGTTTCGAAAACAAACGTATAGACGACAAAATTCATTCATGGAAAATGTTGATGTCGAAAGACGCAAATCAAATATGCGTATTAAAATTTCAGATATTAAATTCATTTATTAAAAGGAAAACGTTCATTAGAAGAAGTGATGTTAAAAACAAACTGTAACAAGAAAAAAAAAACCGTTTAGATGCTCAGACATGATACAGATTAGAAAATTAGAAAATAAAAAAAAAATACTATTTTATTTTATATGAAAATAATAATTTTGCAATAAAATCGCTATTATTTCATTCAAACTGTAGATCTCTGACATAAAAACATAGATTAGCAATTCATTCATGGAAAAAATGTTAATTAGAAGTTCATATTATATACAAATCAGATATACGCTAAGAAAATTAGATAATAAAGTATGAAATAAGAACATTCATAACAATAACTTTATATCAAAATTACTACAAATTGAAGCAAATCTAAAAATATATTTATGGAAAAAATTCAATCAGAATTTCAAAAACGATATGAAACAAAAATTTCCATAATATTATTTTCAATTAATGTTATGAAATTCATTGTATATTAAAATGGTTACAATTTTCATTCAAACTGAAAACAGTAGTTTCAAAAACAAACGTATAGACGCCAAAATTCATTCATGGGAAAATGTTGATGTCGAAAGACGTAAATCAAATATGCGTATTAAATTTTCAGGTATTTTCATTCATTCATTAAAAGGAAAACGTTCAATAGAAGTGAAGATATAATCAAATACACAGATATATTTTGAATGAAAATCAACTACACGTATTAAAAATGATACTCATCAAATTTTCAAATTCAAAGTTCAAATGTTCATCGGAATACATTTATGTGTATTTGATATCGAAATAGTTCCTCTACATCAAAATTGCTAAAACTATTATTCAGACTGAAGCATGATAGTTAAAACATAATTTATAAAACATAAAAGTGTCTATTATGAATCGTCGAATTAAAAATATACATAAATAATACTTTATATGAGCTTTGTTAATTTTTTTTTTTAGTTAAAAATTGAAGAAAGGTACTAAAAGAACAACCATATAGACGACAAAATTCATTCATAGGAAAATGTTCATGTCGAAGGACGTAAATCAAATATGCGTATTAATATTTCAGATATTAAATTCATTCATTAAAAAGAAAACGTTCATTAGAAGTGCAGATATAATCAAATATACACGTATATTTTGAATGAAAATCAACTACACGTATTAAAAATTCATACGTATCAGATTTTTTAATTCAAAGTTCAAATGTTCGTTAGAATAGTATCATTCGCATTTGATATCAAAATAGTTCTTCTATATCAAAATTGCTATAACTGTTATTTAAACTGAAAAATAATACTTGAAACATAATTTCTAAAGCATAAAAAACACTACAATTTTCAAACTGAAAAGCCTGGGCAAAAAAAAAACCATTTTCAAAAACAAACGTATAGACAACAATATTCATTCATGGGAAAATGTTGATGTCGCAGGTATTAAATTAAACATACGCATTAAATAAATATATACTTCTAATAAATGAATTTAATATCTGAAATTTTGACATTAAATTCATTCATTAAAAGGAAAACGTATATATTTCGAAATATCATTAGAAATATAAATGTTTATATACATCATTAGAAATTCAGATATAATGCAAATCAAATACACATAATAAAAATTGATACGTATCAGATTTTTATATTCAAAGTTCAAATGTTCATTAGAATACTATCAGGCGTATTTAATATTAAAATAGTTCTTCTATATCAAAATTGCTAAAACTGTCATTGAAACTGAACTATAATAACTTCTAAAGGATAAATTAACATATACATAATTAATACTTTATTAACATAATTTACTTAAACTTTGCGAAGTTTTTAATTAAAAAGTTCAGAAACATACTAAAAAGTCATTTTGTGACTTCATTCACAAATTTCAAAGCACATGCTACCTTAAAGTCTACTACACAGAGAGTAAACATGATCCATTTCTTCAACACTTATTACGACATTCCCATATCCTAGTGTAAACAAAAAAAAGGGGTACTTTACCGGGTGAGAAATCATTCCTCTAGGGAATCGCCCTGGTCCTTCAAACGGGACCTTGTCCCACTCACAGCCAGAAACGGGATAAAAAAAAAAGGAAAACGGGAGAGAGAGATCCCCTCCGATTTATGTCCCAAACGGGTGAAGTGAAGAGCGAACGCCGACAGAGTGAGAAGATGACTTCGGGACCGGTCCATTTTAGGCAGCGAGGGGTGGTGGGTAAGCAAAAACGCCATTCACTCGTACGGGGTTGGCACAGTAAAGGCTGCATCAACGCGCGAAATGATGAGAAACAGACACATTGGAATTTACTATATTTCTTGCAGGTGATATAACATCAGTTTGAAATACAATATACTTCTATATCAGCAGAATTGATTCTGGAACTAATTTCAAAACGCATTTCACGAATGAACGTAGACAAGTAGGTATAGACACATAGGTATGTGAACGTAGGCACGTGATTATGAAATAGTAAAAATCGTAAAACAAAAACAAAATCGTAATCATGAAATGGAACAAGGAGTTTGTGTCATTAGTAGATTATTTATAGATCTGCATATTTAAACGATAGATAAGTTTCAATGGACTGTAGATTCAGAATAGTTTCTGGGATTATTTTCAAATCGCATTGCACAGGTATATGAACATAGACACGTGATAATGAAATGGGACACGGATTCGTAAAACAATACGAAATCGTAATTATGAAATGGAACAAGTAATTTGTGTCAATAGTTGATCATTTATGGATCTGCATATTAATCTGTAGATCTTTAAATTATATATAAGTTTATTTCTGTAGATTCAAAACCGATATTGGAATTAATTTTAAATCACACTTCACACGTATATGAACACAAGACACGTGATAAACAAAATTGTAATAATTAAATTAAACAAAGAATTTGTGACATTAGCAGATCTTCATATTTAAATGATATATAATAAGTTTCAATGGACTCTAGATTCAGAACTCATACTGGAATTCATTTTAAATCGCATTTCACAGGTATATGAACACGAGACATGATAAACAAAATTGTAATTATGAAATGGGACAAGAAATTCATCATGAGTAGATCATTTATAGATCTGTATATTTAAACGAAATATGATAAGTGATCTACTAATAACACAAATTCCTCGTTCCATTTCATGATCACGTGTCAATGTTCATATACCTATGAAATGCGATTTGAAGATAATCCCAGAATCGATTCTGAATCTACAGTTCATTGAAACATATTACATATTGTTTAAATATACAGATCTATATGTTTCAATGGACTGTAGATTCAGAACCAACACTGGAATTGGTTTCAAATCCATTTCACAGGTTACATAACACGTGATTATGAAATGAACATAAACATAAACATGTGAACATAAACAAGTGATTATGAAATGGATTAATGAATTTGTGCCATTTGTAGATCATTTGCATATCTGTATATTTAAACGATATGTAATAAGTTTCAATGGACTGTAGATACAGAATTTGTACTGGAATTTATTTCAGGTATATAAACATAAAGATGATAAAACATATTCGTGAATATGAAGTGATACAAGAATATAGGTTTGGTTTGTCGCTCTACGGTCATTGTTTTTGCACGCTGTGGACTAATTAGACTGGGACCTACAAGTTACCTACACGTCCATGATTCCAACCTGAAACCTGTGGTACCAAAGGACAGAGACATCAGGACATCATGTCGCTACAAGGATACAGGAGTTTATATCCCCAGTGATTCTTTCATAGATTTGCAATTTGAGTGAGTGACATTGATCTATATCAGGGGTCTCCAAACTACAGCCCACGGGCCAAATGCGGCCCGCCAGTGTCATCAATCCGGCCCGCGACGGCGAATAGCTTATTTTTTTAATTTATTTATTTATTTTTTAAACACAGAATGACAAACTCGGTTTTATTGACTTGCTAGGTAAAGCTTACTGACAAGCATAATACGCAAAAAATTTAACTTAAGCATAACAACTAACAAATAATTGAAATGAATCCAACTAACATTATACATCCCGCGGTTACCCTCGGTAGTTATGTTGGGGTAAAGAGTATCGCATATGTATGTATATCGATGTTTGGGATGTATATATCCTGAATCAAACATAAACCTGCTCTCTCAGAGTGCGTACTCGACGACTAGTCTAGAAATTATAGATAATGGCAGAAAAATTAAAACGGTTTTGGCCCTTGGTACTTACTGGAGTAAACAGTATGGCCTGAAGGCTGAAAAGTATGGATTTTGCTGTAACTGCTATAAGAAACGAGAAAACTCTCTGGTAATTGTAGCAACATTTATAAACGTCTTGCATCGACATTCAATCTGTCTGATGGAAGTTTTCGGGTTGCAGATACTTCTAAAAGGTAACATTTTCTCCATATCAGGCGTTGGACTATTCATTGTATACATTAGAAAAACATGAAATACATGATATGGGAAAAAGGACACGTAGAGTTGGCAAACTTAAAAAAATTTTTCAGTAGTAAATCAGATTTTTTATATTTATCGAAAATATGTGTGTGTGGGGGGGAAGTAAGGGAAGAACAAATACCACTATATTCCAATCAAACTACTGCAATTTATCATTTTATAAAAAAATGCAGCAAATTAAAAAAAACCCAGAAAGTTTTCATTAAAATAGGGGTACTTTAGAGATTAGTTAATGCTACGAATACGTATGGTGAATTCTTTACTACAGATAAGTAGGAAATAAGAAGATAGGAAAAAAAACAAGTAATATAAAAAAAAGTTTTTTAAAGTCAATTCCTACTTTTTTTTCACTCTATTGCAGAAAGTCCTTTATAAATAATTTTCATTCATTTTTTTAAGTTTATTTGGAGCCATCTATTGGTAGATACATGCAACTTAAATCTAAAATAAACTAAAATTAATTAATTAAATTTAATTAATGAATTAATATTTGAAAAGACTGTATTAACATCCAGTGTCATCTGCTACGAGTTAAAAAAAATGTATTTGAGCTTGAATGGATGAATAAAAAGTATTTTTATTAACGATTGAAAATTTGAACAAGATATATATAGGGAGAGTGTGAGCTAGTAGAAGGAAGTGAAAAATAGGAAAGAAAAAGAAATATATATAGAAAAAAATACAGGATAAATAGGGAAAAAAATAAAAATTATTTAAATTCATAATAATGCGAAGTATTTTGAAATAAAAATATCAGCACTGTAAGTGCAAAATAAGATAAGAAAAATTTAAATAATTATAATTAAAATTTATTTCAAAAAAGCTTACACGCAACAATACTTATCTATTTAAACCCTTTTCCTTTCTCACGAACTAACTGTTCTGTTTTATGGCAAATGAAAATGTAATTGCGTCATTACATTTATTTGTATGCATTATTGAATAATACTTTCATAATTATTCAAAAAAAAAAAAAAAAAAATGCATGAATCATTCTACTTTTCTGAAAACCTAATGCAATTTTTCTCAAAATCGATAAAAAATTTTTTTTAATTGCACTATTTTTCTCGAAACCAATAAAAATGTTTTTTAATTGCGCCAACTTGGAAAAGTAATAGACAAAAACAGGCTTTTTTTCTTATTATTATATTTGCAAAAGTACTGGTTTTTTCCGTAATACGTAGCTAATCCAAATTCGTTTGTTATTTTCCGCAGAATTTGCTATCTATGGATATGACAGTAAAAAGAAAGAATTCCTAGACTTGATCGTAATAGTAAAGTATAAGCAAATATTATTATAATCATCTTTCGATTGCTCTATCAGTAATCCATATCGATTAAAAATCGATACTTTATTTGTAACAGTTAAAAAAAAAAATTGGAAAAAATTAAAATCATTTCATTTGGAAAAAAAATCATTCATTTTTCATGATATGATGATACATGATGAAATAAAGGCACCAGAGACTGGCTTCTTGGGGTAACAATATTTTACAGCATTTTAACTTGAGAAAGCTGTTCGCTATAGCAAGATAGAGTCACAGTTGACCAGTAGACGTGACAGTATCAATTAAAAATATGACATGAGTTTAGTTTAATGCACGAGAAAAAAATAACATATTAATTAGGTTAAATAAATATTTATCTTAAAAAGTTATTAAATTAATGAATTATTATGAGATTTCTTTAAAAAGTTGATGCAAAATTAGAATAATGGCACCAATTTATGGTATATAACAAGATTTCTTTTTATTATTGATGTTAGCATATTATTTAAAGGAACATACATCAAATTTTATCCAGGTGTGTCAAAGCAGTTCGAGAGATTTTCACAAAATTAAATAACAGACCATTCCGTAACTGGATGAAAGATAATTTTGTCTTGAAACAAAATCGCTATAAAAAGCCTGAAAAAATATTAGTGACAAAAGTCGGTTTTTCTTTTATAACGGTTTGCAAGAGGTTTCAAAATTTCAGAAAAGACAGTATGATGAAAAAAAAAAAATCATTAATAAAATCTATGATATGATGGAATAAAGGCGCCAGACATTGGCTTCTTAGGGTAGCAACAATATTTTACAGTATTTTAACATCAGAAAGCTATTCGCAAGATAAAGCAGAAATTGCTATCAAGTGCTATTAGGTGACCGAAAACGAAATAGTATCATGAGTTTTAATGGCATGAGTTTCACGAGAATACACGAGACTTAACGTCATGAAGATTTATATATATATATATATATAATTATCCAATCATCACCATCATCATCAGTGGAGCAACAGCCTCAAAATGGGCCAAGGCCGTCTCCCTACTGGCAGATTTCGAGACGAGAGATGTTTTCTATTTACGGGGTAGGGTTGTCAGCCTTACGTTCAACTCTTTACATTCCCACTAGATCAGGACCTAAGGTTGAATGTGGATTCGGAACCTCTACAAACACCCATGGCACAACTTGGGACTCAAACCCGAAACCTGTGGCACCGAGCTAGTCACTTGGTCATCAGGTTCCATTTTCATAATTATTCAAGACCAAAGAAAAACGAAGACAATGGGCTGTCAGCCGTGAATTTGCACCAAATATGATGACAACCGTTCTTTGAGTCAGAAATTCTACAGCGATTGAATTTTGGGATTCGAAAGAAATATTTATTGACTACTTGGTAAAAGGTAAAACTATTACAGGTTCATATTATTCGTCGTCATTAGAAAATTTTCAAAGAAAATGAAAAAAAAAAAAAAATCGAACTTTGTTCATGATAAAAGTTCTGTTACATTATTAACTCTTCTGGAGAGATAGGCGTAAGATTGATGGTTTATTTTGTCGCTGTACGGTCATTATTTTGCACACTTTGTGAAGTCTGTGGTACTAAAGGCCACAGCGTTAACCAATTGGCCATCAGGCAGCCAAGATTGATGGAGTTACAATTTCAACTCGTTTAGCATAGTTTTTTATTCTCCAGATTGTAATATAATTGATTTCGCTCCATTTTCATTGGCAATCTAGTGTGTTAATATATCCAAAACGCAGAACAGCAACAAAAAAACATAACAGAAAGAAAAAAAAACGTAACACGAAACATAACAAAAATAAAAAAAACCATAAGAGAAATAAGAAAAAAAGTTTCAATTTTTGTAAAAAACTAAAAAGAGTAAATAGATGCAAATTTGTCCCAGAATAAGATATTATTGAGGTTTTTCAATTTCACTTGTGGAATAGTTGATTTATCTTAATATATATAATTTAACGTCCAAAGCTGAGATGGAAATCTCAATCATAAAAAATATTTTGAAGTTTTCCAGGTTTTTGTCTAAATACAACAAAATACTGAATGTATATATATATGTTATAATTTATAAAACCTGAATATATATATATAACTAGTTATATAATAGTTTACTGAATATATTAGTTTATAATGCTTTTAATGTAATGAACCAAAATCTTTCTAACATAAATATTGATTATTTTCGATAATTTAAATTCAATGTAATTTTATTCAATGCTAATTTATATTCAATGTTGTTTCGATAATGTAAATTCAATGCCTCTGTTAATATTTTATATGAGTATCCACAACATACAAATGTAAATCAACAATTTAAGATTTTGCGGCATAACAAATTTCAAAACTTATTAGAATTTTTTTCCCAAGATATATACGTAATTTCATACAATTCTTTGCTAAGTATAACTACTAAACAATAACCAGCAATATATATTCCAATTTCAGGCAAGCGCAATCGAGCAGCATTTACTGTCCCGATCTCTGCAAGTTCGATCGGTCTCACGAAAAGTATCACGGCAAGGAGGAAGAGAAAAAGGAAGAAAAAAGGTTCCAATTGTTGGGGGCGGATTCCTTCCTTCTATTTTTTTTTTTTTTTCCCCTCCTTGGTCAATGGTCACGGCATATTAGATAACAGCGGAAAGACGCGGTCAGGGCTGTTATTTGTGGCGGAATGAAGGTTTGAATTTCGAATGTTCGATCTTCAGATAGATTAGGAGAAAAGTGGGGGAGGAAAATTGGGAAGATCAATTTTGATTTGAGCACTTTTCAATTGCCTCCCTTTCTTCTTCTTTTTTTTTTTTTATCTCAAGCAGTTAATTTGGGACAAAAAATCAATATATATATATTGTAATCTCTACTGTTTAACTGAAATATAGACATGTATGGATCTATCAGATTTTGTTTTTAGGTTACCTTACCTAAAAACGAAACCTGCAGTGCTAACGAAACGGAAGTGACGTCAGTCATTTCACACATATTATGTATATATATGTATATACAGGGTGATTATAATTTTCAACAGAACATACTAGAAGAATGGGGAAACGGTATGGCTTAAAAAAGTTCCAAAGTGTATCAATAGATGGTGCTGTAAGTGGCATAAAGAAAGTGAATTCGGCTGCCTGAGATATTTTGAATCGAAATGATAACGTATTTGGCATGAGTTGCACATTGAACCAACTGATCAATGCGCGTGATTGTTTCGGTTTTTTTGACGGGAGAAATGACTTCCAAGTGATTCAAAACTTGTGATACTGCTAGTGGAAAGTCTATCCTCCACGGCAAGGTCATACCGAATTGAATGGAAAAAATCGAACTTTCTTGGAACTTTTTTTTTGGTGAAAGCGAGTAACACTACCCCCGAAGCGCTCTAAATATCTCTCTTTTATATATATTACATTCACATTTATACTTGCATTTATGATTATATATATATATAGTCTAGACAGTGAATGTTTTTTTTTAAGCAGTAGTATTGTCAACCCTACGTCCAACGCTCTACAGTCATATTAGACCGGGACCTACGGTTTAACGTGGATTCCGAACCATTACAAACAACCATGGCACCGCCGGGACTGGAAACCGAAACCTGTGGTATCGAGAACCAGAACGCCAGCCACTCGGCCATCAGGTCCCTGGTTTGCATATTTAGTTTGTAGATTAAAAAATATTTATATATTTTTTTTCCTAATGCAGCTGGCAAACACTTACACAGTTGCCTTTTTTGCCTTAAGACAAGCTCTGCACTGGCGCTATTCACTTAGCACTACCCAGGGGGTGACAATAGCTTGAAGATAAGCTACGGATACTACGGACTTTACTACTAAGCTTGAAGATAAATCCGTAAGGTAGATTAGCTTACGGACGCAAAGTAACTACCCCGGCAACGCTCTACGACCATGTTTGACCGGGACCTATTAAAAATTTATGTATACAAAGTAAATTAACATAAGTTTCTTATGTTTAAAAATTATATGAATGCATTTAATTAAAGTATAAATGCATGTATTTTCTGTAATTTTTAAGAACAGAAAGTGAAATAAAATTATAATCTCGTACTTGAATATGCGTACAATTAAAAGACATTACAAGAAAACACTGAAAACAAACTGCAAGAATGCAGCTGAAAAACGACACTGCGTTCCAAGAAAAGCAAAACAATGAACACTTTCATATCAGACAGATGTTCAAATAGCTTGAGTAAACATTTCTTTGTTCAGTTAACGACGCAGAAAACAAACAGTCGTCCGTCTAAATCTTCGAGAGCTTGTTTTAAGTTTCACTGCGTCATTTAAAATTAGCCTCTAAATCAACTTAACGCGCTAAAATTCTTCGGCAGTCTTAGTATGATGAAATGAGTTTTAAAATATATTACTAAATAATAAGATGCTATTTTGATATAAAAAAATAATTATATTTCTTTAATATAGCATTTACGATTTATTTTATTTGTTTATTACCATTTTTTTCATATCCACAAATACTTTTAAATATTAAAATACTGAATTTATTGATGCTAATATTTCTTATAAATATGTAAAAAGTTAAAATCCAAACACGCAGATTTAAAAAGTATTACGACACGTTATTCGAAGAGCATTTGGTTGATTTGGTTTGGTGTTATTATTATTAATCCCCCTGGTGAAGGAAAACCTACACCAGGTCCAGAGGACCCCATCGCAAACGACTGGTCCATGGCTAAAGGTAATATTTAATTTTTATTAAAAAGGTAATTTTAGCGAGGAACCACGAGGACTGAAGACTGAACCTCAAGACAACGCTCTACGCTTACGGTTTAAAGTGGATTCCGAACCACCAACAAACATCCATGCCATCGCCAGGATTCGAACCTGAAGCCTGTTGTAAAGGCCAGAATGGTAGCCAATTAGCCATCATGCAGCACATTTGGTTGAAGTCTCTAAATGATATATTTTGTGCCACAACGGTTAATTTAAATGCTATATTTTGCGCCACCACGGCTAATCTATATTCTTTATTTTATGCCCCAACGGCTAATCTAAATGCTTTATTTTATGCCACAACAGCTAATCTAAATGCTTTATTTTATGCCCCAACGGCTAATCTAAATGCTTTATTTTATGCCACAACGGCTAATCTAAATGCTATATTTATGCCACCATTACGAATCTAAATACTATATTTTTGCCATCTTGGCTAATCTAAATGGTATATTTTTGGCCCCATGGCTAATCTAAATGCTATATTTTTGGCATCACGGCTAACCTAATCTAAATGATACATCTTTGCCACCATGGCTAATCTAATCTAAATGATATATCTTTGCCACCATAGCTAATCTAATCTAGATTAGCCATGGTGACAAAGATATATCATTTAGATTAGATTAGCCATGGTGACAAAGATATATCATTTAATCTAAATGATATATCTTTTATTATTATCTTTTCTTTGATTGTGACATAAAAGAGATCTAGTTTTGATGTATGCAGTTTTGTACTCAGCAAAATGTATGTTTCTGAATAGGAAATATATCTGGAGAAAAAAAGCAGGGTCGAGAAAAACAACCCATCCAAAATTTTGCTGGGCTCTCGAAAATCGGAATTTGGCGAGCGCCTACCATGCATACCAAACATCAGGGCGATTCTATTCCGGCGACGACGTTACGCAAGGATATGTCCTGAACCAAAAGAGTGATGTGAGCGGAACATGTCCTACTCCCTTCAAATACTCCGGCTCAAATCGAAAGATTTTTTTGCTTTTCATCATCCGAATTCAGAAATCTGTTCCATGCAAAGAAATTGGCGAATTGGGGAAGGGAAAGAAACTTGAAGAAAAGTTGGAATGCGGAGCAATAAATGCAGATAGGTAGAAAATATATTATACTTAAGGTATTGGATGTTTAGAGAATGCAGAATGTCTTTTCGTATATACAGGGTGATATTAATTAAAGTATGATTTAAAAAAATATATGTTGGGATAAATTTATTTTTATAAGAAATCAACAAACGCAATTTAGGTCAATCCTATCAAAAATGCAGATAGCCCTAAAGCATGTTTATAACAATCAAATGTCATGCATAATTTTTCTACTTATTTTTGTTTTCTTTCAAATATCAAAGTAGAACTAACATATAAGGAGTTTCGGCAGCAAAAGTTAATGAAATCTAAATGCTAAATTTTTGCCACCAAGGCTAATCTATATGCTATATTTTTTTCTACCAAGGCTAATCTAAATGGTAAATTATTGCCACCATGCTAATCTAAATGGAAAATTATTGCCACCATGGCTAATCTAAATGGTATATTTTTGCCACCATGGCTAATCCAAATGGTATATTTTTGCAGGCACAATGAACCCTATACACGCAAAAATAATCAAGATTATACAGGTTAATATATTTTTTGTCACCATGCTAATCTAAATGGAAAATTATTGCCCCCATGGCTAATCTAAATTGTATATTTTTGTCACCATGCTAATCTAAATGGCATATTTTTGTAGGCACAATGGAACCTATATACACAAAGATAATCAAGATTATATAGGTTAATATAATTTGTTTACTACAAATATTTGTTGATAACTGAATCTTTGGTTTGTAAGTAAAGAATAAAATAAAGTATATATATATATTATTATTATTATTATTATTATCTTTTCTTTGGTTACGACATAAAAGAGATCCAGGTTTGATGTATGCAGCTCTGCACTCAGCAAAATGCATGTTTCTGAAAAGGAAATACATTCACGCAGATGTGGATTTCTCCTGGAGAAAAAATGTAAGAGAAGGAACATGCATAAAAACAACCCCATCCAGAATTTTGCTGGGCCCTCGAAAATCGGAATTCGGCAAGCGCCTACCATGCATGCCAAACACCAGGGCGATTCTATTCCAGTGACGACGTTACGCAAGGATATGTCCTAAACCAAAGGAGTGACGTGAGCGGAATATGTCCTGCTTCCCTCAAATACTCCGGCTCAAATCGAAAGTTTTTTTTTCGTTCCATCATTCGAAATGAGAAATCTGTTCCATACAAAGAAATTGGCGAATTGGGGAAGGGAAAGAAACTCGAAAAGAGGAGAAATGTGGCGCAATAAACGCAGATAGGTAGAAAATATATTATACTTAAGGTATTGGATATTTAGAGAATGCAGGACATCTTTTCTCAAATATAGGGTGACGTTAATTAAAGTATGATTTTAAAAGAATATATGTTTGGATAAATTTATTTGGATAAGAAATCCTCAAAGTCAATTTAGATCAATCCTATCAAAAATACATATAGCAGTAAAGCATGTTTACAACAATCAAATGTCATGCATAATTTTTCTACACATTTTTGTTTTATTTCAAATATCAAAGTAGAACTAACGTCTAAGGAGCTTCGACAGCAAAAGTTAATGAAATCTAAATGGTATATTTTTGCCACCATGGCTAATCTAAACCGTATATATTTGTCACCATGGCTAATCTAAATGGCATAATTTTGCCACCACGACTAATCTAAACGGTATATTTTTGCCATAATGGCTAATCTAAAATGGCATATTTCTGCCTTAATGTCAAATCTAAAAAGGTATATTTATGCCACCGTGTCTAATTTAAAAAGGTAAATTTTTGTCACTATGTCTAATTTAAATGTTATATTTTTGCCACTAAGGCTAATCTAAATGATATATTTTTGCTACCACGGTTAATCTAAATGGTACATTTTTGCCACCACGGCTAATCTAAATGCTTTATTATTGTATGCCCAATGAACACTATAAACACAAAGGTAATCCAGAATTTACATGTTAATATAATGTATTTACTATAAATATTTCTTGCCAACCGAATTTCTGTAAATGAACGAAATAAAGAATATATATATATATTCTTTATTTTAATATCTTTTCTTTGATTATGACATAAAAGAGATCTAGTTTTGATGTCTGCAGTTTTGCACTCAGCAAAATGCATGTTTCTGAATAGGAAATATATTCACACAGACGCGGATTTCACTTGGAGAAAAAATGCAGGGCCAAGAGAAGAACATGCATAAAAACAACCCATCCAGAATTTTGCTGGGCCCTCGAAAATCGGAATTTGGCGAGCGCCGACCATGCATGCCGAACACCAGGGCGATTCTATTCCGCCGACGTCGTTACGCAAGGATATGTCCTGAACCAAAGGAGTGACGTGAGTGGAATATGTCCTGCTCCTCTCAAATACTCCGGCTCACATCGAAAGATTTTTTCTCTTTTCCATCATTCGAATTCAGAAATCTGTTCCATGCAAAGAAATCGGCGAATTGGGGAAGGGAAAAAACTCGAAGAGAAGGTGGAATGCGGAGCAATAAACGCAGATAGGTAGAAAATATATTAAACTTAAGTTTTTTGGATGTTTACAGAATGCAGGATATCTTTTCGTATATGCAGGGTGACATTAATTAAGGTAAGATTTAAAAAAATATATGTTGGGATAAATTTATTTGCATAAGAAATCAGCAAACTCAATTTAGATCAATCCTATTACAAGAATATCTAAAGTATGTTTCTAACAATCAAATGTCATGAATAATTTTTCTACACATTTTTTTCCTTTCAAATATCTAATTAGAATTAACGTTTAAGGAGTTTCGACAGATAAAAGTTAATGAAATCTAAATGCTTTAGTTTTGCCACCATGGCTAATCTAAATGGTGTATATTTGCCACCATGGCTAATCTAAGTGGTATATATTTGCCACCATGGCTAATCTAAGTGGTATATGTTTGCCACCATGGCTAATCTAAGTGGTATATGTTTGCCACAATGGCTAATCTAAGTGGTATATATTTGCCACCATGGCTAATCTAAATGGTACATATTTGCCACCATGGCTAATCTAAATGGTACATATTTGCCACAATGGCTAATCTAAATGGCATATTTTTGCCATCAAGACTAATATGTATGGTATATTTTTATCACTATGGCTAATCCAAATGGTATATTTTTTACTATGACTAATCTAAATGCTAAATTTCTGCCACCATAGCTAATTTAAAGGGTATATTTTGGTAGGCCCAATGAATCCTATACACACAAAGATAATCAAGATTCTACATGTTAATATTATTTATTTACTATAAATATTTGTTGTCAACTAAATTTTTGGTAAATAAACAAATAAAATTAAGAATATATATATATTCTTTACTGTATTTTATTATTATTTCCTTTGATTGTGACATAAGAGATCTAGTTTTGATGTATGCAGCTCTGCACTCAGCAAAATGCATGTTTCTGAATAGAAATACATTCACGCAGATGTGGATTTCTCCTGGAGAAAAAAATGCAAGGCCGAGAGAAGGAACATGCATAAAAACAACCCATCCAGAATTTTGCTGGGCCCTCTAAAATCGGAATTTGGCGAGCAGCTACCATGCATGCCAAACACCAGGGCGATTCTATTCCGGCGACGTCGTTACGCAAGGATATGTCCTGAACCAAAGGAGTGACGTGAGCGGAATATGTCCTGCTCCCCTCAAATACTCCGCCTCAAATCGAAAGATTTTTTCTCTTTTGCATCATTCGAATTCAGAAATCTGTTCCATGCAAAGAAATCGGTGAATTGCGGAAGGGTGAGAAACTCGAAGAAAAGGAGAAATGCGGAGCAATAAACGCGGATGGGTAGAAAATATATTATACTTAAGGTATTGGATGTTTAGAGAATGCAGGATATCTTTTCGTATATACAAGGTGATGTTAATTAAAGTATGATTTTTAAAAATATATGTTGGCATAAATTTATTTGGATAAGAAATCAGCAAAATCAATTTAGATCAATCCTATCAATAATACAGATAGTTCTAAAGCATGTTTTTGAATATAACAATCAAATGTCATGAATAATTTTTTAACCCAGTAAACCCAGATTTTGATAGTAAAAGTTGTAATGTCTCGGCCTATAATAGACCTATAACGGCTTCAAGAAGAGGGCCACTTTCTGGTATAGGAAAACACTTTAATTTTTATTTACAAGCACTATATTATATATGTACAGAACTCTATTTACAAAAAATAAAAATTAACGATCATTTGATTCATAAGTGCAGTTCACTCCAAATTTGGACATTTTTTGAGTTCTTGAAACGTTGAGTCTACGACGAATCTAAAGCACTGGTCTGCTGCAGACCTTAATTATCACACGGCGTGATACACGAAACTACATGGGGTTCATTTTGAAAAACGGCCGGAAATTCCTGCCTATTCAGTCAGAAAGAAAGTAAGAAAAACAACACTTATAGTAGGTTCGACGCAGAACTCTCTCTCTTATTCAGTAAAAACTTCTGATGATGTCTCATTATCCATGATACCGAATATCTGCTGTTATAATTGAGTGACAGGTTGTTCTCATGAGTACAAAACACGAATTGCATGTAATATAAGTACCCACAATAAAGCTCGTCCGCTGTAAAATTTGAGTGATGGGTTGTTATTATGCACTTTTTAAAGAATATACATTCCTCTCTCCTGAGAATGAAATGCCAAAAACAAAGCTACAAAGTTAATGAATTTCACTAATGTTCAAGATGAGATCTTTAATACAATCTCAAAATAAACACAACAACTTGGACATGACGTATCAATGGCATCTAAAAAAATAATAAAGTGTGGGAATCTTTGAATAAATAGAGAGTTTTTGCATACCGTATTTTGGACGTCCGTTAGCTTTTTCTCCCTAGCGCGCATGCTCAAAGGAAAAATTATTACAGATACGCATGCGCAATTTCCTATGAGCATGCGCGCTAGGGAGAAAGAGCTAACGGACGTCCAAAATACGGTATGCAAATACAATTGTTTTCAATCCTTAAACGGTTAAAAAATGCCATTTTAAGCGTGATTAAAATTTACATAAATGACAGCATTTTTAATAACTTTAGATCTTCCAATAAATTAAAAAAATTATTGGATTAAATAAGTGTCCAGTTGAATCTGAGCCTATTAAAAAAAATCAGCACTTTCACGATTGATTTGTGCCATAAAGTTTTGATTTTTTAAAAAAGAAATAAGATTTGGGAAAATAATAATTTAATGCTAATTTTAATTAATAATAACGTAATTAATGGTATGCAAAACTTTACAAAAAATTATACTATATGCATCATTAGTATATGTATTCAATGTTTAGTGTGTGCATGATTAGCATATACATTTGATGTTTAGTAAATGTATAATAAGTAAATGTATTTAATGTTTACTATGTGTAGGATAAGTAAATGTTCTTGATATTTAATAAAATTAAGACCATCGTCTTAGAATAGTTTAAATCTAAATGTTTAAACCATCAGAATTCAAAAAAAGACACGATAAATTCATTTTTTAACAAGACAATTCTCGGTCATATATTGCAAAGCAATTAAAAAATGACTAGGGAACTCTTTGATGGGAAGTTCGGTACTTACGTATTAACGGTACCTTGGCGACAGACTTGGCGATTTTTAAGTGTCGCCAATCTAACAGCTACAGATTTGGCGGTTTTTAAGTGGCGCCAATATAACAGCTGCAGATTTGCTGAGTTTTGACGCCATTTTGTAGTGCTACGAAAATGCGTATTTGGGATTTGCCAGAAACAGAACAAGATGCAATTTTATTTTTTCAGGAGCAAAATATTTTACCAAAACAACGAAAATGTCCCAATTCAGATGACATGAAACTTTATTTTGGTGAAAAGAGGCTGTTTTAAATCCATGTTAAACTCTATATCGGCCTGTTTTCCACTGAAATCCGTTTGACTACTTTGTGTTTAAATAAAGTGTTTTTGACTAATTTGTGTTTAAATAAAGTGTTTTGAATTTTGAAATCGTTTTGATTTTAAATGAAGTGTTTCATATATATTTTATTAATTGGAATAAAAATATTTTGAAAGCGTTTTGATTTTAAATGAAGTGTTTCATATATATTTTATTATTTGGAACAAAATTTTAAGTGTAGATTGGCGCCACTTAAAAACCGCCAAATCTGTAGCTGCGGTTGGCGCGTGTGCTCTTTATTGGCGCAACTGTCCCCAAGGTACCGTTAATACGTAAGTACCGGAAGTTCTAACCCAATCAATTATCTTGATTCATTAATTGATTTCAATATAAGAGCCCTTCTTCGTAAAAATTTGTCTTTTGGAAGAGAAATGGAAAGAAGCAGTATCTGTATTGCATCTGCAGCAGTGAATGCATTAATCATTTTTTTTAAAATAAAATAAAAGTCTTTTTTCTTTGAACGGGTAAAACCGCGCGAACTAAGTTTAATAATTAACAATTCTTTGAAAATATAGTTTATATATTAAAACGCATATATATTTAATAATTGGAATATTTTAAAAAAAATATTAAACGAAATCGTCTGAAATTGAAGCAAATGATTTGAAGTGAGATGACTATTTTCGAATACTAAGGTGAAAAATTATCAAATTCATTACCAACGATATCCATCATTTCATTCCAAATGATTGAAAAAAATATATTTATTATTTATCTTAATTTATTATTTTATTATTTTATTTTATTAATATAAATAATTATAAATTTTATGTTATTATTTTTATTTATTATTAATTAATAAAAATTTCGAATAATTAATTTTTAAATAAATTAATAATATATTTATATTACTCTTTTTCTATCTAATCAATGGGCTTAAAGCTTAAGAAACTTCCCTCACTCACAAAGCAGGAGATAGAGGTTGCTGAGCAACCAAGTTCTCCGTTAATCTGGCAAATCGTTGTCGTCGTAATAATTAACATATAGGGTGAAAACAAAGCCTTACCCTGATTATAAAAAAATTATCACAAAGTAATGTAATTACAAAATAATATAATAATGTAATTGAATGTAATAATGTAATTTTGGTGACACTGAACAGTTCACTTTTAGCAAATTTTTGTGAAAAAAGATCTAAACAGAATGTATGTCTAAAACGATTACTTAAATGGTATTTTCCCCCTTTGATTCAATCTTTTATGTCTGTAGAAAGAAAACCACCACAGAAGAAAAGTACCAGTATTTGAGAAACACAGAACCCACGTATTGCGATACAGGTAGCGACAGACAACCCTATAGTTAATATTTGATGCAGCCTCATGCATAAAACAAGGTTATTCGAATATTACCTTATGGTAATCTGATGATTCAATCAGAGACCTGACTATCAATTCTGGTAACAAAAGAAGAGAGTTTACTCCTCTTATTAAATATTAAACGCCCACGCACGCACTATTGAATATATAAGGTAGCATTGCAAAACACATTTGTCGCTTTGATTAATATTTCCTGTTGACTTTTAATCAATCTCCTTGCATTAGATATTTGTGGTCTCTACCTGCTTTTATACCACAATAACTTATTAATAAATAAATATAAATCTTTGTGTTGTAATTTACTGTATTACAAATGCAATTATCTTTTGCTAGCGAAATGCAACTTTATGCAATTGTTTTTAAAATTAATGAAGTTAAAATTAATTATAACAAGCGCATGTTTCAAAAGGTTTTCATAATTTAGATTACTACTGTATTAAAAGAACTATTATATAAATATGATATCATGTATCAGTTCAAGTTGATGTTTGCTATGTGCATGATTAGTATGTGTATTTGATGTTTACTATGTGCATAATTATTTGATGTTTAGTATGTGCATGATTACTTGATGTTTAGTATGTGCATGATTACTTGATGTTTAGTATGCGCATAAATGTGCTGTATTAAAAGAACTATTATATAAATATGATGTCATGTATCAGTCCAAATTATTTACTTCTGTTATTATTTGTAACTGTATTTAAGTCTTTTTTTTAAAGTGGTGCGAGTCCATTTTATATTATTTGGAGATATTTAAGGGTTTATATTTGAATGATTTCAAAAATATTAGAATATGTTAATAGCCTCATTTTATGTTTTTAAAATATTAAACTGATTTAAGTTTATAATGGGATTGTTTTTTAAAGTATTAGTTAAAAGAAATTTATACTTTTGATGATCTCAAATGGATTTGCACCACTTTCGAAGTCAACAAAATGTGAAAATCATACATTTATGAAATATTAAATATTTGATTTCAATTCAATCAAATCAATTTTTTTATGAAATTTTTATTAAATATGTCAAAAAAATAAATAAAATACTTTATTTCAATATTTTTTCAGGTAATTCCATTTTAATTAATTAAATTTATACTCTACAATAACGGGAGTACCCAAGTATCTAAGTACTAAAATTCCAGTGAATAAACAAAAGTTTCTATGTCCTTAATAGTGTTTCCAAGCATATAAAAATGAAGTAAAGAAATTATGTGGTATAATTATTATTGCGTTATATATTATGTGGTATATATATTATTGCGTAAAAGTGGTCTTACCCACTTTCAAAGTAATTATATTTATAATTTCATTAACTACGTAAATTTATATTGACAAAAATGATGAAAATTTCAGAAGATTTTTTTGTGGAACCGTTTATAGACAAAAAGCTTATAGTTAATGATACCAATGAATGCAATCTGCTAACCTTTTTGTTAAAAATGGACTTAATACTACTTTCAAAGAAAATGGCTCATTTGATAAATAAAAAAATACTAAGTCAATAACTCAATGGTTTTTTTTAAATCGCTATTATTTTGCGGTAAATGTACTATAGATGGTCTTTTATCGGTGAATCCTTGAAATAAGGAGTTCAAAATTTACCTAATAGAGAGTTTTTGCATACCGTACGTTAGTTACCGTAGGACGTCCGTTAGCTTTTTCTCCCTAGCGCGCATGTTCATAGGAAACTGAGCATGCGCGCTAGGGAGAAAAAGCTAACGGACGTCCTACGGTAACTAACGTACGGTATGCAAAAACTCTCTATTATCTTCAAACTAAAATTACTTTATTTTACAAAATAATTTTGTTTCTTTGCATCCTTTTTAGACAATAAGTGAGTAAATTCGGCCATTAACATACAGAAAGTTTTCACGAATTTTGATTTATATATTATAAAAAAAAAGTTATTTTCCATAATGATATTTTCTCATATATTTTAACACATTTTTTTATAGCTGTACAAGATCAAATTTGACGTCATATTCCTATAAAGCGTTTTTTAATAAATATAATACTTCTCCTGTCTGACACATATAAGGCAACACTGTTAACAGACCCATATGATTTCTGGATAGTAGCATCCTTCAAACGACACATGTCGAAATTTCATGACATTCTGATAATTAGTGTACAGGTTGCAGTGATTTTACTGACCCCAGTTTTGTAATTTTCTAAACAATGGATAAAAAAGAATTTCGTATGTTAATTTAAAATTGTTTTTTGATGAGGAAAAATACCGTTGAAGCCAAACAGTAGCTTGATAAGTATTATGGAGACTCTGCACTAGGTAAATCAACTATTTTTGACTGGTATGCTCAAATTAAGCGCGGTCGTACAAACACCGATGATGCTGAACACTCTGGTCGCGCATTATCCGCATTTGTTCCGTAAAACTTAAAAAAACATCCAAAAATAGTTTTGAAAGACTGTAAAATGAAGCTACGTGAGATAGTTGACATCTTAAAGATGTCAGAAGATAGTGTGTTTACAATTTTGCACGAAAATTTAAGCATGCCTCAGTTGCTTTCGAAGTGAGTCCCGCGTTTGCTCAACCGGACCGGAAACAACAACGCGTCGACGATTCAGAGCCCTGTTTAGAGCTGTTCAAGAGAGATAAAAAAGGATTTCTTGCGTCGGTATGTGACAATGGATCAAACATGGATCCATTACTACACAACTCAATCAAAAAGATCGTGAGCTGAGTGGACTGTAGCCGGTGAAAGACGTCTAAAGCGACCAAAAACTCAAAAGTTTGCTGGCATGGTTATGGCATGCGTATTTTTGGATGCGAACGATGCTTTGTTCATCGACTACCTTGAGAAAGATAAAACTATCAATTGCGAATATTACATGGCATTATGGGATCGATTGAGTATAGAAGTCAAGAAAAAACGACCTCACATGCAAAAGAAAAACATGCTGTTTCACCAAGACAATGCCCCGTGTCATACCGATATAAAAAACAGTTAAATTGAATGAATTACACTTCTAATTGCTTCCCCACCCCCCATACTCTCCAGATCCCTCTCCCAGCGACTACTGGTTCTTTGCAGACATCAAAAATATACTTCAGGGAAAAAAAATTTGGCTAAAATGAAAAAGTGATTGCCGAAACTGAGGCCTATTTTGGGAGCTAAGACAAATCGTTCAACAAAAAAGGCATCGAAAAGTTAGAATAAATATATCACTCTTGAGTGAGAGTATGTTGACGAATAAAGTCGAATTTCTAAAAAAAAATTCGTTTTTTTTAGCTAGACCGAATATTTATTGCGTGATGTGATAAATGAAAATTAAGCAACGTCCTTTAAATAAAATAAAATTTTTTTTTTAAATTAACTCTTTTAAATAAAACCAATCAGCGGTTAAGACTTATATTGTAAAGTTAAAAGTTAATTTGCAATTTAAATCAGATTATTATACTTTTAATTTTACTTTAATAGTTAATTTTGATTAATTAAAAAAAGCAAAGACATACGAAAAAAGTTAGAATCAATGAAAAAATAAAATATTCATTTTCCCACATACTATTGAATGCAAACATATATAATAAATACACTTAAATATAACTTTTATGTGTCTAGTTTAATTTTTTAGGTATAAAACGTCGGTATTTCCTTTAAATTGATTGCGTGCAATAAATTACGATGTCAAAATCGTTCTGCTTGGAATTTTGTAATAAATATACTAACATAAAGAAAAACAAAGTGAATAACAACAAATTTAAAATCGAACGTTTTTCTTACAGGAAACTTACATCTCTCGTGAGAAATCTTCATTTTTCACCAGATAACACTCACCTGTCAAAAAAGAACAATGAAAAACAAACAAACAAATAAAAAAAATAATAATCTTGAACATTTTTTTTCGACCATTTGAGCTGTTCTTCTCAAAAACAACAACAACAAAAAAATATTCCGGTGTTTTAAACTTCAGCAATTTATCTTCTTATCATAGCTTTGCAAGCCGAGTTTTAATATGATCGGAATTCTTTTTTTCTTCTTCTTCTTCTTACTATGTGTTGCCAAATCGTGTTTCATAAATCTTGTCGGAATAATATACCTTCTTTAAGTATAGGGTGGATAACATTTCGCCTGCTTTGAAAGAAATTTGAGTGAAGATAGAATGCTACGAATAAAATGACTGTAAAATATACATTAGAAGTTATCATTTAAACTGAAAATAAATGTGGTACTTGAAATATTTTTTTCCTACTGTCTGTAGTAGTAATTTGAATTTTTATGACATTTTATCGAGCTAAAAACTGAAGTATAAATTTGAAAAAACATATTCACAGTTAATAGTTTTACTTTTTTTTGAGCCAAAAGCTTTTGTGAATATATTATTAATATATACAGATGGTGATTAAAATTAAAGTTTCACTTTCAAAATGCTGTAAAAAAAGAACCACTCGTCACAATGAGTTCAAATTTGAAATGAAGATGCTTGAATAAGGGAGAAACGGTAGGGCATCAAAAAAAGTTCAAAAGTGTGTTAATAGATGGCGCTGTAAACGGCATAAAGAAATTGAATTTGGCTGCCAACGATATTTTGAATCGAAATGACAACATATTTAGCATGAGTTGTTCATTAAACCAACTGCAGTGTTCAATGTACTTGATTGTTTCGGTTTTTTGACGGAAAAATGACTTTCCAAGTCATTCAACTGTTAGTGGAAAGCCCATACAAAAAGTTAACATATCTGTGGTTTCACAATTCTAAAATCGGATCCATACATTCGGAATCCATACATTCCGACTCTAAGAATGTATCAAATACTATAAATATTTCTAAAATGTAATCTTTTCAGATCAAATGAAAAGCAAAATATTTTACCAATGCAAAGTATAACTCTTGGAGATGATACTGCCTTTCATCCATTTCCAAGTTTAAATTCTTCCAAGAAAAGAGTTAAAAAATCTGCGGCTTCACAATTCTTAAACCACACCGTTTCAATGCATTCCGACTGCCTGAATAGAATAAGAAATACAAAAAAAAAAAAAAAAAAAAAAAAAAAAACTGAAAATCCAAAGGCGGGAAATGGGCTATTCAAAGAATAAAAAGGTTCTGTGAGAGAATGGCAACAGAAAAAAAAAAAGGCGGGAAAAAAAAATTCGATGACTACAAACAGCATTAAGGCGAGGAAGTGAAAAACAAGTTCCTACTAAAGTGCTCAAACATATCGAGAACGGTTGAAGTTAGGAGGAAGGGGAAAAAGAGAATAAAAGGACGAAATAGAAAAGTTTCGAAAAAGCAAATTACTTAGTTCTCCAAAATGGCAACACAGGGAAAAATGTATACAAGTTAATGAATTTCAATTCACAAAAGGAATGCGGAATTTCTGAATCAAGAAATAATATACAAGCAACAAAATGTTTCATTAATCGGATAAATAAAAGACGGTATGTTGAAGATTGAAATTATTATATACGACTATTGAAAGATTGAAATTATTATATGTGGCTATTAAAAGATTGAAATTATTATATGTGGCTATTAAAAGATTGAAATTATTATATGTGGCTATTAAAAGATTGAAATTATTATATGTGGCTATTAAAAGATTGAAATTATTATATGTGGCTGTTCAAAGATTGAAATTATTATATGTGGCTGTTCAAAGATTGAAATTATTATATATGGTATTCAATGATTGGAATTAATATATGATTATTCCAATATATTGAAATTATTATATACGAATATTAAAAGATTGAAATTATTATATACAACTATTGAAAGATTGACATTATTATAATTAAAGATTGAATTATCAAATGCTACAAATATTTCTACAGCGTAATCTTTTCAGATCAAATCTAAAGTCAAAATATTTTACTAATGTAAAGTATAATTCTTCAAGATGATACTGTCTTTCATCCACGTCCAAGCTTCAATTCCTCCAAAAAAAAGTTAACAAATCTGTGGTTTCACAATTCTTAAACCACACCGATTCAATGCATTCCGACTGCTTGAATAGAATAGGAAATACAGACTAGGAAAAAAACCTGGAAATCCAAAGGCGGGAAATGGGCTATTCAAAGAATAAAAAGTCTCTGTTAGAGAATGGCAACAGAAAAAAAAAGGCGGGAAAAAAAATTCGATGACCACAAACAGCATTAAGGCGAGGAAGTGAAAAACAAGTTGCTCAAACAGATCAAGAACGGTCGAAGTTAGGAGGAAGGGGAAAAAGAGAATAAAAGGACGAAATAGAAAAGTTTCGAAAAAGCAAATTGCTTAGTTCCCCAAAATGGCAACACGGACGGGGGAAATGTATACCAGTTAATGAATTTCAGTCCATAAAAAGATTGCGGGATTTCTGAATCAAGAGATAACATACAAGCAACAAAATGTTTCATTAATCGGATAAATAAAAGATGGTATGCTGAAGATTGCAATTATTATAAATGGCTATTCAATGATTGATATTATTATATATGACTAGTCAAAGATTGAACTTAATATACAGAACTATTTAAAGAATGGGATTATTATATACGACTATTAAAAGATTGAAACTATTACATAGAGCTATTCAATGATTGAAATTATTACATACAGCTATTCAGGGATTGAAATTATTACATACAGCTATTCAGGGATTGAAATTATTACATACGACTATTCAAGGATTGAAATTATTACATACGACAATTCAAGGATTGAAATTATTACATACGACTATTCAAGGATTGAAATTATTATATACTAGTCAAAGATTGAAATTATTATATACGGCTATTCAAAGGTTGAAATTATTATATACGATTATTAAAAGATTGAAATTAAATAGTCGTGTATAATAATTTCAATCTTTTAATAGTCGTATATAATAATTTAAAGCTTGAAATTATTATACACGGCTATTTAAAGATTGAAATTATTATATATGAAATTATTATTGCAATTCTCTATATCATAGTAGTACTACATCTGGGACTAAAATAAAAAAGAACAGGGTTTTTTTTTTTGTAATTAAAGTTAAAAAATGTCTTCAGGATTTAATAAAATATTTCTACGATCACTTACTTATTTATCGCAATGACTACGAAAAAATACAAATAAAAAAACTATAGAAGATAGTGTTTTTTATATGCTTCTTAAGTATAGATTTATATATCCCCCCCAAATAATGTAATTATTTAATGGAAATTTTAGCTTGTTTTATAGAAAACTCATGAAAAGTTACACTGTGTTTGAAATAATTACGAGAAAATAAAGGAAAAAAAAAACAAAACAGAAAATTAATAGCTAATAAAATAATGATAGATAATAAAATAATACTGTGAGTAGAACATAAAATAGCGAAAAGACAGTATTTAATTCAATATTTACGCTTTAATTAAGAATATAAACATAATCAAATTAAAACCATTAGATTATTAGCTACACCCTTTCTGGCTGCTTTTATTTCATGTTTAAAATTAAAGCACGCTAAAGCCAACAAAATATTTTATAAGCTAATTCTAAGTGTGCAACCCATCTTCTATTCCGTTATCTACAAAACAGAGGACTACAACAGCAAATAGAATAGGCTCGCCTTTTGGAACAAAAGTCAGAATTGCAGGGAAAGGCAGGGCATTACTAATTCAGCAAGAACCTCAGAAAGCCGCGGAAATGAGTTCAGTGAGCCGTGAGAAGCTGCATTCAGGGATAAATTATTCAATGTGCTAGAACCCCGATGATGGGAACCGTCCTTAATTGCGTAGCGCGGACTTTGACTTCTGTTTTGTTTGGACTTGAAGGGGACTTAATTTAGTGCTGGGAAGTGAATTGATCGCGGAAGCCTCACGCACAACTTATTTGGTTAGCCGAAAAGGCTTTCAACGTTTGGTGGTACTGAACATTACATAAAGCCATATAATTCACGAACTACGGAATTCGGTTCAAACTCGAAATACGATGACGAACCGCAGGTTTCATTGTTTATGTTAGGCACGATAAATTCGCAAACCAAAAGGATCTTGTTTATTTTGGTTTGGTTTGCCACTCTACGGTAATTTTGTGCAGACTGTAGGCTAATTAGACCGAGAATTACAGCTTAACGTGGATTCCGAACCACTAACAGACATCCATGCCATCGCCAGAATTCGAACCTAAAGCCTGTGGTACCAACGGCCAAATTGCCTACCAGGCCCACAAAGGGTACGTCAGGGAGCACTGGTGCGCCCTGTGTATTCCACACAAATATATGCCCAGATCTAAAAATAAATATAGTTACTCTTCTATGATATATAAAAGATGTATAGTTACTTTATATTACATCAAACGCCGGAAAGCCTGAGAATTCTAATGCAGCTGGCAAACACTTAGACAATTGTCTTCGATGCCTTAAGGCAAGCTCTGCATCGCTGTTACTCACTAAGTACCACCCAGGAGGTGCGTGTAGTTTGAAGATAAGCTACGGACGTGGAGTAACAACATCCCCGCAACGCTCTACGATCATGTTAGACCAGGACCTACGGTTTAAAGTGGTTTCCAAACCACTACAAACAGACATTGCACCCCCTGCACTCGCACCTGATGCCTGTAGTACCAAAAGCCAAAGAGCTAGCCAATTGGTCATCAGGCTGTAAGTTGAATAATGGGTTATTATTATGGATTTGTCAAAGTATATACATTCCTCTCTCCTGGCAATGAAGTACCAAAACACTTCCCGTGAGACAAAAAATGCTACAATATGTTAAAAGACATTGCTGAATAGAAACTAATAAATAATTTTTTTTCAAATTTAATATCAAACTTCATCAATAAATTATTAATTCAAATGTTGCAATAAATAAAATTAATTTGAGAGAACTTATCAAGTTAAAACAGATCCAGCAATTGCTGAAAATCTAAATAGCTAAAACAATATTGCACGAAAGAGGTTAAAAGTACAAAAACCTATGACTTGAAAGTCGTGTAAATGATAGATAAAATAATAATACCGTGAGTAGATCATAAGCCATGCTTTTAAATTACAGTATTTATTCCGTATTCATGCTTTAATTAAGAATATAAACATCATAAATTAAAACCATTAGATTATTAGCTGCACCATTTCTGAATGCTTTCACTTCATGTTTAACATTAAATTCTAAGTGTGCAACCCATCTTCTATTCCGTTATCTACAAAACAAGAGGACTACAACCACAAATAGAATAGGCTCGCCTTTTGGAACAAAAAGTCAGGATTGCAGGGGAAAGGCAGGGCATTACTAATTCAGCAAGAACCTCAGAAAGCCGCGGAAATGAGTTCCAGCCGTATGAATAAATTATTCAGCTGCATTCACGGCTCACGCACAAGTTATTTGGTTAGCCGAAAGGCTTTCAGCTACCGGAGGTTTATCTGGAATTGTAATTGAGTGAAGTATTGCATCTGCATCTGGTTTCTTTGCACACGTTTGCGGTATGGGGACATTACATCAAATGCAGGCCAAGTCTGAGGACTGTCCACGAACTACGGAATTCGGTTTCAAATTCGACGAAACGAATGTTTCAATGCTTATGTCAGGGTTTATGCTTGTGTTAGTGTATGCCGTAGGCCATAAAGATCTTGTGGAAAAGTGGGTGCCAGACCTCTTTCACACGGCGCTCCTGTAAGCTAAAGTGGATGGCTTAGCGTGCCCTTGGTACAGCAAGCAAGTTCTCCCTCCGTGGAATTTGGTAGAGAAATAGGGAGTTTGGTTTTGGTTTATCGGTCTACGGTCATTTTTGCACATTTTGGGCTACCTTAGACAGGAAGCTCTATGGTTTAATGTGGATTTCAAATACTAACACACATCCATGCCGCTT
>BPLQ01010987.1:0-90252 GCA_021605075.1 Caerostris darwini | reverse complement strand
GTCTTTTTCAATACCTTCTTTTAGTCCACATATATCTTGTTCAAATTTTCAATCGTTAATAAAAAAAAGTATTCATCCACTCAAATTCAAATACATTTTTTGAACTTTTAAGTATATGATACTTGATGTTAATACAGTTTTTTTAAATATTAATCCATTAACTAAATTTAATTAATTAATTTTAGTTTTTTTTAGATTTAAGTTGCTTGCATCTACCAATAGATGTCACCAAACGTAAGAGGGAAAATTTCAACTTTATTTATAAAGGACTTTCTGCAATATAGTGAAAAAAAGTAGAAATTGACAATACAATTTTTTTATATTATTTGTTTATTATTTGTTTTAGAAATTTGTCAAGCAAAAACATTCATATTGCTTTATTATGAGGATTAATAAAAATTAAAACTAAAATGTGTTAAAAAATTACAACATAAAGGGGATATTAAACATTTCTGGCAAAGAATAAAATGCTGTTTAACAGCCTTTGTATAAACTAACGCATTTAACTTTCATATAACTTATTACTATTTAATTCTCATTGCCTTAAAATAATTATATTGAAAAGAAATTTTTTTTATAATTTTAGATGCATTTTAATACTAATAGTCTTATATTAAACTAGAATATATTTTTTTAAATGTTATACTTAATTATCCTTAAAAATTAAAGTTAGGCTTAAAAATATTATCCTTAAAATTTTTTTAAAACTTAAGTTTCTTAAATGAATAGATTTTGTGTAAAATAAAAATCTCCATTTCATAGATTTTTCTCGAGATTTAACGCGTTGAAAATACAGTGAATGAATTCATCTAAAACTATACGTGGAAACCATTTGTAAAGAAGCAAAAAAATTCTCCTTAGAACAACTTACTACAGTATTTTTCGAAGGCAAAATTAGATGGGTGTTTTCTTTTGCCAAACAATGTTTCTCTTGAAACTCATTTGATGATTAAGAATACTCTTTTCTTTTTTTCTCTTTTGCTCGAAAACAAATTCTAGCATTCAGTTGTTCCACGCTTCTAAGATTGAACTTCTTCTATTTTTTCTTATTCTCTATGAAAGACTTTTCTAACACAATGAAGCTGCTGTATATGAAACAAAGAATCTACTTTAGAAATTATAAGAGAGGAAACAATATATGTTTCTTTTAATTTATTTTTCAGTAATAGAATTTGTTGTCGTCCAAAGATTTAAAAAAAAAATCTGTTTGTATAAAAGCAGTAGAGCATTACTGAACAGAAATTGAGAATTAGACAAACATGAAAATGGAAACAATGCAAAACAATCTCGGTTCCCAAATTCTTATAAAATACATTTTAAAAATCTCATCATTATTTTGTTACGTCAAAGTATGTAAAGATGTTGAGTTTTTATAGTTAATGAGTTTTGCATTTGATTGCAATTATTTAAAAATGACATTAACTATTGTAGTAGGCATAATTTGTCGAGATAAGCATATATTAGATATTAAAAAAAAAGATGCCTTTTACTTTTTTTTTTACTGCATTATTTGTTTTTTTGTGCATTTTTACTATTAGTTTGACAAGTAAAATATTCGTATTGCTTTATTATAAGGATTAATAAAAATTAAAACTAATATCTGTTAAAAAAAAGTGCAATAAAGGTTATGTGTGATATTTATGGCAAGTAAAAAACAGCTTTAATGCTAATATCACAAAATAGTTTAGATATATTTAATTTCGACAAATATCATGTTACTTCTATATTTTTTGTGTCAGTTAATATGGAAAATCCCGGACCTTTTTAAGAGGAATTGGAGATTTTATATGTGAACTAATACTCCACTTCTGAATAAATTATGGCTAAGCCTCCTAACTTCTATTGTATTCAAAACACCACATAAGCAACTATCAAAGAATATAATTAATAATATTAATAACTACCATTGTTTTAGCTTTTGTAATATAAGTAGTTAATCCAAAACTCTGGCAAGAGGAGTTGGAGATTTTATTTGTGAAATTTCTGCCCAATTGTGGATGAATTATGGCATAGCATTTTAACTTCTATTGCATTTGAATCACCATAGAAATAACTATCACTGAATATAATTAACAATACTAATAGATGAACTACTATTGTTTTAGCTAATTAATATCTTTTTAATCTCCCTTTATAAAGAAATTATGAATAAATTTGCCAAACACCTGCTAATTTTTTTATTCCGGCAGAGACTAATAAGATAACATATAAGACAAATATGGGCAAATATAACATTCTCGACCTAACGACTATGTTCTTTCTGTAAATAATTATGGACCTGATTTTCTTGTGCCATTATTTCCTTAGTTTCTTTTTTGCCAAACTACCCCATAAAATAATAAAATGGGCAATTATAAGACCCCAGATTTATTACGTCATTTGTTGCAATAGCTAATGTCAATAGTAATTTAGAACATTATAAAACCACCTATGTTAATAAAATATTAGAACAAAACTGCTTCCTATGAAAATTTACTCCATACCAGGTGCTAAGAAAACTTGAGCAGAAGAATGAGGCAGTTTTTTAATTGGTTTAAGAGTTACTAAAATCAGTTTTATTTTACCAATTATATTTTAATTCGGTGTAAGCGTTATGTTAAAATAAACACATAATAGTAACTCGAGCTTTAAAGCTGAAATACATAGAAATTACAGGGGCTTGTCATAATTGCTCATTCAACATTGCTCAGGCCTGCAACATAAATTCTTAAAAGAGATTGCATTTCATTTCATATTGTGTGGCACTGTGTGTCTCGCGAGACTCAAAACATTTTTGGGGGCCATAAAGGCTATTTGGTGGTCGAATATTAAAAAAATTCTTTTTCACTTTGAGGGAAAATATTTGTAATGAAGGTGTAAGTAGGCGTGGCTAATCAGAGGTTAATTGGGGTTTTTCATTCATTGTATTTAAATTCTCAGCCGTATCATTCAATAATTTCTTTTAGGAGACTCTAACCTTATCTTTGGTTAAATTATATATTATTACAATTTCGCCTTCACACATTAGCGGCCTATTTTTATATATGTCTTCGAAATGTATAAAATTAAATTTTGTTTGCTATGATTTCTACAATATTTCATGAATGTTGGTGGTTTCAATTCCTAGAAACTAGAAATTCATGTTAGATTCCACAACTTTAAGTTTTGATTTTGGAATTTTGATGAATGTCATGAATTGCATATGAAAACACCATAATGGTTATCAACTTATTTGTCATGTAAGAGAATTATTTCTTATTTTAATAATAAATTTGCATTGTTTTCTATAAATTTAAAAACAAAGGTTATTGTATAATATAAGTAATATTAATAAGTAAATTTAATCAATGTAATGTTGTTTTCAGATGCTGGCAAGACATCGTTAACCACTTGTCATAAGATCGTTAATACAGGTAGACATGTAGCAGATTCAATATTACCTTGGATATGTACATTGAATACACATGTTCTAAAATTGATTAGGAAAACTCCCCGAAGAGCATTCTCACTTCTATTATCTGTTGTCAAAGAATTTTCTGGCCTTCTGATTTCTCTCATCTCCATTTCAAGAAGATCTTTGAATTTAGTAGTGCTTGTCGGGTCTTCTTCGAGATTCTTGAATCATAATATCTAATTTGTACCCACCAAGCTACTTCAGCCTTTAATTGGTCCATTCTGAAATAAGTAATCGATGAAGAAAGACAAACATGAGCCGGATGATTTATAATTTGTTCATTTTATCTCCAAGTTGGAAAAAAAAAATATTTTTTTTGTGATATGAAGAAAAAAAAAATTAGTGTTACCCAGTAACGTCAAACAAAACACGATTCACATAAGTGCCACAATATTTTAGAAATAGCACGTAATAACTTACAAACATAATCCGTATTTGATGCTTCCCATAATGTTTTCAAGACCAAATCATCCCTGAAGAGTAATTGAAAGCATCTTTACTTTTCTCTTAGATGGTACTATAATTCAAGACCGGGCTATTACGGCCACCTTCAACAAACAGCAACACCCGTGTCCAATTCATCAATTTTCATGGGCAATAAAAAGTTATAGTCTGAAAAGAAAACAGTGTCGGCTTAGTTAAGAGTCTTCTTCAAAATGAGCCATTTTCTTTTAAGGAATTGAATCTGATACATATTTTATGGCTTGGTGTAGTCCGGTGAATAATGCCTTAGGTTTTAGAACTGTATGCTCAGTTTGGAACTTGGTTACCATGGATGGTCAAGGAAAATCTGTAAATGTAATCTATCAGGAATGTAATTCTAAGAAAGAAAAAAAAGAAGGTTTAAAAGTTGTGAATGTGAAGCCCTAAAGTGTCATCTCTGAGGAAGTTGCATGTTTGTTTTAATTATAGTGGTCCAAGCTGTATGCATTCTGGCAAACGTCTTCACGTCATAATGCAACTTGAATAAAGATAGAATTAAGAGTATATATACGATTTGTTACATAACTTAAATTCTAATTTTGAATATCTTCGTAAAAGTGGACGGTCATATTTTTTTGTTTCCCAATGCAGTATTTCATTTTTCACAGGTTTATCACCAGTTTTATTTATTCTTTATGTATTGTATATTTCTTGTTTCACTTATTCCTATGCTCATTACATAGTACATAATATACTTTTCTGTTCTGTATTATAATTTATTGTACTCATGTAATTCTATAATTGCAATTTTTTTTATTGATATTTGTCCATCTTCCCCTTTTAAAATTTTAAACTGATAAGTATAAAATTGGTTAAATATAACATTACAGACTGGTATAATACTGCAGAATGGTTTAATATTACATGGGTATATAATATTACATAATATTGCATATTGTGCTACTATTGAAGAATAGCTATAGTGTCGCTATGACGCCACCATGTCATGCCATGCTGGTGATACTCCTTTTATTCTTATTCGTATAGTACGAAATTTAAACAGATGCCATATTTCAAGTGTGCAGTCATGTCTTCAAAATTTTATTCATCTTGCACTATCCCACGATACAATATTATAATGAAATAGGTTTTTCCGTTTTGCACGGATTTTTTTCATTAATATTTACAAGAAAAAAAGTTCATTTAATGGGAAAATAAGTAATTAGACAAACTGTAATTATTAGAAATATTTTTAAATACAGGCGGGAAGAAACAATATTAATTAAAATTATTCTCTGATGCTGACATCCAGGCAAGTATTTTTAGAAAATTACTAAAAAATACTTTAAGTAATATAAAGACATTTTCTATTATGCACGTATCGTTTACTGAAAATTTGTATAAGCATAGATAATTTAAAAATTTGAAATTATTTTTAAGGGGACAATTTTCAATTTTCAATTTTTTAGTGTATTACTTTTTCTTTAATATGAATTAATTTTTCTGTATAAAATTATTAAAAATGTAATTACTTTAATTGATTTTCTTGTGTTCCCAATTTTTTATTCTATGTCTGTATCTTCTTTAAATTGGTTGAGATGCTGGTAGCATCAAAATTTAATTTTTTGTTTAAGCCTTTAATATATTTTTCGGTAAAAGTCTTAAATTTTTTTGGTTAATCTTTTATGCAAGCGATTTATTCTTTCTGATTGTTCTTTTCTCTGCTTTTTCATAGTTTACAAAATTTATTATTATTTTGGTCTGTTTTTCATACAATAGTGTTATAACGTTTACTGTCAGATTTTTTTCTATTGTCATGAGATTCAGCATACTACTGTGCTCAAAAAGTAAAAACAATTAATTTTTTTTCAAAAACTCTTTATTTATTATTCCAAATTTATTTCATCGCCATCAAAGTAATCCCTTCCGAACACAATGCACTTAGCCCAACTTTTTTTCCAATCCTCAATGCATGCTAAAAAATCATCGGCAGGGATGGCCTTCAAAGCGCGCGCCGATTCATGTTGAATCTCTTCAATCGACTCAAAACGGTGTCCCCGGAGCGGTCTTTTGAGTTTAGGGAATAGCCAGAAATCGCACGGTATGAATAAAGTGGTTGTGGAGCGATATGGGTTTCATTTTGGGCAAAATAGTCATGAAGAATCAATGCAGTGTGAGCTGGCGCATTCAGTGTTTTTCGGTACCAATCGAAATTTGACGCGTTTGAGGCCCAAAATGGAATTGACCGATCCTTTTGAAATTCCAACATCATCAGAAATGCCTCTAATTGTAAATCGATGGTTTGCAAGCACCAAATCTTTAATTGTTTTGTCGATTGAGGTTGATGGTCGACCAGAAGGCTCTTTCTTCAACGCGTTCTCTGCCTTCTTTGAACTGTTTATACCACTTCTAAATATTTTTTCCTATATAGGAATGCTCACCGAATGCCTTCTGTAACATTCTATACGTTTAAGCAAACAAAATTTAATGCAAGTTCTTTGCTGAATTCTTTCAGACATTTCAAAAATCGCCGGAATCAGTTTTAGCATCTCACAAAGCCAAGCGTCAATCAAACACTAATGAATATTTTGACGTCAAATTTCACACAGATGTCAAGGACAGTGCCAGCAATCTAAAAAAAGAAAACAATTGAAATTCCATAAGCACCAGAAATTTTAAATTGAAAATTGGTCTTACTTTTTGGATACAGTAATATTCTTTCTGATAGTTCCTTTTTTCTGTTTTCAAAATTTATTATTATTTTGACCTGTTTTTCAAGCAATAGTGTTATGACGTTTACTGCCAGTTTTTTTTCTATTGTCACGAGATTCAGCACTATGAATTAATATCTCTGACAAAGTCTTATTTTCAGATTTATATCAGCGTGCTGAAAAACACAAATTAAATTCCTTTACTGCTGACACCGCTGAAAGTTCTAGTCGTTTCAATGACATAAATGTCTCTTTTTGATATTTATTCCAAAGAATAACATGAAAACTTTTATTCTCAATTTGAGCTTTTCCAACTGTGCAACGCTTCAACAATTCAGAGCTTGCCAGCCGTAAAAAAATATATAGGCATATTTATTTTCAAAGATTTTCTCAGATATATGTGTTTTCCTTTTTGCATGTTTTTCAGGATTTTCATTTTGTGAAATGGCTCTTTGATAAAAAGCAACCTGACATTTCTCCTTTTGAACATTTCCCATGTTATCATCAGATAATGAACAATAAAGCAACGATGCAAATATGGCCGTTTTCATTTTTTTCAACGTCAAGTTTATTATTTTTGATGTCTTTAAGTTAAAAATTGGTAAATTTGATGATGGTCCGCTGTTTTTCAAACTGTTGAAACTCGATTTCATTTCGGCCATTAAGAATAACTCCTTTACCCTTCCATTCCTTAATCAATCATTTAGCCATATAATTCTAACCTTCTTCTATGGTTATTTCTAGGTCACTTCCATACGGAATACTTCCATATATTTCTAGTCAAATAAACATTGAATTCTTCTCTACTGCCTTGAAAATCTCCTCTGGCATTTGGACATTCTAAACAGGATTTTAAAACCAATTACCAGTCTATTTAGTGCATCAATCATTGCACTTACTCCATATAAAAGTATGTCTCTGTTTTTGCCATGTAGCATCAAAACTCACAGAAACGTTAATTATATCTTAATCATAGCGAGAATGAACTGGAATAGAACGAGAATGAATAAACTGATGAGCTTGAACTATGGAAGATTAGTTCATTTTCGCTGGTTCATCAAAGTCTGATGAACAAAGTTGCGAGCAACATTTAGAATCTCGCTTTCAACATTTTGCCTATATGGAGGTAAGTCGTAGAATTTCCATCAGAAACCATACTTGTATAATACATATTACACCTATCAACTGAACATTTCCAGAGTATTTTAGTTACTTTAATTTCCATTCCACAAGATTTACCTTTATCATTTATTTAACAATGTTTTTTATATCCTTCTAGTCAAATAAATATTGAATTCTGCTTTACGGCCATACAAATATCTTTTGGCGTTTGCATATTTTAGACATGAACAAGATTTGAAATTCATTTATCAGTCCAATTAGTACATCAATCAGTGTACCTATATTATTCAAAGAAGTATGTCTGTCTTTTTCCCAAGTAGCATCATAACTCACAGATATGTTAATTATATCTTGATCATAGAGAGTATGAATTAATTCTTCATGTTCCTGATGAATAAGGTTTCGAGCAACATAAAGAATCTCGCTTACAAGATTTGGCCTATATGAAGGTAAGTCGTAGAATTTCCATCAGAACCCATACTTGTATAATACATATTACATCTATCAACTGAACGTTTCCTGAATATTTAAGCTACTTTAACGTCCATTCCACTAGATTTACCTTCATAATTTATTTAACAAGTTTACCAAATTTTTGATGTCCTTCTAGCCAAATAAATTCCGAATTCTAGTCTACTGCCTTGTAAATCACTTTTGGCATTTGTACATCTGGGCAGGATTTCAAAATCAGTTACCAGTTCAATTAGTACATCAATCACTATACCTATACCATACAAAGAAATATTTCTCTATTTTTGCCATGCAGCATCATATTACACAGATATGTTAATTATATATTGATCATAGATTGTATGAATTAATTCTATTGTGCGGACGCGAAGAGAAAGTAAATGGAAGGCCTTCATATTTATCGTTTTTATTGATACTAGTTCAATTCCCTTGAAGGGTTTCGAATTAGGGTACATTATCCATCGTTCAGGAATCAACTCTTCTTCTACTACCCTATATTGGACCAATACGCATAGCGGCCAACTAAACTAACTCCCTGCCACTGCAGTTCATAGTGGGCCAAGGCCGTCTGCCTACTGACAAATTACGAGACACGAGATGTTGCCTTTTCACGGGGTAGAATTGTTAGTCCTATTCTGGTCTAATACACTCTATAGTCATACCGGCTTAAAGTGGATTCCGAACCACTACAAACATCCATGCACCGCCGGGATCTGATCCCGAAACCTATGGCATCGAGCGCCAGAGCGCTAGTCATTCGGCCATCAGGCCCTCAAAAACTACTCTGGTTTTTTAAAATTAAATTAACTGTCTCGAAACAAATAATAATAAATAATTTAAAAATTGATTAAATATGACGTATTTAAATTTGTTTGCTTTATATTAATATTATTTAATTTTGGTTTAGAGATATTGGACTTCTTAACCAACAAAACTATTCATAGATCTCCTATGAATCAATATTATAAAAAAAAAGACAAAACTAAATTCTTCTAATTATGAAATTAATATATTCTTTAATAAATTTCAACAGACATTTTCTAGAAATTCCATACATACTTAAAATTAAGCCTTTGATGTAATATTTATTGCAAAATTGCTTAATTAATAATGAGAAGGTTGCATCATAACTAATTAATAACTGTTAATTATATCTTGTTTTTGTAAACAAACATTTCTTAATTTCCTGTTCACTTCAAAATAGAAGGCTATTTCTTTATCTGATAACATATTCTAGACTTAATATTAAAAGTATCAATTTTTATTTGGCCTAATTATTATATAACCATTTTGAAAAAAAAAATAATAGTATCAAATGCATAGTAATCAGAATAAAAATTCCTATCTTCATTTTGAATCAGAGAAAGCGAGCTCTTAATTAAAATATAGAAGAGATAAAAAAAACAATAATTTAATTATGAATGAAAACTTATTCAAACACGGCTTCATTACAGTAACGCAAATATTTTGATAAAAAGTTTCAGAAACGAATTCTTTGCTAAAGAATAACAAGTAAAAGAATTGCCAGTATTTCAATCTTGAAAATAAATTTTATACATAAATGTATTTGGAGTTTTCTTATGGCATTCTTTTAAATTATTTTTTCGAATTTTTCAGTGTCTTACAATAAGTACTAATAAATTAGCGTATGCTATTTTTTATTTGAAATAAAAAAGGACAAGTTCGGCAAAATTAATCAGATTTCACCTTGCAAAAAAATAAATTGCATAAGCATTAATTAATAGAAATTTTCATAATTGTATTCCTTCGTGATTTTTTAACTCATTTATTATCTCTAATAAAACTCATTTCTATAACAATAATATTATATCAGGCAAAAAAAATTAAAATATATAATTAGCATTACTTCACTTTTCTATTAGAATCGAATTTTAAGAAAACTGCATATTTTCAAGCAAATATTTTTATACAGTGCTATAAAAACTTTTAATAAAAATAATAATTAAATTACATATTTAATGATAGTAATAAATTGATTTTTAAAAGTTTTTCTGAATTTTAGAATTTTTAATAAATACGTTAATATTATATTAATTTACGTTAATATTATATTAATTTACGTTAATATTATATTACAGATATTTTTTTATTTTCAGACTGAAAAAACACAGGACAATATTTATTAATCAGATTATTCATCTAAATTCCGCATTTACGAATACATTCCATTATGAGCAAGTGAGCAGATGTTTTACGGATTTCATTAATTAAAAAAACCCTTCATATTTAAATAAATAATGTAATCATGCTACCCTTTACCTTTCATTGGCCAGAGCGCCCCCTTGTAACGTTCAGAATAAATGGTTTAGTTGGCCTACATACTCTCATCCGGGGAGGAAGTATATTTCGCGCATCCAGCGCGTACCTGAGTATCGGGTTTTTGGCTTAGAAGTGGAATCCTTGCACGTTCTATAATTATATGTCTTTAAATGTGTTAAATATTGTATGTGTGTGGTGTTTGCGTGTGTGTAAATAAAGTTTTGTGTTCTCCAACTGTGCCTCAAGTATTTCAACTCCAAGAGCTGTTATCCTCTACGATTCCAAGGCATATATTCGTCCATATATTCCCGTATTTTGGATTGTCGTCTTCACCTTCAGAACTTGACATCTCTTGAGAAAAATATCCTCCAGTGGGTTCCTTCCCACTGTGGGGATCCAGGTAACGAGAAGGCGGACTACCTGGCTTAGAAGGGTGCTTTGATCATGCAGAGTACTTATCGTCCTTTACCTTTCAGTGCTATTAAACATTTTGTTAAAAATATATCAAACCCGTGCTCAGACCTTACTGACCGTGTATCCCATAAGCCTTGGAGGAATGCTATGTAGGCCCAGAGTACGTAGAGCGGTTGCTGAATTCCACTTAAACATCGGACATTACTGTCTACGGAATCATCTTTTTAGACTTAGAATTGTTCCTTCCCTGATTTGTACTCTGTGCAGCACTAGAGAGGTTATGGACTCTGCACATCTACTCCACTGCCCTTCTCTTCACAAGACTTTTCTCGCCAAGCGTTACTGGAAGGCCAGAGATATGTTAAATTAATGAACTTTATTGCAGCATTTTTTGTTTTGTGTTCTTTTTTCCTTTATTCTTAACTTTTGCTGTAATTGATTATAATCTGCCATTACAAATAAAAAAAAAGTATTCCAACCCAACCACACCCAATTACGATCCAGTTGCACAACCTGCACACTACAAAAATACTTTTATATTGCTAAAAACAGCTTTATGGTACTTGCTGTAAAAAGGAGCATTTACTATATATAAATAAAAAAAGGAGCATTTCAATATGACGAATAAATTAATAATGCGTGTATTATTAGTTTCATATGACAAATTTCTTAAATTATTAAAATTTTCTTCAATTATTGTGATTTTAATTTTAGCGTCTTCTAATAAATACAAATAAATCAATGTATGCTATTTTAAAATTAATTAAGCTATAATTACTAGCCTTTTTTAAAATGTTCAACGTTTTCAAATAAAAACTATTAAATTAAACATTATATTACCCGTTGTATTTATTTTAAGAATAAGAAAGACTAAACCATCAGAATTAATTAATCTGACAGTAGAAAACATTTCAACATAATTAATAAATTCTCTCATGACGATATTATCCGATTTATTATCTCAACTACAGCCAACTGCTTTAACATAAATATTAAACTAGGTAAAACAACAATCTGGAATTATGATAATAGTTTGATTATAGGCCGACCTTTTTTCCCCATTAAAAAAAGTATTTAACTCAAAACTGCTGGCAATGAAAATTTTTCGACTAACTATTAATGTCCCATTTGCAGTTAAAAAACTCTCTTAACGGGCTGTAAATATGTCACTAGAGTATACATTATCGTAATAATTTCTAGAAATAGCAGTCCTTTTGGCACAAAAATGGCGGCGTCAACGTAAAAACCAATCCACCTACTCATAACCATTAGCCAACGAGCGCCAGTGTGCTTAAATGCGGCGTCTTTTCAAGAGCTTTTTAAGCCATTCTCCACACGCCATCTGCACATTTTCAGCCAAACTAATGTAGTATCTTATTTGGCGACTGGGATGTTCCTTTTTTTTCCTTCATTCAATTTTTCTTCATTCTTTTTGCAGGTGGCAAGGCGTAGGTGTGGAGTATGATGGATTTATGTTGGCTTGATGGTATTTTAGTTCTTCGTGCTGATTATTTGTTAATCTTTTTTTCTTTTTCTTTCTTTCTTTCTTCAATATTTACTAACGGAGAAGAAAGAATCAGTGGCCGAATTCGAAAACCCCCGAAAGTTATGTTTGACAGGCACGAAACAATTACGGGAACTAGAATGGCTTAAGACATCGCGCGGGGGTTTATTTTGGATTGAGAAATGGTTTTTGTGTACACTTCGATGGATTGTAAATGGCGAGTGATAATACTGTTATGAGCCTATTATTTATGAAGGATTTGAAGTTTTGTTTTTGTTTTTAAATTATTATCAATAAAAATAAATTGTTTTTCACATGTGATACGTATGTATATTTTCTAAATTTGTCAGCTGTCATGTTAAAAGCGTGACATAAAAAGTAGGATTCTACTCACTGGCATGAAGACTTTGAATGTAAACTCAATTTTTAATGATTTCGAATGACATATGTTTAAAATATGATTTGACTAATATTATTGATGGAAATAATATAAATATTTTAACTCTGAACGCGATGTAAACTGCAACTAAGGTATACTTTAATTTATTAACCACAGAAGCAGTAATGCATCTCAACTCTCTTAGCATTATGTCTTGAATCTCTTAGCATTACGTTTATTTTTTAATGAAATTAGATAGTTTCAGTTTTAGCGAATGTGCTGCACTTAAAATATGTGTTCTTGTTATGAATCAATAATTTTTAATTCTACTTTTAACAAATATTACAAATAAAAGTAAAGGTAAAATCGCAGAATAGAGGCCTTTGGATTTGGCATCAAAAAATATTTTCGCCAAGGTTCATTCAATTGGCTAAAGTAAATATATTGATATTTATTAAATTCATCGTCATCATCAATGGCGGAGCAGCCCCAAGGTGGACCAAGACCGCCTGCCTACTGGCAGATTACGAGACAGGAAATGTCTTTTTTTAACTGGGTAGGGATGTCAGGGCTAAGCCCAACAGTTATATTACATCAGGAAGTACGGGTTAAAAATGGTTCAAAACGACTACAAACAATCATGGCACCGAAAGGACTCGAACCCGAAACCTATAGCACAAGATCCAGTCACTCGACCATCAGGTTCCAAATTAGCATATGCTATTTCTAAATCAAATGAAGTTTTCATTTCTATCTTTTTAAAATTAATTTTCGATATTTTCCAATAAAAAGTAATAAATTGACATTATATACACGCTATATTTATTTGAAGAATAAGGCAGGCAAAAACATCAGAATTAATTAATCAGATAGTAGAAATTCCATCAAATTAATACATTCCCTCGTGACTTTCACATCTGATTTATTATCTCAACTATTGCCAACTGCTTTAACATAAATATTAAACTAGGTAAAACAAGAATCTCAAATTAGGATAATAGTTTGACTTTTGTCCTGGCATGGCCTTTTTTGCCCATTAAAAAAAGTATTTAACTCAAAACTGGTGGCAATGAAAGTTTTTGGACTAACAATTAATGTCCCATTTCCAGTTAAAAAAACTCTCTTAACGGGTTGTAAATATGTCACTAGAGTATACATTATCGTAATAATTTCAAGAAATAGCAGTCATTTTGGCACAAAAATGGCGGCGTTAACGTAAAAAGCAATCCACCTACTCATAACCATTAGCCAACGAGCGCCAGTGTTGCTTAAATGCGGCGTCTTTTCAAGAGCTTTTTAAGCCATTCTCTACACGCCATCTGCACATTTTCAGCCAAACGAATGCAGTATCTTGGTTGGCGATAGGGATGTTCCCTTTTTTTTTTTCTTCATTCAATTTTTCTTCATTCTTTTTGCAGATGGCAGGGCGTAGGTGTGGAGTGTCATGGATTTATGTTGGCTTGATGGAATCTTAGTCTTCGTGCTGATTATTTGTTAATCTTTTCTTTTTTTTCTTTCTTTCTTAGATATTTACTTTAACCGAAGAAGAAAGAATCAGTGTCTGAATTCGAAAGTTATGTTTGACAGGCACGAAACAATTACGGGAACTACAATGGGGTTAAGATATTGCGCGGAGGTTTATTTTGGATTGAGAAATGGTTTTTGTGTACACTTCAGTGTATTGAAAATGGCAAGTGATAACGTTGTTATGAGGCTAATATTTATGAATGTTTTTTGCAGTTAGTTTTTGTTTTAAATTATTATCAACAAAAATAAATTGTTTTCATATGTGATACATTTTTTGTATAAATTTATCAGTTGTCTTGTTAAAAGCGTGACATAAAAAGCGAAATTCTATTTTCTGTCATGAAGACTTTTAATCTCAACTTTCATTGATTTTGAATGACGTATGTTGAAAATATTCTTTGCACTGGTGTGGGTATGTTATGATGTATGTTAAAAACGTGTTTTGAAGTGGTATGGTATATACTTTGTACTAAAGACGGGTCACATATTCGGGCACAAGATTATAGTGTGCAGGTTGGGTAACAAGATTGTAACTAGTTGTGGTTGGGTTGAGATTCTTGCGGCACAGGTTGGAGAACTCACAGCTTTATTGAGTTCCCATAATACAATATTTAACACATTCAAAGACATGTAATTATAGATTTGTGTCAAGAATACAGCTTTTCCGCTGAAAACCCGATCTATAGCTACGCGCAGGATGCGCAAAATATATTTCCTATCCAGGTGAAAGTCTTTAGTCCAAATTGCAAGTTTTAACGTCGGTTTAAAGTGTATTTCGAACCACTAAAACATCCATGGCAACGCCGGGACACGTACCCGAAACCTATGGTACTATGCGACAGAGTACTATGCACTCGGCCATCAGGCCCAAATTAGCTATTCTATTTTAAAATTAAATTAAGTTTTAATTTCTATCTTTTTTTAAAATTAATTTTCAATGTTCTCAAATAAAAACTAATAAATGTTAAATTATATTACACGTTGTATTTATTTGAAAAATATGGAAGACTAAATTATCAGAAATTATTTATCATATAGTAGAAAATATTTCATCATAATTATCACATTCGCTCGTGACTTTTTTTGATTTATTGTCTGAACTACAGCCAACTTCTTTAACATAAATATTAAACTAGGTAAAACAAGAATCTGAAATTATGATAATAGTTTGACTTTCGTCCTCGCATGTCTCGACCTTTTTTCCCCATTAAAAAGTATTTAACTCAAAACTTTTGGCAATGAAAATTTTTGGACTAACAATTAATGTCCCATTTGCAATTAAAAAAACTCTCTTAACGGTTGTAAATATGTCCCTAGAGTATACATTATCGTAATAATTTCTAGAAATAGCAGTCATTTTGGCACAAAAATGGCGGTGTCAACGTAAAAACCAATCCACCTACTCATAACCATTAGCCAACTAGTGGCAGTGTTGCTTAAATGCGGCGTCTTTTCAAGAGCTTTTTAAGCCATTCTCCACACGCCATCTGCACATTTTCAGCCAAACGAATGTAGTATCTTAGTGGGCAATAGGGATGTTCCCTTTTCTTTTCTTCATTCAATTTTTCTTCATCTTTTTGCAGGTGGCAGGGCGTAGGTGTGGAGTAGGATGGATTTATGTTGGCTTGATGGAATTTTAGTTCTTAGTTCTTATTGTTTGTTAATCTTTTCTTTTTTTTTCTTTCTTTAATATTTACTTTAAGCGAAGAAGAAGGAATCAGTGGCTGAATTCGAAAGTTATGTCTGACAGGCACGAAACAATTACGGGAACTAGAATGGGGTTAAGATATTGCGCGGGGGTTTATTTCGGATTGAGAAATGGTTTTTGTGTACACTTCGGGGATTTTAAATGACAAGTGATAACGTTGTCATGAGCCTAATATTTATGAAAGTTTTGTAGTTTTTATTTTTGTTTTAAATTATTATCAATAAAAATAAATTGTTTTTACATGTGATAATTTTTTCTGATAAATTTATCAGCTCTGTTGTTAAAAGCTTGACATAAAAAGTAAGATTCTATTCACTGGCATGAAAACTTTTAATCTCAACTTTGAATTATTTAGACTGACATTTATTAAAAATGAGCGTTGTACTAGTGTAGATATGTTATGACATATGTTAAAAATGAAATTTGTACTCGTGTGGAGTTATGACTATTAAAAATATGCTTTGTATTGGTGTGGTATGCGTTGTACTCGGTACGGATCACATGTTCTGGACAAAGATTATAATGTGCAGGTTTGGCAATCAGATTGTAACTGGATGTGGTGGTGTTGAGATACTTGAGACACAGGTTGGAGTACTTAGAGTTTTATTTACACCCGCAAAAACACCACCCAAATACGATTAGAGACATACAATATTCAACACAATTAAAGTCAAATAATTATAGATTCGTGGAAGAAATCCACTTTCAAGGCGAAAACTCAGCTCCGCGCAAGATGCGCGAAATATGGCCCCTTTCCGGGTGAGTGTCTATAGGTTAACTGATCATTTCTCCTTGATAGCTACGTGTGGCGCTCTTGTAGTGCGTTGGTGGAAGTATCGTTATTTTTTATCCTTTCCACTACTAATTCGAATTTCCACTCCACTACTAAGCCGAAAACCCGAAACTCGGCTATGCGTAGGATGCGCGAACTATACTTTTACTCCGGATGAGAGTCTGCAGGCTAACTAATGCACCAGGATGCGCTAAATATGTTACATATTAATAATATATCACAGTCGGAGCGCTGGTTACGCTGTAGTCTCGAGGGCTACTAACCATTATTCACGAACGTCACAAGGGGGGGGGTGCTCTAGCCAGTGTTTGGTAGAAAGATTGGTTACAGTCTTGATTAATATTCTTGATTGAAATAATATATATATTTTAAAAATTGTGACCGTGATGTAAATAAAAACTAAGTTATACTTTTATTTATCGACAGCAGAAGTAGTAATGCATCTCAACCTATCTCTTAGCACTATGTTTATTTTTTAATGTAATAATATAATTATAGTTTTAGCGAATGTGCTACATTAAATAATTGTTCTTTTTATGTATCTATAGTTTTTAATTGCACTTTTAATAATATTACAAATAAAAGCAAAGGTAAAATTATAGAATAAGGGCCTGTGGGATTTGGCATCAAAATATTTTTGCCAAAGTGCGCCAAGTAATGGTTTGTGATTGTAAGTGAAGTGAATGACCAACAGTACAAGAAACATGGGTTCCCACATTTATTGACTTATCGCTCAATTGGCGTCACAAAAAAAATCACAAAATTCCCCCCCCCTCCCAATTTTTCGAATTGGCCGAAGTAAATATATTGATATTCATTAAATTACATGAAAAAAATTACGTTAGTTATAATTTGTTATCGCTCTTTCAGTTAATTTCTTATAATTGAACATTGGTAAGACATTCATATTTGCATTATCAATATAATAAGTTCAAAGCAGAGAGGAAATTTTTATACAAAAATGCAGTCGAAAATACTAACATATATTTATTCAACAAGCTGTTATAAAGCGAGATATCTCGATTTATTCGAGATTTTCTATAAGCAAGTTTAAAAAATAAAATAATAATATTAATAATAAATAGAAATGGAAATCAATTTTGCTGGAAAATATGAAGTATTTGATAAAAAAAACTTCTGTCAAGCAATTTATTTTATATATTATTTTTGTCATTGTTACTGATAGAAAAATATTCTCAAAAAATACCAATGTTTTTTTTTGTTTCACAAAAATTCTTCAAATTCAAAAGATTTTTGATATAAAATTTTCCAAGTATTAATTTCCAATTTGCTAAAGTGCTACTGTAATTCCTTTTTGGAAAAACAATCAATGAATTCTTTTAAGAATATTAAAAATTATAAAAAAAACTTGTAATAGTTACAGAAAAAAATTCTAAATAAATTGCATCTAACAGTGTACAAGCCATTTTTCGAAAAATTCATAAAATTTAAAATATTTCTCCATTTTAGTACAATTTAGTTTTAATTCATATTTAAAAAATGGATGCAATTTCTTTTGACAAAATTCTTTTGCTTTAGTATAAATTACTTTTTTTTCACTATAGAATTAACCCTGTTTATTGAAACTTTTGTTTTGCAACTTTAGTTTTAAAAAAATTAAAGGAGGATAAGAAAAAAAAGAAAGCAATTACTAAAAAACTGCAATTTTATACGCAAAAATAAGTAACATTTCAATGAATAACACAGTGTATATAAAAGTAATACTACATTAGGATATAATATGCAAATTAGTGCAACTGATGTTAGTCAATATCACTGTAGACATGGCAATAAAACATCTTCAGTTCGTTCAAATACAAACTGTGTAATGCAATTTAGAGATAGCCATGTTTTAGATATGATTATTTGACATTATTTATCTAAATTTTTATGATGGCAAGACATTTGGTGAATAAAAGGGCACCAGAGTCAATGACGTAGCAAGGGTCCACCATGTCTTTCCATAACAAATTATAAAACGGCCGGGCAAAAGTTTAAGGTTGGTAGATCCGCCTTCCAAGGACGGGTTGACCCTTACGTTAGACTTCGGACGTTAGATTTTGGAACCGAGAATGAGAGAGGGAGAAAGACAAAAAGGGAGTGTGTGGTGTGGAGTTTAAGAGCTGCATTCAGTACAGAGGACACAACTGTCGACAGAAAAGTTCCAGGCAGAGGAAAAGGGTACAAAGAACGAACAGGTTTAAATGAACTCTTTTCAAAATGATTCTTTCAATATTTGTTATATAATTGCTTTTTTTCTGTTATGTGTTGAAGTTGTGTATGCTGTCTTTGCAAATTTCAATAAATATAACAGTTAAAAGTTTGGAATCATCATTTAAAGAAACAATTATTTCAACAATAAAACAACAATGAGTTAAAACCCACACAAATATACTCCTCTAACTTTTATTACTATGTTACAAGATAACTGAATGCGAGCCATTATGTAATTCATAGATTGTAGAATACATTTCTAGCAGTAGAATCAACTTCTAGATGGTAAAGCCAAAAAATACCTAACAATTTACTGCCATTTACAGCTCACTGTGGGGAGGGCTACATAAACCCATTTGAGATCTTCTTTTGTAGCTATCATTGGAAAGCTTTGTGTGTGCTGTAAACTGAACGCATAAGGTTTTATGAAGGAAGATTGCACGCAAGATATCCAGTATATTGTGCATATCCTTCTCACCACGGTACTGAAATTAATCGTTAAATTGGTTAAGAACACATGCCTATTGGAGTGTAAGTCAATAAAGAACCGTACTCTTTTCTGATATATCTACATTTTTTGCAAAGTGACTCAAGATGATTGTTGGTCTGGCGGAAGAATAGAGGAATATCCTACTCCTATTCATGAGACAGATTTGTGAATGCAGTTTATGTGTGTGGTCAAGTATCTCTTTAAATACTTAGATGGTTCACTGACCTTATATCGTCCCGCAAGGTTTCTGCTATTGCTAATTTATATGGATATAGCACTCTTGATCCAATTGATCGTTCTTTCATAGATGTAGATGCTGACTTTTTCTTTCTATAAAATGATATATCTGGACCACTCAGAGTTGTTGTGTAATTATCTTCGTGAGGACAATTACTTTCATTATTGTAGGTATGAGCTAATCTCTGGACTTTAACCCGATCTATCATGTTCTATAGAGACATATTGGACTTATCAATGAGTTTTGTTGACAATTGAGTTAATAAACACAATCAGTTTTCAGGAACGTCGCTGTCGTGTGTGTGGCTAAATAGATGATATTGAAACTATAGTTGCACATTGAAACTGATAACACATTGAATTCAGATAATATCCTTTTTGGTATAGTTTGATTTTAGTTATTTTTTAATTTGTGACCAATTTGAGAAACATTGTTTAATAAATGTTATTGGCAAATTTTTAAAAATTTTAATTAATTCAAATATCCCAATTATACTTTTCCTGTCTTTTTAAATTTTCGAAATACAGAATACATTAGCAGTTTAATAATTTATTCTTTGAATTTAAATAAATACATTTAAACAAATATACATATTTAATACATTGAATATTATGTATTTAATATAAATAATGTATTTGTCGGGAGCATCTTGATATTACATTACTCCTGAGCACCACGATATTTGATTCCCTTGTACTCTTCAGGGGATACGACAGCAACAACAATATACATTTAACATTACACATTAAATCAAAAGTTTCAGAAATATTAGGAAAATCCGAGAATTTAATTAGGAATTAGAAAAATTTATTATACACGCTTAATACATTTTATTTTTATTCTTCAATGAATAAATCCTATGAATGATTTCGTAAATTATGTTACATTGTTTCCTTCTTTGATGTAAAATCTTCAAATGAATGTGACAAAATAAAATTATCGCAGCAATTTAATGCCTTTTTGTGTATGAAAGGGAACAAGTTGCTTCCAGCTGAGATTATTGAAGCGTTATAATAGTCTAACAAACCTATTATTGAAAGAAATATTGATCATGAAAATGTGGAATTGACAAGACATTATCCTTTGTTGAAAGAGGGTGCTACGACTGAAAGATTCGTGTTTTATGTTTTTCTTATTATTGAAACATTATTTGTGTATCATGTTATATGTCTTTTAATTTAAAATGATTTCATTATTAATAATTTAACTCGTGTGCATCATAATATTTTAGTTGTAATTCAATAATTCAAATATATAAGATCATGTTAGTTATTTAGAATGGTGTTTTCAATTGCTTCGATTAATGAAAATAATATTTTATGGATATAAAGCGAAAATCTGGCAAATAAATGGAGTTACTTTTTTTTTTACTTTTCATGAAATTATTAATTTTTTTCTGCTAAAAATACAGCACGGTACAATTTATATATTCAAAAAAATATTATTTCACTTCTCCAGAAAATTTTTTGAATAAACAGTCTTTGTATTTTAATTGATGTTTTTTCTCAAATTTATGGCATATTTCTATCATTATGCAATGTTTTATTATTTTTTTTTTCATTCAAATATTCCTTGTAATTAAAAAAACATTTCCCAAAAGTACTATTCTTTGTATCTCCATAAAGTATAGTAAACAAGCCACTTTGTTCATTAATTTGCAAATTATAAAGAAACCATAACTCGTATATACGTTATTACCATTCCGAAAAAATAATAGATCATGAATTGGGTTTTGAATCTCAAAAGTGTTTTAGTAATGCCTATAAATAATGCTTTTAGAGTGTTGTACAAGCACAAACTGTCCTCAATTTGATTCCCATGAGGCATGCTTTTGGGAATGTCCTCAATCCCAAAGGCTTCACTTTATCTCAAGAAACTAATATTGTTTGTATGGCCTTACATTTCACAAAAAACAGTTCTTTTCCCATGGCCAATATAGCTGTCTACCCATAATAGCAGTAATATGTGTAAGATACCTTGCATTAGAAAGAGATAGATTTTATACTTAGAAATGCAAGGATGACACTTCTAATCCTAAGAAACTAATGTTTTGTACATTTTAAACTAATTTTGTTTTTGCAGCATTCTCAGGAATCAGATCTATCTTTTTCATCTGACATTGCTCACCAATGACTTGTTCAATATGGGTAAAACATTGATATAGCTGTCTACACATAACAGCAGTAATGTGTGCAAGATTCCCGGAATAAGAAATAGACAGATTCCTGCCTTTACATCAAATCAATATATCTGCGTAATGTATCTATTTGTATTTGTTTCGTATCAAATGTATCTGTTTCGCCTGACATTGCCTACCAATTACTTCTTGCACATGACCAAAGTATTGACATAGTTGTCTATACATAACAATAGTACGCGTGATTCCCTGCAACAAAAACCAATAGATTTGATTACCAGGAATAGAAAGGTTTAATTTCATACAAGAACCTGATGTTATGCATGTGGTGAAAATATCCTGATATTGCCCACCAGTGAGTTCCTTCCGTATGCCCAAAACATTAATATAATTGTCTAAACTTAATAACATAAATGTGTATAAGGGGCCTTGCATCAAAAACAAACAGCACTGGTGAACAGGAAAAAGGCGTGGTTCTGGTAAGACAATACATGCTATAAATGGAATTCTTCATGTGATTACCATTTTGGAATAGGAAATTCTGGGGAGTCATTTGTATTCCTGGAATATTAACATTTGTTTCATGTTCTGGACCACCATGTGAAACTGTGTCAAGTCACACTTCCTTGACCAAGAAGAAACAAAAAAATATTTCCCAGTTTTTTGCACTTAAATCCAGAACATTATATTTCACTATTATGAATGAGCTTTCCCCAAGTTGGAAAAAGGTTGTTGCATGTAAATGTGGATATTTTGATGAATGTAGACCGACTGTATTGTTACTATTATGTCTTCAACTTTTAGTTGGAAATGGTTGCACTACTTTCAGTTACCACGATTTGATATTCATTATTTTTCTCACGTTGGTTTCTTCATAACTAGTTAATATACTTGATTATAATTTCAAAAAATTATAATTTATGCATTTTAATATAGTTAACAGAATTTTTTCTGGAGCAATAAATATACGATATTAAAATTCATAAGCAATTCTTTTTATTTCGTCTGTTTGTTGAAATTTGTGTTATAAGGGCAGATTTAAAAATAACGCAAATTTTTAGGTGAAAATTAAATAAATTATCAGAAAACTACAAAATGTTTTTGTATAAAACTTATAAAATATATAATAAATACAAGTGTTTTTTGTACATATTTTAAAGAAAACTGGATCTATATTATAAATTTTGTTGTATATCTTATATCCTCATTTTTTGGAACATAATAGATTCATTCCTTCTGTTCTGATTTTCTTTGAAGAAGTACAAATTAAAAGTAAAGCTTATATAGGTCATTATATATTTTTATTTTATTCTTTACATTTTACGTTTCTTACATTTTTACAATTAAATTTGGAAATGCAATCTACTGTATAAAATCTGCCTTCTCAATAATATTTCTTATCATCAATTTCAGTTACCAAATGTTATTCTTATAAAAAACATTAAAATAAATTTTTATTTTTTGTTAATTATACTTTTCTATTTAGTAATAAAAAATAGGAACTTAAACAAGAAAAAATTATTTGCCTTTTATTTGAATACGAAAATTTTATTTTTGTTAAATATATTTTTACAAAGCCAATAAGAATTCCAAATCTTAACTGTATAATCGATTACAAAGGAAAAAAAAATCAACGCTAAACATTCACTGTAGGGACTATTAATTTATGAGCTACAAAGTAATCTATTCTTGTTTAATCACGAGTTAATAAAAGTGTCTGGTTAAAAAAAATGGTTATTTAACCACTAATAACCCTTTTAAAATCATTGAATGATTTAAGAACAACTCATTCATCAAAATTGTATTGATAATATGAGATCAAAAGATTTTGTTCTATGATAAAGAACAAAAAAAATCAATATTTATTATGGAAGATATTGAAAAAGTAATAATTTTTCTACCTGGAGATAAGGAAAGTAATTAATCAATCGGTTTTCTTTCTTAGTCAAGAATTTCTAACAATCATTAAATATTTTTGTACAGTTAGTGCATGATTTATAGTTTTATGTTTCGAATTAATTTTTGGTAGTATTGTTAATTCCTGAAATTAGTTGGGTATTTCCAGAAATTGATACAGAAAATCTATCTTGTCTACAATGAAACAAATTGAAGTTTCCTCTTTAATGTCACTTAAGAAACAGCACTATCTTCCACGCCTTTTTCTGATTAAATGTTATAGTAAATGTTCCAGTAAACTGTAACTGTATCTGAACAAAATTAAATGCCATTGTTTTCAAGAGAATACATAGAGGTAACATAGAACTAAATTATATTAAACACATAGAATTAAATTATTTTAAACACATAGAATTAAATTATTTTAAACACATAGAATTAAATTATATTAAACACATAGAATTAAATTATTTTAAACACATAGAATTAAATTATTTTAAACACATAGAATTAAATTATATTAAACACATAGAATTAAATTATTTTAAACACATAGAATTAAATTATTTTAAACACAGAATTAAATTATATTAAACACAGAGAATTAAATTAGTATCTTCAATTATCGTAAATTAATTCATTTTTTAAAAAAGAATAATAATAATAAAAAATAACGTCATTTTCAAATACCGGGTATTTTTTTTTTTTTTTTTTTTTTTTGAAATCATTTGCTTTTATGATATACATTAGCAAATTCAGCTTTATAAATCGCGCATCATGCATAGACCATCATTTTGTAGGTTCTCAAAGCAGAAAAACATACAATATGTAGTTTAGAACGAACATTCTATGGAGTTTAATCTGGGCGGGGGGTTCTCCCTCTTTTCCTCTCTCTCGAATTTAACGAAGTGCCTGCCTGTTTAAAGATTTATCTTCATTCTTGGAATACACATGAAAGGTTTAGATTCAGCTTTGTATGTTGGGTTTTGAACAAAAATCTTTTAATTCGGTAATGAATTCAGTGTTCTTCGTCTTTTTTTTTTTTTTTTTTTTTTTTGAGGTTTTTTTAGATTTTACATTACGAAAAAGTAGGATGGAAACATTAATAAAAAATAAGGACAATTCAATTTAAATGTTGATATGGATATTAAAAAAACATTTTTTGAGGATAAATATATGCTATGGGTTTAAATTTCTTTTCGCTGTCAATACCATGCTTTGTTTTAAAATGAAAGCAATCCTAGATATTTATGCACAATGTTTGGGACATCGTCCTTAAAAGAAAGGCTTTCCTATTTGCAAATTTTTATTTCTATTAGACGTATTATAATTTAAAATTTTTCCACTTATTTTTTATTAAAGAATATAATTTAATGAAACATGTTTTTGTAAACAGTAGTTTTTCGAAATTTGCAACTGGTTTCTGATTCATATGAAAAATCCAAAAAATTGTTAGTTAAAAATATTTAGATTTGTTTCCTATACATTATCGTCTTTTTTAATTATTTAGTAAATATGTGAATAATTATAACCTTAATTGGTAGTTTTATAATTATTTATAAATTCATTTAAAGAAATTTACTTATAAAATAACACTCTTTTGTAATTTGTACTAAGCAAAAGACGAGAGTTTTGCACTTTAGGGTACCACTTGTTTATTTGGCGATTTTTTTACCCTTGCAGTTTTCATTTCTCTTGAACAAACAATATGGCGTGCGGCTTTTTTTTATTGGCGATTCCATTTGGCGCGGAAAAAGGACTTGGCGAAATCGGAACCCTAAAGTGCAGAATCTCCCAAAAGACTATTAATATAACTAAAATTGGCAACGTCAGTGACAAAATTTGATTGTATTATTATTATTATATTTTTGGTTTAATTTCACAGAATGAAAAAGGAAAACTGAAACATTTATTTTTTTCAAAAGATTCAGATAAGAAAAATAAATTCATTATTTGAAATGTCCAGCGTATCCTTTATAAAATGTAATTTTGTATTTTTAATTCATGATTTCATATAAGGGGCATTTTTTGAGGAAATACATTATAAAATATATTACTGTGTCCCCAAAATACTATATATTTCCTTAATTTCAAATAGAGAAATACGGCTAGCCTTATGGTTAATATGCTTCTCAAGAAAATCAATAACTTAAAATATATTATTTTTTAAAAAAGAACCAAGGAATTCATGTAATTGTACAGGGAATTCATGTAATAAACGCTAAGATACGTCTTTCTTTTCTACGGCATTGTAAAGGAAATGATTCTAAATATTTAGAATTTAAAAGAAAATATTAAAGAATGTAAGGTTTTCCTAGAAAACTAATAAAGTATTACCTTCAGACAGATAAATTTTCTGGAAAGTATTTGAGCTTTTATAATAACATATGCAATCATTTTTTACACGAACGTGAAAAACCTTTTTCAGTTATAAATATATTTACAGTAATTCTACTGCCCATATATTTACAATGATAAGATATTTACATTAATTCTACAGTAAATATACTTCAGTAATTCTACCCGCATGTTCTTAATAAGAGTTGTTTCAGTAATTCTTTCAATATGTTCTTAATAAGAGTTATTTAAGCTTTAAACTAATATATGCTTTTTAATATTAATAATAAGCAGTGATCAATGTAGAATATATAGAAATATTAAAGTAAGATGAATTTCTTTAACTTGAAAAGGATACTACTGTGCACAAAAAGTAAGACCAATTATTTTTTTTTCAAAAACTCTTTCTTTATTCTTCCAAATTTATTTCATTGCCTTCAAATGAGCACCTCCGGACACAATGCATTTATGCCAACTCTTTTTTGAATCCTCAATGCATGCTAAAAAGTCATCGGCAGGGATGGCCTTCAAAGCGTGCAGCGATTCACGTTGAATCTCTTCAATCAACTCATAACTGTGTCCCCGGAGTGGTCTTTTGAGTTTAGGGAATAGCAAGGAGTCGCATGGTGTGAATACGGTGGTTGTGGAAGGATATGGGTTTCATTTTTGGTGAAAAAGTCACGAAGAATCAATGTAGTGTGAGATAGTGCATTCAGAATTTCCGATACCAATCGAGATTTGACGCGTTTGAGGCCCAAATTGAACTGACAGATCCTTTTGAAATTCCTACATCCTCAGCAAGGTCTCTAATTGTAAATCGACGGTTTGCAAGTATCAAATCTTTAATTTTTTGGACGTTAACTTCGTCGGTTGATGTTGATGGTCGACCAGAACGCTCTTCGTCTTCAACGCGTTCTCTGCCTTCTTTGAACTGTTTATACCACTTCTAGATATTTCTTTCATATATAGGAATGCTCACCAAATGCCTTCTGCAACATTCTATACGTTTCCGCAAATAAAATTTAAGGCAAGTTCTTTGCTCAATTAATTTAGACATTTCAAAAATCGCTGGAATCAGTTTTAGCGTCTCAGAAAGCCAGGCGCAACTCAAAAATTAATGAATATTTTGACGTCAAATTTAAAACAGATGTCAACGACAATGCCAGAAACCTATAAAAGAAAAAAAAATCCAATCTAAACTTAAAATTAATTTACAACTTTTTTTGTTGACGAAAAGAATAAAATGTATAAGAATGAACAATTGGATAAAGAATGTAGTATCTACATAACTGTAATTCACTGATGATTAAATTAAAAACATTTTTTTTAATTTCTAATTCACTGAAGATTAAATTAAAAACATGTATTTAAAAATTATTAATAAATTTAAGACACTTTAAAATAAACATTATTTATCTTATTATATTCTATTGTTTGTACATAACTTCAGATTTCCTCAACTTATCTCCAGAAAAAATGGCGAAAAAGCATCTTTCAGGCACAAAGTTGATTTTCTATCCATTCCCGGCTTTGAATACGATTCCTACTACTGTTGGCGTTAACTTCTATTGCAAATACGTTTATATGGCTGTTTGTTCTCTCTGAAAAACCCTTGCTTTAAAGAATATCGCCTTTTCCTTTGTGTTTAAGCTCCGGATTTTTTTCCTCAACCAGTCACCGGATCCGGTTATTTCCTGATTCAGGCATCAAATATTTCTCAACAAAAAGCTTGCAGACAGATAATCCGATTTCTTTTCCTGTTTGTAGTAAAATAACTGGAAGCCGTTTTGGAAAAGTTCAGCTCCTGTTGTTTCTGAAGAAAAAGGTTTTCTTTAATCTTTTTCATTGTGTTTCTGTAACTGTATATACTAAATGCAACTCACTTATATTCTTAATAATATAATTCTGTCCGAGATTTAGCTGTTTGCAACGTAACCTTAAAATCTCTTTACTTATTTATATCTTTGCATCAATTTATCTGATATGTTTATTTTAAAGCTTAAATGTTATATTAGAGAGTTTTTGCATACCGTATTTTGGACGTCCGTTAGCTTTTTCTCCCTAGCGCGCATGGTCATAGGAAGCATTATTACAGATACGCATGCGCAATTTCCTATGAGCATGCGCGCTGGGGAGAAAAAGCTAACGGATATCCAAAAATACGGTATGCAAAAACTCTCTATTAATAAGTAATAATCCTCTAATAAATAAACTGATGAATGTCGTTTCTGCACAAACTATAATAATTCCACTCCTGTTTTAAACTGTTTTTGTAAGTCATTGTTGTAATTTCAGAATGTCTACGAATATGAATGCTTTTCCGTTATGCATGTACAAATGCATTGTGCATACATAACAGAAAAGACCAAAGAGACAAAGTGTTCTTATCTATTTGCAAATTAGCTGCTTATTTTATTTTACAAAATGAGAAAATAAATGTATCAGTTTATTATTATAAGATATATTTCTATTATACTATTCACTTAAAGTAAGGCTAGTTTGCATACAAACTTGTATAAATTTTTCTTCTAAATTAACCATTACTACCATTTTTTGACGAAAAGAATAAACTTCATAAGAATGAACAGTTGGATAAAGAATGTAGTATCTACATAACATTGGTCCACGGAAAGATTATATTAAAAACATGGTTTTAAAAATCAATAATAAATTTAGGACACTTTAAAACAAACATTATTTATCTTATTATATTCTATTGTTTATATATAATTTGGATTGTAAAATGGATGAAGAATGTAGTATGAAGTATGTAGAATGAAAAATGGATAAAAAATGTAGTGTCTATATAACACTGGCTCACAGAAGAATAAATTAAAAATATGAATTTAAAAATTAATAATAAATTCAGGGTATTTTAAAACAAACATTATTTATGTTATTATATTCTATTGCTTATATATAACTTCAGATTTACTCAACTTATCTGGCGAAAAAGCATCTTTCAGGCACAAAGTTGATTTTCTATCCATTCCCGGCTTTGAATACGACTCCTGCTGTTGGCGTTAACTTCTATTGCAAATACGTTTATACTGCTGTTTGTTCCCTCTCAAAACGGCCCCTGCTTTAAAGAATATCGCCTTTCCTTTGTGTTTAAGTTCCGGATTTTTTTTTCCTCAACCAGTCACCGGATCCGGTTATTTCCTGATTCGAGCATCAAATATTTCTCAACAAAAAGCTTGCAGACAGATAATCCGATTTCTTTTTCTGTTTGCAGTAAAATAACTGGAAGCCGTTTTGGAAAAAGTTCAGCTCATATTGTTTCCGAAGAAAAAGGTTTTCTTTAATCTTTTTCATTGTGTTTCTGTAACTGTATATCCCAAATGTAGCTCACTTATATTCTTAATAATACAATTCTCTTCAAGATTTAACTGTTTGCAACGTAACCTTCAAAATTTCTTGAATGTTTTATTTATTTTATCTGTAAACAATTTTTGCAATATTTTTTGCATCCATTTTTTTGCGTGTTTACTTTTAAAGTTTAAATGTTATAATAATAACGAATAATCAGTAAATAAATAAACTGATGAAAATCGTTTAGGTACAAAATATAACAATTCTAATTCTGTTTTAACATGCGGCATGATGGCCAATTAATTAGTGCTCTGACCTTTTGTACCACAAGCTTCACGTTCGAAACCTGGCGGAGGCATGGATGTTTGTTAGCGGTTCGGAATCCCCGTAACTGTAGATTCCTATCTAATTAGCCTAAAGTGGGCAAAAAATGACCATAAAGTGACAAACAAAACCGAATCCTGGTGGTGCCATGGATGTTTGTTAGTGATTCAGAATCACCGTTACGCTGTAGATCCCGGTCTAATTAGCCTAAAGTGGGCAATACATGATCGAAGTGAGACAAACCAAACTTGTTTTAACAGTTAGTATTATAAGTAATTCAAAATTATCTGAATGTTTTGTTGTTTTTTCAACCAAGATTTGAATCGTTTCCTAAATTTTTATATTAGAAGTTTATTGCCGGTTACCTACCTTTATCACACGATAATAAAATTTAAATATTTTTAATTTTTTGGATTTATTTAAAAAAAGATTATAATTCTGTAATAGCTATATTTAAGAAAAGAAATATTTCATTATGAAATTCGTAACAAAAAGTCAAAAATTCATTATTTTTGTAATTTTTTTATTACGTTATTAAGTTTCCAGTTTTATAATAATATCATTTTTGAATAGGATTATTTCTTTAATGTAACCAAAAAAAATTGTTAACGTTAGAAGTTTATAACTCATTTATATTGAAGATAACTTCAATAAATTTCAAATATGACAGGTTCATATAAAAATATAATAAATTCAATAATATGAAAATTTAATGCATATAAAATCATTTTACTCATTGCCAATTGTTCTTTTCTTTCAGTATGGAAAAGAGAATATTTAAATATTAATAAAAATATCTAATGTATTACTGCGTCTAAAAAGTGAGACCAATTTTCAATTTAAAATTCCCGGAGCTTGTGGAATTTCATTATTTTTTCTTTTATAGGTTGCTGGCACTGTCCTTGACATCTGTGTGAAACTTGACGTCAAAATGTTTATTAGTGTTTGAATTACGCTTGGCTTTGTGAGACGCTGAAACTTTTGTGCACACTTACTCGTATGTTAATTAGACTAGAACCTACAGTTTAACGTGGAATTCGAACCACCAACAGACATCCTTGGCACAGCGAAGATTCGAACCTAAAACCTGTGGCGCGAATGGCCAGAGCGTTAGCCAATTGGCCATCGGGCCGCTTTATGTTTAGGAGAAAAGTTGACACAAGTATGTGTGCTAACTAACCCTACTTTACATTTATTCAATTCCTTCTATTAGCTCACACTCTCCCTATATATATTTTGTTCAAATTTTCAATCGTTCATAAAATACATTTTATTCATACACTCAAGTTCATATACATTTTTTTTGAACTTGTAGTGGATAACACTTGATGTTAATACAGTTTTTTCAAATATTAATTCAGTAATTAATTTGAGTTTTTTTAGATTTATGTTGCATACATCTACCAATAGATGGCGCCAGATAAACTTTAAAATAATCAATGAAAATTATTTATAAAGGACTTTTTACAATATAGTGAAAAAAAAATAGGAATTAACTTAATTTTTTTTTTTATTACTTGTTTTCTCATTTTGTGAAGCAAACATTTGCAGCTAATTTGAAAATAGATAAGAAATCGAACCCTTTCGTCTCGTGCATTGTATATACATCAAGTTGACATTCTGCAGTTGTGACAATAACTTGTAACAGCAGTTTGTTGAGAATTCCCGAGTTTCTTTAAGATAGGATACAAATTCAGGACAATTAAATTTTAAAGTCGTTCTAGAAGATATATAGCGCTAAGGAAAATTATTGTAACATTGAAATGCCCCATGATAAACAAGCAGATTGATAGTTAGGCCAAATGTTTATAAAATAAGCCGTATTTCACTGGAAAACATTATGAAGATGTCTTATGGTATACGCAGTTTGGTAAAATATTTCAATCATTTTTGGAGTGGAAGTTTATTTAAATTTTCTATCATGCAACACAAATGTAGTTAAGTCATCATACATATATTTTCAATTAGGGATTAAATCTTCTCTAATGTAACAAATCTTTCATGGATTCCTTCAAAGCTTGTACCGACAATAAACTTATTATAAATAGGACAGAAAGAACCAGAAACGCATTTGAGACAACATCTGAGTTATTAATTATTTTTATACCGCAAATTATAAAAGAATTTTAGATTTTTTTCACATTGCTTTTTATGATATGAATTTAAAATTTTATGTAAAAGGCTACCATGAAAAGAAATAATTTACAACATAATATTTAAACTTGTTTTTATTTTTTTATCAGTTAAGCAATGAGATTCTATGAAGCAGTCTGTCCTGTTTATAAGATTGTTCAGGTAATTTGCATTTAGAATAGGCTAAATAAACTGACATATATGGTTATTTACATTATATATGCACAGTACAGCTATGAATATATTACACACACACACACACACATATATATATATATATATATATTTCCAATGCAGCTGGCAAACAGACATGGACGTCTTGAATGCCTTAAGGCAAGCGCTGCACAGACGTTACTCACTTTGCATTATCCAGGAGGCGCATACTGGTTTGATATTTATTTTAATGATAGAGAAATAAAACTGAAATGTATTTCGATACAGAAAGTATCATCTTTATGCCACCTTTAGGAACTTCACAGAGATAGCAAACACTTCCTCAAAATGAAACTACTAAAAAGAGATGCATAATGATTTCTTGAGACACTGTTTGGTAGCTACATGACTTAAAATAAAATTAATGCATGGAGGCAATAGGTGAAAAATAAATATTATTTTCTTGTACTTCTTTGAAATACCTCAAGAAGTGAGAGATCATGGCCGCGGATAGAGCTCAAATGATGACTAATGGCCCAGAGCTCTTCTGGTAATTCCCCTGAATTATGGCTTTCACCAACTTGACAACAACATCAAAATCAAGTCCATGAACCCGCGGGTTTCGAACAGCGGCCAGTTATTGGTTAGTTATGATAAAGGGTAAAAAATCCAGCTTCTTTCTTGTCCTTGACTTTGCAGCACAAAGACACGGGACACAGAAAGAAGTCTGACTTCACCCCAATCGGTTATACCCACGGGTATTGAGTACCCATTTTAGTCGCTTTACAACATGCATTGGCTACAGTGGTGCTATTCTAACCTGGACTAACGCAGGGAAAATACTATTAAATTGTAACTATTTCACATATTATTTTAATTCTAAACAAAAATTTAAATTAATCGCATTGAAATATATAAAGATGCATCAATATTGAACTTAAATTAATAAGAATATATTTGAAGCTATTTTTATTATGATTGTGAACCGTCCATTTTCTGAATGTTTCCATGTCTTTTCTAAAGAATTTATAACTAAATATTGCAAAACATAATAAAAAAAAACAAAAATTATCCAAAAATATCTGAAAGTAAACTTTGAAACATTTCTAATCATTATGAATAATTTTTTTTCTCATTTAATGTGAAGGTTAAATGTACAGAATATACAGAGAATTATTCATACTCATTTGATATTTATTTTAATGATAGAGAATTAACTTGAAATGCATTTCAATAAAGAAAGTATCATCTTCATGCCACACAGAGATAGCAAACACTTCCTCAAAATGAAACTACTAAAACTAGATGCAGAGTGCTTTCTTGAGACACTGTTTGGTAGCTACAAGACTTAAAATAAAATTAATGTGTGGAGGCAATAGGTGAAAAATAAATATTATTTTCTTGTACTTCTTTTGAATACCTCAAGAAGCGAGAGATCCTGGCCGCGAATAACGCTAAAATGATGACTAATGGCCCAGAGCTCTTGCGGTAATTCCCCCGAGTTATGGCCTTAACCAACTTCCTCAGTTCAGGCTGCGGCTGACTTTTCACTTTCGGCTGCATTTATTATTCTCTTCTTGTTCTCTTGCCAGGTTACTCTGCAGTGTTTCTGAGTCAATGTACTCGAACTGATAATTTTTCATGCTTTTTTAAATTTAATCTTTCTTTCCGGGATATGTGGGGTACATAAATTTTTTTTTTTTTCTATGCTTCGCTTTTTCGAAACTATTATTTCCTTTTTTTGGTGTGTTTGCTTCTAATTTTAAATCTCGAAGATTCCTTTTTTTCCGTTTCATTAAATCGTTGTATGAGAATTTCGGCCAAGGAAAATTAAAAGCGAGACTTCCACTTAAGAGGGTGAAAAAAAAATGTGGAAAAGGTAAAAAAAATTAATCTTTTTGCCCTCTCTCCAGGAGAAAAATTAGATTTAGCTTTTTTTTTGGTTATCGGTGTTTTGTTTTTTAGCATTTCTCATCGTTGGTTTAAAATATCGGAACATATTGATTCTCTGGGATCAACCATTCCTCAGTGCCGAGAAGTCATTTAATTATTTAAATTAATTTACTACTCTTGTTTGACATAAGCAAATTAATGTGCCAAAGTAAGAAATGGTTGATAATAAGAAAACCTTCCAAGTAATTGAATGCTGTAAATCAATTTTCTTTTATTTTTTGGACGTCTTCGTATACCTTTTTTTCATATACCTGCCACAGAATTAAAAAAAAAAAATCCTATATTTAGGGTCAAGTAATAGTTATAATTTATGAGGATTTAGTTTGTAATATAAATTCATTCATATTTTAAAATGCATTTTTTTTGTAAAATTTCTTTGTAACTAAAAAATTAGTTTTAAATAAATATATATGTTATTTTATTAAGAAAGTAAACTAGTAATGTATTATTAGTAGTAGTAACAGTAAGCTAGTAAAGAATTATTTTGAAAATTATATTTTTTTCTTTGCAAATGAAAGTTTGTATAGTGACTTGGCATCCACTTTAAACAGGAGGTCCTGTTCTAATATCCCATTAGAGTGTTGGAAGTACGGCTGTCAATTCTACCCCATAAAAAAAAAAAACCATGAGGGCCTGATAGAAATCAACGAAACCATCTTGAGCAACTGAAACTATTTGTGCTTCTGTCGGTGTTTACTAAATAAAAAAAAAACGTACGTAATAGCTATATATATATCTATATATATACACTCAAGAGCCAAAACATTATGACCACCTGCCACTAACGAGTTGGCCCAACTTTGGCGCGCAACACAGCTTCAACCCGCCTTGGCACGGATGCCACAAGTCTTTGGTAGATGGCCGGAGACAGATTGTACCAGATGTTTAAGCAACGGTCACTCAAATACGAGATATCGCGAACTAGTGGTCTTTAAATTTTGAGCTGCCGTCCCAGGACATCCCAAATGTGTTCTATCGGATTGAGATCCGGTCAGTTAGGCGGTCAGGATAGTAACTAGAATTCAGCATCATGTTCCTGGAACCATTCCAACACAATTTTAGCCTTGTGACAAGGGGCGTTGTCCTGTTGGAACATTCCATTTCCAGCTGGAAAAACAGAGGCTATGTAAGGGTGCAACTGGTCTGCAATGATATTCACATACCCTGTAGTAGTCATGGTCTGCTCTACCACAACCACGGGTCCCAGAGACGCCCAAGAGAATGTCCCCCAAAGCATAATACCGGCACCACCGGCCTGTGTCTGACCTACTGTACATTGAGGGAGCAACTGTTCGCCTGGAAGACGGCGTATCCTGACACGGACATCGGCATGATGAATGACAAATAGTGATTCATCTGACCAAGCAACTCTCTCCCACTGATCCATGGACCAGTCACGATGTTCCCAGGCCCAGCGCAGGCGCAGTTGACGATGACGCTTGGTCAGCAAAGGCACACGAGTGGAACGTTTGTTGCGTAGCCTCATATCCAACAGTGTCCGCTGAACAGTGTGCTCCGATACTATTCTACTTGGTCCTGCATTGTATTGGGCTGTCAGCTGAGCCACTGTCTGGCTCCAGTTTTGCTTCACCATGCGAGACAGTCTCCGACGACCTTTTTCTTTGATAGCGTGGGGACGTCCAACACCATGTCGTCTACTGCTGGTTTCACCGTCATTCATCCACTTTGCATAAGTACTAACAACTGTAGATCGCGAACAACCCACAAGTCATGCAGTTTCGGAAATACTTGTTCCAAGCCTTCGAGCCATTAAAATCTGCCCTCTATCAGAGTCGCTTAGATCCGCAGCCTTTCCCATCACACACAGAAATAAGTGAAAGAATGATTCTTCAGACTCACCAGTAGCAGTTAAATACCACTTCCACCTGATCACGTGCCTTCCCCGTCATCCAGGCGAGTTCATTGCAAAATGTAGGGGTGGACAAAATGTTTTAGCTCTTGAGTGTATATATGACATAGTTTTGTGACTTTCAAGTTACAGTGGGCTGTAATGGTGATTTCGGAATTTGGAACATTTTACAAATATTGTAAAATACTGTTGTGCATAATATTAAGATATAATTTTATTTCTAATGCCAAGTACTTGATATGAAGCCATGCAGAAGATATTTAGAAGTATTAATTACCCTGTATGCCTCACATAATGGAAGAATTGTTATATTATATCATTTTTGCATCACTTCACTGGAAAAAAAGAGCTTTAATAGCTGATTCTGTGGAATCCATTTTCCCCGCTTATCTTCTTCTAATTGGTTTACTAGCGACATATTTCCGTGCTTATCCCAAGTATACACAAGAAACTTTGTGGTCAGCTACCATATTTGAGTTTCAAACCAAGCATCTTCAGTTAAGAATCCTAACTCTCTATTTGTTGTTGTTGCATATTGATGGGATTCGAAAACCTTTATCACGTAATCTCACTTAATAAGAAATAAGTGGAGGACATTTAGGAGAAATTCTCCTACATTTGCGTTTAATATGGGATATAAAGCAAAAACACTCACACAAGGCAACTTGAGTTACAATGCTTATGACTGTTATCACAATTGTCATAGATTTCTCAAATTTCTGAAAATAGAAACTACAGCGTATGTCAACAGTGGATTTGAACCGAAAGCCTTCTGCATGTTACCACTAGACGGGGCAATGTGTAATTTACCATATCTATGATAAAATTAAATTCATTTTTTTAAATTATTTAATATTTCTAAGCTATGGAACATATATCTAATTTAAGTTAACATTTCGACTGAAATAGATAAATTTTATTATTATTTATTATGAAGTTTTAATTTTTGCACAATATATCAGCATATTATAAATCCCTTGATTCTGTATTAATGCAAGCATCCCCCTCAAAATATAATTTGAAACCCTTCCCAACATATAAGTTATAAATCCTCCCTATAAATTGAGCTGTTCGCTCTAGATAATTATGCTCCACGAGATAAGTACGTTACCCAGAGTAGTGGTTTTAACCACTGAAGTAAACATATTATGGAGGCGAGCTGTTTACATATTAAAGGGACAATACTCACTGTGACCGTTTACACCCGCGGTTACATTCTCCATCACTGCGGGGAGTTAAATGCGTTCCCAATTGTTCTGTCCCCAAGAATATTCACCTCCGAAATGCACCCCGCTGCAATCATTTTCCGTTGGTGAGGTCTTGTTCAGTCATTTGTTTCCATACCGCCCTCTGTGCATTTCTGCCGGATTAGCCTCTGAGGAGGTTTGCAAGATTCGCGTCTCAGATCTGAATGGTATCGAAGGGTTTATATGGAGGTTTAATTTATTTTGTACTGGAATGTTATGTGATTTATATAGAATCTGGATTGGATACGCTGGATTCAGTAGATGAAGAGAGTGTCTTTAATGTAATTTCATTTTTTTTAGTGGTTAAAGCATAAGATTTTTTTGGAAAAAAAAATATATTGGTGCCATTTTTTTTTGAGACATCGATGTTTTTTTTTTTAAATTTGTGTTTTTGTCTTTGATTTTTTTAATTTCTCAGATATTAATTATTGAAGGATGTTTGGGAGGTTCAAATGAAGTGTTTCTCAAAATTGAATGGTATTGAGAGGTTTTATTTCATTTTTACTGGAATATTTTGTTGATATACAATCTGGATTGGATATGTTGGGTTCAATATATGAAGAGAGTGTCTTTAATGTAATTTCATTTTGCTAGTGGTTAACAAATAAAAATTCCTGCAAAAAAATATTGATGTTGTTTTTAAATGTTACTGACGTTTTAACTTTTTTTTAAAATTTCTGTGAGATTAACCATTAAGGGAGGTTTCGGAGGTTTAAATGAACTGTTTCTCAAACTTCAGTGATAATGTGAGATTTATATGAAAGTTTGGATTATATTGTACCGGAATATTATGTCTATGTCGTACTCGGATTGGATATGTTGAGTTCAATGTATTAATATAGAGTCTTAATGTAATTTTAACTTCAGGTTCAGTCATTTGTTTCTGTACCGCCCTTTGCGCATTTCTGCTGGATTAGCCTTTGAGGAGTTTTGGAAGATTCATGTCTCAGATCTGAATGGTATCGAAGGATTTATGTGGAGGTTTGGTTTCTTTTGTATTGGAATGTTATGTCGATATGGAATCTAGATTAGATATGTGGGATTCGATATGTGAAGATAACATCTTTAATGTAATTTCGTTTTGCTAATGATTAATGGATAAGATGTTATGGAAAAAAAAAATATGTTGGCTATTTTTTTTTCAAATGTCGGTGTCTTTTTTTTTAATATTGTTTTTTGTCATTTTTATTATTATTATTATTTAATTTCTGCGAGATTAATAATTGAAGGAAGTTTGGGAGGTTCAAATAAACTGTTTTTCAAACTTGAATGTTAATGACAGATAAAAGTTTGGTTTCTTTTGTATTGAATGTTATGTCGTTATAGAATCTGGATTGGATACGTTGGGTTCAATATATGAAGATAACGTCTTTGATATACTTTCGCTTTGCTGGCGGTTAACAGATAAAAAATTTTTGCAAAAAAATATTGATGTTGTTTTTTAACGTTGGTGACCTCTTGTCTTTTATTTATTTATTTATTTAATTTCTGCGAGTTTAACCATTGAAGGAGGTTCAAACGGGCTGCTTCACAAACGCTTTGAATAAATTTGATAATCAATAAGCATAAAATAACGTAAATAATTCGGACTGGACAATTTCGTCAAAACTCTAAATAACTGAAACTTAAATATTATATAATTAAGAAAAAAATATTTTTTGTAATTGATGAAAGTATGTAATAATTAAATTTATTAATAGTTCATTGAAAAATATTACTATAAATCAATAAAACAAAGTAAGTTACAAATGCCCGACTCGTGGCTCAGTGGCAACATGCTCCGCTGGTGAGCATTAAAGCTGGGTTTCAATCCGCTGGTGGCTTTTTTGTTGTAATTATTTCAAATTCCGAGGAGACTCAATGGCGTTTGGTATGCTCAGCATGTTGCTTCGTTAGTAGGATTGCCTGGAGGGTTTCCGGTTTTTCTGTCACACAATACACAAATGCGGGATAGTTCCTCCTAAAAAGTCTCCTGGAAGACATTGCCCTCCTTCTTCAGCGACACAGAGCCAAGACTGACTACTACGTACGGGCTCTCCGTCACTTCAGAAGCTGCCCCCTCCCTCTATCTCCATGAGATCACATGGGTTCTTGGACTTGGTATAGATGTTGCTGTCTAATAAATGGGATAAGGAACAACAACAACAAGTTACAATAAAATTTCACCATATTTATTGATTTAAAGTAAAACAGTTTCATATTTTTTACGTTTTAAAAAATAAACCATTTTAAACTAAGAATGTAAGTAGATTCTAAAAATTATTTGAAATAATTATCCTTATTTTGTCATTATAATAAATAACCGAATGACCGAAATTCAATAAGAATAAATAACCGAAATTCCATTTATTGCTCAAAATTAATCAAAATCTTTAACACATATAATAAATAGATTAAGATAAATTCTCTCTGCATTTCCATTTAATTCCGATCTGTCGCTCAATTTGAAGCTCGCTTTATGCATTCAATAATTTCATTTTAAACTGTACAACTGCTCGTAATTGAAGTCAAACTACATTCAGGAAACTTCCGCACATCAATTAAAGTTGTTAAGATTGCCTATTTGTAGGATTGTCTCTAATCTTCGTGCAACTGTCTTGATAAGCAGAAATAATTTTCAAGCAACCTTATCAATTCATTCATAAGGAGGATTGTTATGCGAAGTTAACTACAACTTAATTAGAATAATATATGTAGACTTTTCTTTTCATTTTGTGGGTCGTATTCTTAAGCTTAACATTTAATAGAAATATTTAAGGTAGCTTTATAATTTCTATATGTAATTATTAATCGTAATAATAATAATGCAATAACGTTTAGAGTTTTGGCCTAATTCTTCAAATATAAAAATTAAAACAAGGGAAAGATTCCATGAGCCAATGATTTTATTCAATATTAAATAACAATGATATGGAAAATCACTTTTTGAAAGGCAAAAAAATTGATTTTTGAATAAAGATTTAAAAAACAATTTTTTTTTTTCTTTATTTTAAATAATTTCCTTATAATCTTGTCGAGTATAGGAAATATAATGCCTGACATTCTTATAAAATACACTACATTATGTTTCCAACAGATAAAGCTTATATTATAATTATCTTAGTATTTTAGAAAATTATGTAGAACAACTCTAGCTTTATTTAATTAAATGATAAAATTTTTAATCCTGTTTTTATCTTACTTTCTTATAGATATACCTATAGAAATCATTCCTTCCTTTCAATTAATCATATTCAAATTCAAGCAATTACTTTTGTGTATTAACCTCACTGAATCGCCTGGATGAATTAAAGCTATGTGAAGCACATTTTCACACACATGTTTTGATAAGTATACAATTAGTAACATGCTTTATAGGTTCAAATCATGTTTTTAAAAATACATTTACTATAATATTTCGAGAAATGATTGGTTCTACTGTGTTTTTTATTATTATTTGCTTATTTATAAACTTTAAAAAAATTAGCAAGAAAGAAAATCTGTAACGCTGGCTTCACTGCGCACCTGTTTCCTCGTTACCGTGGTTCCTCCTAACATTGCATTAGTGCCTCTTGCGGCGTGCATGATAAAATTGTCAGTAGGAACCGAACCATCCGCCCGAGAGGACGTACTGCGCAACTGGCGCTGAATGAAACTCTCCCATTCTGAGAGCTAGAATGGAATCCTTCCACTCATTCTTAAGTGTATATCTTTAAATATGCTGCATGTGCGTTAACTAATGTTTATAGTTACATTAAATCTTTATTGTATTTTAATTTAAAAATCAAGCTTTACAATTGTAACTTTTTCGCAAAACAAGCATAGGCAGTCTATTCTTCTTAAGATTTAAAAACACTAGTAAAATACTATTCCTAGACAATGTAACAATTTTGCTACTTAAAAAAAAAAAAATAATAAATAAATAAATAAACTAATAACTAATTAAAAGTAACTAACTTTCAAAACTAAAACGGATAACTAATGAAGAATTAAACAGTAAATAAAAACTGTAATTAACCCTTAAATATTCTTGCAACATCATTGAAAGCTATTAGCAATTTCCTTTGAAAATTATGACAATAATTCAATAATTGTGGAGAATAATTTAGAAATAGAGTGTTCCAAATTGTGCTTTAATTACAATAATAAATATGTTTAATTACAATAGCAATTAACGAACTACTTCCAAGCTTGCTATTTATTATTACTTATTTTTATACCAATAATTACGTGCATATTGTTGAACATGGAAAGACGTTTTGAAAGAAATACTAGAAAACTAACGCAATTTCCATCTAAAACAATGATAATAATATTTTTATAGTACTTCAAAACCATTTCAAAAAAGTGTCCCAGATCTTTGATTCCAAAATAAATAAAAAAATAAACAAACTAATAAAATAACCGAATTCCTTTCATGCTTGTTACTTATCCTGTTCTAGCACTACGATACATGGTTGAACACAGAAAAAAACTTTGAATGAGTTACCGAATAAACGAGTTCACGATAACGAGATTGTGTGAACGAGTTAGTTTTAAACTTTTATTCATGACAATAATTATATAGCAGTTAAAGTTAATTTTAAATTAGCATATTCCAAATTGTAAATATTTTCGACTCCAGAAAACAAAATAACAGAATTTCTTTCTTATCATTTTATAGCAATAATATAATACATAACTGAAGATGGTAAAGAAGCTTTGAACTTAGAAAGTTAACGACAATTTCATTCGAAATTAGGAACAACAATTCTATAGTAGTTCAGAACCATTTCAATACCAGTGACCCAGATTGTAAATATCTTTAACTATAACACAAAACATAACAACAAAATGACTTCCATGCATGTTGACTATCGTTTTATAACAATAATATGACCCATGACTCAGCATGGCAAAGAAGCTCTTTTTAAAGGAATGTTTGTCAAAAAGAATTTTTTAACTTCAAACGATTTGCTTTCATAGCATAATTCAATATTGACAAAAAACAATGTCACATAGAGAAGACAATATTGGTTGACAATTCTGTTTACAGATGTAAATCCAAATCCATTTTAAGATTTGTCTTTTAATATAACTAGAAAGGAGGAAAAAAGGAAGCGAAAAAGACATTCTACATTCAACAACACATTCAACATTCTTAAAATAACATCAACATAGAATACTACACTGCATTGAATAAGAATTTATTTCAATATTAAAGTAAATTCCTTGTTTTCCTGTATATTTGAGGCTTTTATACCCTTAAAATATAGACTTATTTAAACTAAAAATTTATTGTATTAGTTTAGTTCTTGAATTTATAAGACACAAGTTTGGAATATTTTTTGTTAATTTAACTTGAATCTGCTTCTCATAAAATATGTATCTATAGTATAGAACATGACCAATCTTGAAACATTATTCAGTAAACCACATATTACCTAACAATGATAGGATTCAACATTTGTGTACCATTAGGAATACAGGTAATTGACTTGTATTTATCTTCAATATCAATAATTGAACTATTGTGGGGTCTAAATGTTTGAATAAGCTATGCTAATAGTTTAATTTTTAATACTTAGATGATTGAACAAAATGATAGATTTCACCAAAAAACGGATGAATATGTAAAAGTTTAAAGGTGCTAATAGTTTAATTTTGAATAGCTAATAAATAGTTTGAATAGTCAATATTTTAATTTTACGAGTAAATAGTTCTTTTTTTACTTTCACAAAAAAACTTTAACACTTTTCCAAACATTGTAATTTATAAATTAGTTAATTAATTTTTATGTCTTATTTACATCCTTTTGTCCTATACGCCTTTTCAGTCCTGTTCTTAGGTCAATTGTAAAGAGTTTAATTATTTCTTATTGAATATGAAGTATCTAAATTTTAAACTAGTCTAAAACTAATTTGAGTTAAATTAAAAAGTTAGAAAAGCTTGATGTTATTTTTTCTATTAAATACGATAACAGATAAATAATAAAGATATTAAACATACATAATAAAGATATTATTTTGTTTTTGCAAGTTATTTCTTTTATTGTATCCTTTTTCATAAAATTTTAAATTATTAAAAAAAATGGATGTGAAAAATAATCTAAAATTCTTTTATAACTTCTAATTATATTAGTTTTGATTTTCAATTTATTAAACATAAATTTGGAATCTTTTTGTTAATTTACTTATGTTATTATTTTTAAAGATTATATTTCATACACAGCATACTAATTAGTTACAATTACACAACATACTAATTATTTATAGTTACTTATCATTTATTTAGTGAGTCATTCTAATTTCCTATTTATTTCCAGAAGAAAAAAAATGGCAAAATATCTAAATATCTAAAGAGATTGCTAGAACAAAATTACTCGAAGAGATTCTAAAAAGATACACAGACCAACAGAAATCACATAAATTCTAAAAAAAAGTATATTAAGGTTCACAGAAATTCTAAAATGATTCACAACACAAAAACGACTAAAAAAACTTCTAAAAATTATTCAAGCATTACTTATTGCATAACCAATAATAATTAAATTAGTATAAATACACTTTGTAATAAACCCTAGAAATAAAATTGTTGCTGTTTTAAATAAGAATAGATTAGTAGAAATATATATATATATATATTTAAAGTTAGATGATTGTTTTAGCATAAAATATCAAAACACCTTTTCTTTGGGAATAACTTTTATAAACTACAAGAAGAAGTTCTTAAAGAAATTCTCATTAGCTATCAAGGAGAATTTCAGATGAATATCATTCATGTGCAGACCAAATGTTTCATTTTATTTACAGACCAACAAATCTTAGTGAAATTTTTATTGTACTTCTTCAGGAATATTTCTTCATTACTTTAGCAGTGATCAGAATAACTTATTTTAATCTAGTTACACATCACACTAATTAGTTGATGAGCCATTTCTTTTTCACCTGTAGTAAACTAAATTGTGTAAAAGATTCACAGAAATCTTAACTGAGACAGATTATTTAATTATATACAGAAATCAACTTATATTCTATAGAATTAAATCAGCACTATGTTGCATAGTAACATACCAAAGAGAATGAAATAAATCATAACTTAATACACACTATAAATGTAAAGTAATAACGACACACATTACTTGGTAATTAAAAATTTTTTTAGCGATCCTATTTCTTGTTTTATTTGCAATGTTCTTAGTAGTATACTAATCAAAATGATTTAAATTCCCATAAGTGAGGTGTCTTGCTTTTACTGCTATAAAAATAGCGTGGTAGTATGACAAATTATTCGAGTTCCCCCCACAAAGTATAATTCAAGACTATTCTCAGATGTAAACGAGGAACATATTGAGATATAAAAAGCATATCAAAGCTTTTCAAGTGTTTATTACAAAAAATGTCAATAACAACTGCTGGAAATAAACGTAGTTTGGAGTGGAGAAATATTTTTCTTTATAATTCAGTGAGAATGAATGTTTCAGTTATCTTTATTTAAATAAGTGTATTTATTCCAATAAGTATTTCTTCATAATTATTTATAATTATTTTACATTTATTTCAATAAATAAAAATTTTGACTACATATAAAACGACAGGCATAAATTAGTTTTTTTTATAAGCGCAAAAAAAAAAAAAAAAAATATTGAGAAAATTTTTTATAACTTCGTAATTCTCATTAAAAATGTTTTGAATTAGAGATTTTATAAATAATTTATAAATTTAAAATAAAGGATATAACTAGATATTGAGTTAATTCTTTATAATTACTCATACCAAATTAAATAATATTAAAATAAAGTTGACAAATTGCCTTTAAAGATTTTACATAAGAAAAAAATGCCTTTATCAATACCAAAAAAATTAATATATATCTTTTATATTGCAATAACTGGATTATAAGCTTAAATAAAGATGAAAAGTTATATCTAATGAACTAATGAGCATTAATTTCTTAAATCTTATATATTCTTAATAGTATTTCTTAATTAATGTATCTTGAACTTTTCTTTTTAAAGTTGAATGATAGTAGAAAATTTTTAAAAAAATGCTGTATTGTTACATTAAAATATTAGATAATAACTTATTAAATTAATATTACATTTTTAACATATTAATTGGCAATTTCTTTTGACAAAAAGCTTAAGACTTTTTCTGAACACGTACTGCGACATAATAGAAAACTTATTAAAACATTAATGGATACTGATTCTATGAAAACGAAGTATTAAAGAAACTAATTAAGAGCTTAAACATGAAAAAAATAATCGATGATACATCGTTTTTATTCCTAAATCAATCAACGCTTATCATTAATCTGACGCTTATAATACCGTCAGACTTTTTAATGAATTTAATAATGGCTCCATTCATTTTTTCGATCTTTTTTTATTTCAATATTACTTTCACCCCCTAAAACCAATCTTATGCTGTGAGATTAGTATCTTCAAAAGTCGCTTTAATTATTCAGGGGAAAAAAGTATGGCATTAAAGGAAACCTCAGAAGAGGTAGGATTTGTAAAAGAGATTGATGATTTTGGATTTTATGCAATTAAATTTGATACTGATTTGGGCTTAACAACACAGAGCAATATTTCCTCAAAACGATGAAGATTAAAATAAATTGAACGATTCTTATTTCTCCTGACTTTGTCGTTTGGGTTTCGTGGGCATTTCAACAATTCAAAGTTTAATTAATGAGAAGCGAATGTCTTTTTTTATTTATTCTTCTTTAATTTAATTTTGCAATTCTTAAGAGAAGAAGAGGAATTATTCTGAATTTGAAGCTGTTTCGAATGCGAATGCAAATTCAAATGCAGTGGAAAAATCAAAAGCAAGCGTGCATTAAGTTCTGAAGTTGAATAATGAGTTGTGAAGATTAATTTTATGCCTGTTATTGGCAAAGCGAAAAACAATTAATTAAAATCTGGAAAATTCTCTCTTTGACTAGAACTTCAGAACCATTTTTAAAACTTAGCAGCTTAAAGGAAGGAATTATAAAGAAAGTTATTTAAAGTTTCAACATTCCTGTCTGACTGCATTTAATTCTTGAATTAAATAAAGAGAAATGTAAACATTCCTCAAAGTGACTTTTCAATTGGTTTTTATTGACTGTTATCAAAACTTAACATTGTTTTTGTTTTAATATTTAAACCGAGACTTAAGATTAAATTAATATTTTCTCCTAAATATATCAGGACAAATTCCTTAATGTAATTTTAAGAATACTTAAAAGAATTTAATTTATGAATAAAATGAAATATATTTTTTGGATTTTTCAGTATCTGGAAAGTATTGTTAAGATATGTAGAAAATAAAATATACCATGTGTTTCTCATCATACTAAATATTGATATAAATATAATTATTAAATTCATGTAAAAGAATTTTAATACGATATTGGCGTCAAAAGTCAGTTTGCTCAACTTTTTAAAATCACATTTTCAATAAATGACTTGATTATTTTTTTGTTTGATAGTAAATAACTTATTTTTAATTTTTAGAGCAATGTAAACAGTAAAATAATTATTTTAAGTTGATATTATTCATCAAAAGAACGAAATATTACTTTATTAAAAACATAATTTAATTTTACGGGAAAATAGTTACACTATACATGATAAGGAAAATATTTATTTTTATATAAGAACATAAATGTTTACTTTTATATTTATTAAACGGTAAAATATTAATTAATCATAACAAGAACTTGAAAATCATTGACACACATTTACAGTTTCAAAATGTGTATCCACCAATATTTTTAAGCATTAAAATATGTCTACTGATGCATATTAATATATATTCTTACTATATTAAATTAAATTGAATTAATTATTAAATTTAAATGAAGCATTTAAAGTAAAGAATTATTAATGAAGAATTTAAAATGAAGAATTATTAATGAAGGATTAGATAGAAGAATTAATAATGGAGCCAAAATTGTTGCATAAAATAATAGAGCAATATTTCGTGACTATTATAATATTAAAATTGCATCTACGTAGAATTTTCATAATTTTGTAAGTTGTTAACTGATTTTTGCATTTTAAAATAGAAATAAATTGAAACGACTTAATTAAGTACATTAGAACAAATATATTGCGTAATGAAATTAAATATCGTAAAACATTATAATGTGATTAAAGTGAATAGTATAATTATATATCAATTTATAGTTTGTAATTTTATATATCAATTTAAATTGTGATTTAATTTATTTGATTTTAAATTTGTGACTTGATTATAATTAAATTTGAAAATTTGATTATAATTCAAATTTTTTGAATTATAATCTTAATTTTCTGAATTACAGTGCTGATTCAATTAACATTGTAAAATATTTATTATTTAAACAATTTAAAATACTTATTAGTATAAAAATGTCAAAACTTCTTGGAAATTATTTTGTTTGATTCCATTTGAACTTTTAAGAGCATTCATCCATATTAGAGAAGAATAATTCAATCTCTCCACTATGAAATATTTAAGCCATCTAAACTTTCAGCGTATTTGCAAAGAGTTTGTAAAAATGTAGAAGTCACGCGCATTCGTACTCGGAAAAAAATATTTCTTCAAAGCTTGAAGTCATGAAGTGAAAGAAAAACTCATCAAAATATGTGTGCTCATCTGTTTTTCAAGTTTCTCAAAATTATATATCTTTGATCCTTTTGTATTACCATTTTTCTGTTTTTTACTTTATGCTTCGGTTCTTTCCATTTTCATATACACTAAAATAAAGATAACTTTTTCTCATTATGCTTTTTTTTTTTTTTCTTGAGGAAAGAATGTTTTTACCGAAGAGGACTTGAGTTCAAAATCAGATAGATATTTATTTACCCTAGCTTGAAAAAGTAAAAAACTTAAAAAAAAAAAAAGAGGCACAATATATTTCTCAAGCAAAAAGTTCTTAAGAAGAGCCGCATTCCAAAAGAAAATTGCAGTTTTACGGAATTCTGAACTCATTGTGACATCTCTGCGGAACAATTTCTCTGTGTGATGAGATTTTGTTTACGCTCTTGTGTGATAGGGTTATCATAACAATGGAAACTATAAATGCCGTGTTCGAACTTGTTGAGCGTTTTTCTTTCTATTCCGTAGAAGTTTTTTAACCGAACATGGTACAGAAATTTTTTTGTTTTTCCTCATATTTTCTGCTCATACTTTTAGGCTAGTCACTCAGCGAAGTACATATGTCCTTTGAATTCAAATAACTGGAAATCCTGATAACAAGTGTAATTATTTTTCCATTTGCATAACACGAAGGATTCCAGTAAGCAAACTTTATTCATCTTGTTTCATTCAGAAACGTATTTTTTATCTTCTGTTAAAAATTCCAAAATAATGTTGCCTTCAATTTGCTATTTCTAAAACATATTTAGTATTTATTAAAACATTTTTATCGTTGAAACCCAGACTCTGATTTCTATATTTTGGATCTACAATGAGTAGAGATGTTTTTTTTTTGAAATGCCGAGAGTTTTAAGCTGTCTTTAGCACTAGATAGGTGGATATAAAAAAGATTCCTCATTAGCTGGACGCAGCATAAAACTTCTGCTATGAGAAGAGTTATAGCATTTCGTTTCCAGGAGAGATGAATGTATATTCTTTAAAAAGTACATAATAAGATCAAATGACTCAAATTTGTCAGCAGATAAATAATGTTTAGAATACTTATATTACATGCAATTAGTGTTTATTACTAATGAGAACAACCTGCCACTCAAATTTGATAGCAGATAATCAGTGAAACGGATAATGATACAGGAAAAATAAATCTTTTTTAAAATTTACATTTCAGTATAATTTATAAAAATTATACCAAAAACTAATTCTAATTTAACCATTCATAATAATAATATATGCTGTTAGCTATAAATGTTTTATTATTATATGTTTACTTAATAAGTAATTCCTAACATTTAAAAAATTGTTATTTGATCAGGTTATCATATATCAGTTTAATTGCTTGTTGGTATCAATAAAATATTATGCATAATTATAAAACAAAATAGATTAACTTAATTAATAACACAATTCATATAGTAGATATCTATCAATAATATCTTTTAATGATTTAGGATCATGTAATCGTTTACTATTCGATACGCTTAGTCTGTTTGTTTGGAAAATACGCATTCGTATATTGCGAAAATATTTGGCAATTTATTTAAATATATACATTGCGTCTACTTATCTGTTTTATAATTTTGTAATTTTGAAATGAGTATTACAAGTTGCCATTTGATTTTGCATTTAAAAAAAGAAGAAAATTGAAACAATTTAAAAAAGAACATTAGAACAAAAATATTCTATGATGAAATTAAATATAGTAAAAGATTACAATGTGAATGGAGTAAGATTACTATGTGAATAGTAAAATGGTAAAGATTACAATGTGAATAGTGTAATTTTTTATTAATTTGTAATTTGTAATATTAAATATCAATTTAAATTATGATTTAATTTATTTGATTTTAATTTTGGTTAGTCTTCAAATTGTTTGAATTCGAATCTTAATTTTCTGAATTAAAAAGCTGAATCAATTGAAATCGTAAAATATTTATTATTTAAACAATTTAAATTACTTATTCGTATCAAAATGTCAGAAATTTCTTAGAAATTATTTTTCCTGATTCCATTTGAAATTTTAAAAGCATTCATCCATATTATAGAAGAATAATTCCATCTCTCCTCTATGAAAGATTTAACCCATCTAAACTTTCAGCACATTCGCAATGAGTTTGTATAAATGTAGAAGACTCGCACATTCTTACGCGGAAAACCATTAGGTTTTTCAAAGCTTAAAGTCATGAAGTAAAAAAAAAAAAAAAAAAAAACTCATCAAAATATGTGTGCTCCACTGTTTTTTCCAAGTTTCTAAAAATTATTTACCTTTGATCCTTTTGTATTCACATCTTTCTGTTTTTTACTTTATGCTTCGGTTCTTTCTATTTTCATATACACTGAAGTAAAGATAACTTTTTCTCATTAAGCTTCTTTTATTTTTTTTTCTTCAGGAAAGAATGTTTCATACCGAAGTGGACTTGACTTCAAATTCAGATAGATATTTATTTATCCTAGCTTCAAAAAGTATCAAAACAAAAAAAAGAGACACAATATATTTCTCAAGCAAAGAAGAGCCGCATTCCAAAAGAAAATTGTAGTTTTACGGAATTCTGAACTCATTGTAACATCTCTGCGGAACAATTTCTTTGTGTGATGAGATTTTGTTTACGCTCTTGTATGATAGGGTTATCACAACAATGGAAACTATAAATCCCGCGTTCGAACTTGTTGTAGCGTTCTTCATCCTGTTCCGTAAGAAGTTTTTAAACCGAACATTGTTCAGAAACTTTTTGTTTATCTTCATGTTTTCTGTTAATACTTTTAGACTAGCCACTCAGCGAAATATGTCATTTGAATTCAGATGAGTAGAAATCCTGATAACAAGTGTAATTATTTTTCCATTTGAATAACACGAAGGATTCCTGAATGATTTCGAAGAAAAAAATCAAAATACGTGTGCTCCTCTGTTTTTCAAGTTTCTCAAAATTATATACCTTTGATCCTTTTGTATTCCCATTTTTCTGTTTTTTACTTTATGCTTCGGTTCTTTCTATTTTCATATACGCTAAAGTAAAGATAACTTTTTCTCATTATGCTTCTTTTCTTTTCTATTTTTTTTCTTGAGGAAAGAATGTTTCATACCGAATAGAACTGGACTTCAAAATCAGATAGATATTTATTTACCCTAGCTTGAAAAAGTATAAAAACAACAACAAAAAAAAGTGGCACAATATATTTTGGAAGCAAAAAGTTCTGAAGAACAGGCGCATTCAAAAAAAAATTGAAATTTTACGGAATTCTGAACTCATTGTGATATCTCCGTGGAACAACTTCTCTGTGTGATGAGATTTTGTTGACGTTCTGGTGTGATAGTGTTATCACAACAATGGAACTATAAATCCCGTGTTCGAACTTGTTGTAGCGTTCTACTTCCTGCTCCGTAGAATTTTTTTTAAACTGAACATTTTCAGAAACTTTTTGTTTATCTTCCTATCCTCTGTTAATACTTTTAGACTGGCCACTCAGTGAAATGCATATGTCATATCAATTCAGATAAGTGGAAATCCTGATAAGAAGTGTAATTATTTTTCCATTTGAATAACATGAAATATTCACGTAAGCAGACTTTATTCATCTTGTTTGATTCAGAAGTGTATTTTCTATCTTCTGTTAAAATTTTTTTTTTCTTCAATTTGTTATTTCTAAAACATATTTAACCTTTATTAAAACATTATTAAGATTGAAACCCTGTGATTTGTGCCTTTTGGTATCTAGAATGAGTTTAGAAGATTTTTTTCCCAAATGCCAAGCTTTTTGATATATCTTTGCCGCTATAAAGGTGGATATAAAATAGATTCATCATTAGCAAATTTTTATTAATAAAGATAATTGTGAAACGCAAAGTCTAATCCAGCTACTCTATTACTTACTTCAAAACACTATTTTTCTTATAAATGGTTTGAATTTAAACATTTATTTTTTTTAATCTAATATCATAAAATTTGCATCATAATAAAAAAGGAAAAGTATATTTGATTTTCAAAATTTGCATTTCAATTGCCACAAAAATTAGTTATAATCTAGCCATTTCAATTATCTAGTTAGTAATTCTAAAAAAATATGTATTTTTATCGTTATATGTTGTACATATCATTTGTTATATCTATGTTATATATGTTATATAAATGTTATACATGTTATTTGTTATATGTATTTTATCTTATATGTTATACTTATGTTATTTGATCACGTTATTTAATGATGCATTTAAATCGTCATTTAATTCATTTGAACTTAATTTGTTTCAGCCTTCAAATTGTTTAAATTAAATTCTTAATTTTCTGAATTAAAATATTGAATCAATTGGCCTCGAAAAATATTTATTATTTAAGCAATTTAAATTATTTATTCGTATAAAAATGTCAAAATTTTCTTCAACATTTTTTTTTTTTGATTACATTTTAACTTTTAAAAAGTATTCACGCATATTACGGAGAATGATTCAATTTCTCGACTCTGAAAGATTTAAACCATCTAAAATTTCAGCGCATTCGCAATGAGTCTGTATAAATGTAGAAGTCTCGCGCATTCGTACTCGGAATAAGTCAAAGCTTAAAGTCATGAAGTAAAAGAAAAACTCGTCAAAATATGTGTGAGCCACTTTTTTTCCAAATTTCTCAAAATTATATACCTTTGATCCTTTTGTATTTCCATTTTTCTGTTTTTTTACTTCGGATCTTTCTATTTTCATATACACTAAAGTAAAGATAGCTTTTTCTCATTATGCTTCTTTTCTTTTCTTTTCTTGAGGAAAGAATGTTTCATACTGAAGAGGACTTGACTTCAAAATCAGATAGATATTTATTTACCCCAGCTTGAAAAAGTAAAAAAAGAAAAAAAAAAGAGGCCCAATATATTTTTCAAGCAAAAATTTCTGAATAAGAGCCGCATTCCCAAAGAAAATTGAAGTTTTACGGAATTCTGAACTCATTGTGACATCTATGCGGAACAATTTCTCTGTGGGATGAGATTTTGTTTACGCTGTTGTGTGATATGGTTATCATAACTATATCATATGTGATATAACTATATCATATGTGATATAATTATATCATATGTGATATAACTATATCATATGTGATATCATGTATATTATCATAACTATAAATCCCGCATTCGAACTTGATGTAGTGTTCTTCTTCCTGTTCCGTAGAAGTTTTTAAACCGAACATTTTTCAGGAACTTTTTGTTTATCTTTATATTTTCTGTTAATACTGTTTAGACTAGCCACTCAGCGAAGTGCTTATGTCATTTAAATTCATGTAAGTAGAAATGTTGATAACAAGTGTAATTATTTTTCCATTTGAATAACACAAAGGATTCCTGTAAGCAGACTTTATTCATCTGGTTTCATTCAGAAACGTATTTTCTCTCTACTGCTAAAAATTCAGAAAATTGTGTTGTCTTCAATTTGTTACTTCTTAAACATATTTAGTTTTCATTAAAGTATTCTTAATCCAGTCTGTGATTTGTATCTTTTGATATCTAGAATGAGTTGAGAAGATGTTTTTTTATGCCGAACGTTTTGATCATTTTTTTGCCCCTAGAAAGGTGTATATAGAACAGATTAGCTACTACACAGCAGAAACTTCTGCTATTCGAAATTGTAGTATTTTTACCACTAGAAGAGTTGTAGGATTTCGTTTCCAGGAAAGAGGAATGTATATTCTTTAACAAGTGTATAATAAAAACTTCTCACTCAAATTTGACAATAGATAAACAGTTTTGTGGATATTTATATTACATGCAATTAGTGTTTTGTACTATTGGTGTTTTGTACTACCTGTCACTCAAATCTGATCGAAGATATTCAGTGTCATGAACCTTCAGTGTGGTGACCTCATGAAATTAGCGATTGTCTGTTCGATTTTCACAGGTCGAAACAATTACAGATCAGACAATCAGACTCTTCTAATTAATGCGTTACAGAGAAATATTTTTCATTAAAATTAAGCCAAAAAGAATGTTTCAGATGTATTTATTTCAACACTAGATTATTCATTAAATAAATCTTTTTTGCCTAGATTAAAACGATAACCATAAACCCAATTTCAATATGTAAGAAAAGAGAATGAAGAGATATTTTTAAAAATACTTAATTCTCATTAAAAGAAGAAAAAATGCTTTGAAATGGAGATTTGATAAATAATGCATGGATTCAAAATAAAGATAACGGCTAGTTATTGTAATTTAATTCTTCATAAGCCCTCATTCCACAAAATTATTCAAATAAAGTTGACAAATTGCTTTTAAAGGTTTTACAAAAGAAAAAAAAATGCCTTTCTCAATACAAAGAAAATTAATATATATCATTTATAATCCAATAATTGGATTATACTCTTAAAGAAAGAGGAAAAGTTATATTAAATGAACTAATGAGCACCAATTTCTTAAATCACTGTATATCTTTAATAATATTTTTAACTAATTTTTTCTTGATATTTTCTTTATAGAGAAAAAAAAGTTGAACAATACTAAAAAAGTTTTAAAAAAATGCTGTATTGTTAGATTAAAAACTTATTAAATTAAGATTAAATTTTTAATTTAATAATTGCTGATTTCTCCTGACAAAAGGTTTAAGCCTTTTTCAGAACACGTACTCAACATAATAGAAAACTTATTAAAAGATTAATGGATACTGATTCTACGAAAACTAATTATTAAGGATACTAATTAAGAGCTTAAACATGAAAAAAATAATCGATGATACATCTTTTTTATTCCTCAATCTTTCAACGCTTATCATTAATCTGACGCTTATAATACCATCAGACTTTTTAACGAATTTAATAATGGCTCTATTCATTTTTTCGATTTTTTTTTCAATAATACTTTCACCCCTAAGACCAATCTTATGCTATGAGATTAGTATCTTCAAAAGTCGCTTTAATTATTCAGGGGAAAAATTATGGCATTAAAGGAAACCACAGAAGAGGTAGGATTTGTAAAAGAGATTGATGATTTTGGATTTTATGCAATTAAATTTGATGCTGATTTGGGCTTAACAACACTGGGCAATATTTCCACAAAACGATGAAGATTAAAATAAATTGAACGATTCTTATTTCTCTTGACTTTCTCGTTTGGTTTTCGTGGGCATTTCAACAATCCAAAGTTTAATTAATGAGAAACGAATGTTTTTTTTTAGTTGTTCTTCTTTATATTAATTTTGAAATTCTTAAGAGAAGAAGAGGAATTATTCTGACTTTGAAGCTGTATCGAATGCAAATGCAAATGCAGTGGAAAACTCGAAAGCAGGCGTGCATTAAGTACTGAAGTTGAATAATGAGTTGTGAAGATTAATTTTATGCCTGTTATTGGCAAAGCGAAAAACAATTCATTAAAATCTGGAAAATTCTCTCTTTGACTAGGACTTCAGAACGATTTTTAAAACTTACAAGTTTAAAAGGAAGTTAAAGGAAGGAATTATAAAGGAATTTATTTTAAAGTTTCCGCACTCCTGTCTGACTGCATTTAATTCGTGAATTAAATAAAGAGAAACGTAAACATTCCTCAAAATGACTTTTCAATTGATTTTTTTTACTGTTATCAAAACTTAACGTTGTTTTTATTTTAATATTTAAATCGAGACTTAAGATTAAATTAATATTTTCTCCTAAATATATCAGGGCAAATTCCTTAATGTAATTTTAAGAATACTTAAAAGAATTTAATTAATGAATAAAATGAAATATATTTTTTGGATTTTTCAGGATCTGGAAAGTATTGTTAAGATATGTACAAAAAATATACCATGTATTTCTCATCAAACTAAATATTGATATAAATATAATTATTAAATTCATGTAAGAGAATTTTAATACGATATTGGCGTCGAAAGTCAGTTTGCTCAACTTTTTAAAATTACATTTTCAATAAATGACTTGATTATTTTTCGGTTTGATAGTAAATAACTTATTTTTAATTTTTAGGGCAGTATAAACAGTAAAATAATTACTTTAGGTTGATATTATTCATCAAAAGAGCAAAATACTTCTTTATTAAAAACATTATTTAATTTTAAGGGATAATAGTTATATTATACATGATAAGGAAAATATATATTTCTATACAAGAACCTAAAAGATACCTGCTATATTTTTTAAATGTTAAAATTTTAAATAATAGTAACAAGAACTTGAAAATTATTGCTACACATCGACAGCTTCAAAACGTGTATCCATTAATATTTTTATGCATTAAATTTTGTATATTCATGCATATTAATCTATATTCTTTCTATATTAGATTAAATAGAATTAATTATTTAATTTAGTTGAAGCATTTAAATTAAAGAATTATTAAGGAAGAATTATATTGAATAATTATTAATGAAGAATTAAGTAGAAAAATTATTATTGGAGCCAAAATTGTTGCATAAAATAACATAACAATATATTGTGACTATTATAATATATAAATTGCATCTACTTAGATCGTTCATAATTTTGTAAGCTGTTAATGGATTTTTGCAGTTTAAAATAGAAATAAATTGAAACCACATAAATAAGTACATTAGAACAAATATATTCTGTAATGAAATAAAATATCGCAAAATATTATAATATGATTGAAGTGAATAATATAATTTTATATCAATTTGTAATTTGTAATTGTATATATCAATTTAAATTGTGATTTAATTTATGGATTTTAAATTTGTGAAAGACTTCAAATTGTTTTAATTCGAATCTTAATTTTCTGAATTAAATTACTGAATATATCACAACGTAACTTACTTATTTAATTAATTTATTTTACTTATTCGTATCAAAATGTCAGAAACTTCTTAGAAATTATTTTTTTGATTCCATTGAACTTTTAAAAACATTCATCCATATTACAGAAATGATTCAATCTCTTCACTATGAAAGATTTAACACATCTAAACTTTCAGCACATTCACAACGAGTTTGTATAAATGTAGAAGTCTCGCGCATTCGTACTCGGAAAAACATTTTTTTTTTCAAAGTCTTAAAGTCATGAAGTAAAAGAAAAACTCATCAAAATATGTCGTGCTCCTCTGTTTTCCAAGTTTCTCAAAATTATATACCTTTGATCCTTTTGTATTCCCATTTTTCTGTTTTTTACTTTATGCTTCGGTTCTTTCTATTTTCATATACACTAAAGTAAAGATAACTTTTTCTCATTATGCTTCTTTTCTTTTTTTTCTTGAGGAAAGAATGTTTCATACGAAGAGGACTTGACTTCAAAATCAGATAGATATTTATTTACCCTAGCTTCAAAAAGTAAAAAAATAAAAAAAGAGGCACAATATATTTTTCAAGCAAAAAGTTCTGAAGAAGAGCCGCATTCCAAAAGAAAATTGAAGTTTTACGGAATTCTGAACTCATTGTGACATCTCTGCGGAACAATTTCTCTCTGTGATGAGATTTTGTTTACGCTCTTCTGCGATAGGGTTATCACAACAGTGAAACTATAAATCCGTGTTTGAACTTGTTGTAGCGTTCTTCTTCCTGTTCCGTAGAAGTTTTTAAACCAAACATTGTTCAGAAATTCAGAAGTTATTTTGAGTTAATACTTTTAGATTAGCCGTTCAGCGAAGTGCATATGCCATTTGAATTCAGATAAGTGGAAATCCTGATAGCAAGTGTAATTATTTTTCCATTTGAATAACAAGAAGGATTCTTGTAAGTTGACTTTATTCATCTTGTTTCATTCGGAAAAGTATTTTTTACTTTCTGTTAAAAAAACTCCAAAAATTGGTTTGTTTTTAATTTGTTATTTCTAAAACTTTGTTTTTCTATAAAAAATGAAATAAATCATAATTTAATGCACACTAAAACGCAACACAACATTACTTATTATTTACTTATTATTACTTATTTTTTAGTGATTCTAAACCATGTTTTATTTGCAATACTTACGTAGCATACTAATCGCTGTGAAATTGATTTCTGTAAGTAGTGTGCTTTGCATTTACTTCTATAAAAATAAGAGTGGTAATATGATAAATTATCCTGTCTCCCATAAAGTATAATTTTGCAGTTGGAAGAAAATTCTCATCTTTAAATGTGGAACATACTGAATTATTTTAAATATATAAAACATATCAAAAATTTTCAGTTTTTATTACAAAAATTGTTAAAAAGAACTGCTCGAAATAAAAGTAATTAGTTAATTGCAGAGAAATAATTTTCTTTATAATTCATTGTCAATGAATGTTCAACACATATTGAACTACACTGAATATATAAATCACATCAAAACTTTACAGATGTTTAATACGAAAAATATCAATCAGGACAGCTCGAAATAAATCTAATTAATGAATTCCAGAGAAATATTCTTCTTTATAATTCAGTGAGAATGAATGTTCAAAACACGCTGAACTATACTATAAAACATACAAAAAATAACAACATGAACAGCTTGAAATAAATCTGACTAGTGAATTGAACATAATTTAGTGAAATTAATGTTTCAGTTATATTTATTTTAACAATAAATTATTTAACAAATAAAAAATTTCAACCTGATATGCAATGATATACATACAAAAAAGTTTAATAAATACAAAAGAAATTATTCAGAATAATTACAAAAACTAATTAACTCCCATTAAAAGAAGGGAAATGCTTTGAAACGGAGATTTCATAAAAAATGTATAGCTTAAAAATGAAGAGAACAGCTAGTTATTAAGTTAACTTTTCAATAAGCCCTCATTGCACAAAAATAATATTCAAATAAATTTGCCAAATTGGTTTTAAAGGTTTTGCATAAGAAAATAATGCTTTTCTCAATACTAAAAAATGAATATATATCATTTATATTCAAATAACTGGATTATATTCTTAAACGAAGAGGAAGATTTATATCTAATGAACTAATGAGCGCCAATTTATAAAACCTGCAAACCTTTCACAATATTTTTAATTAATGCATATTAGCTTTTTCCTAAAATAGAAAAAAAAAGTCGACCGATATCAAAAAAATAAAAAAATAAATGCTGTATTGTTAGATTGAAATATTAGACAATAACTTATTAAAATAAGATTACATTTTTAAAACATTAATTGCCAATTTCTGTTCAGAAAAGGCTTTTTCTGAACACGTACTGCGACATAATAGAAAACATATTAAAGCATTAATGGATACTGATTCTGTGGAAGCGAATTACTAAAGATACTAATTAAGAGCTAAAAAATGAAAAAAATAATCGATGAAACATCGTTTTTATTCTTAAATCTTTCAACGCTTATCATTAATCTTACGCTTATAATATCATCAGACTTTTTAATTAATTTAATAATGGCTCTATTCATTTTTTCGATTTTTTTTCAATATTACTTTCACCCCTAAAACCAATCTTTTGATGTGAGATTAGTATCTTCAAAAGTCGCTTTAATTATTCAGGAGAAAAAAGTATGGCAATAAAGGAAACCTCAGAAGAGGTAGGATTTGTGAAAAGAGATTGTAAAGTCATCAATCTCTTTTACAAATCCTACCTTTATGCAATTAAAAATTTGATACCGATTCGGGCTTGACAACACAGTGCAATATTTCCTCAACACGATGAAGATTAAAATAAATTGAAGATTCTTATTTCTCTCGATTTTCTCGTTTGGATTTCGTGGACATTTCAGAAACCAAATTTTAATTAATGAGAAACGAATGCTTTTTTTATATTTATTCTTCTTTATTTTAATTTTGAAATTCTTAAGAGAAGAAGAGGAATTATTCTGACTTTGAAGTTGTTTCGAATGCAAATGCAAATGCAGTGGAAAAATCAAAAGCAGGCGTGCATTAAGCTCTGAAGTTGAATAATGAGTTGTGAAGATTAATTTTACGCCTGTTATTGGCAAACCGAAAAACAATTCAATAAAATCTGGGAAATTCTCTCTTTGACTAGGACTTCAGAACCATTTTTAAAACTTAGAGGCATAAAAGGAAGAAAAAGGAAAGAATTATAAAGCAAGTTATTTTAAAGTTTCTACATTCCTGTCTGACTGCTTTTAATTCGTGAATTATATAAAGAAAATGTAAACATTCCTCTAAAATGACTTTTCAATTGAGTTTTATTTACCGTTATCAAAACTGAACGTTGTTTTCATTTTAATATTTAAATCGAAGGGTTATTATTGAATTGATATTTGCTGTTAAAGAAATGAGATTTGTTTCCTTAATTTTATTTCGTCATGTAATTTTAAGAATACTTAAAAGAATTTAATTAATGAATAAATGAAATATAATTTTTGGATTTTTCAGGATTTGTGCAAATCGTGAATTAGGATTAAATTAATATTTGCTCTTAAGGATATCAGAATAATTTCCTTAATTTCATTCCGTAATGCAGGTTGTACGTAAAAGGAATTTAAGTAATGAATAAAATGAAATAAAATTTTTAGATTTTTCAAGATCTGCAAATATTTGTGTGCATTAAAATGTATGAAAAAGTAAAGTATTCCATTTATTTCTCCTCGAATATTGATATAATCAGAATTATTAAATTCATGTAAAAGAATTTTAATATGATATTAGGTCAGGTTGTGCAAATTTTAAAAATTTCATTTTGAACGAAATGATTTGTTTTCCTTGATAGTAACATTTTTTTAAACTTATTAGAGCAATTTAAACAATGAAATCATTAGCAGAGATACTTTAAGAGGACTTTTTCATCTAAAGAATGAAAGTTATTTTTAGATTTATGTATCAGTTAAAACTATGATTTCATTTAGTTGAATTTCTTTTTGTATCATTCTTCAAATTGTTTGAATTCGCGTCTGAATTTCGCGTCTTAATGCTGAATCAAATGTCAAATTATTTTTTGTCATTTCCTTTGAACTTTTAAAACCATTCATTCAAAATAAAGAAAAATAATTCAATCTCTCCACTAAAAAAGATTTAACCCATCCAAACTTTCAGCTCATTCGCAATGAGTTTGTATAAATGTAGAAGTCTCGCGCATTCGTACTCGGAAATCATTTTCTTCAAAGCTTAAAGTCATGAAGTAAAAGAAAAACTCATCAAAATATGTGTGCTCCTCTGTTTTCCAAGTTGTTCAAAATTATATACCTTTGATCCTTTTGTATTCCCGTTTTTCTGTTTTTTTCTATTTTATGCTTCGGTTCTTTCTATTTTCATATACACTAAAGTAAAGATAACTTTTTCTCATGATGCTTCTTTTCTTTTTTTTTTCTTGAGGAAAGAATGTTTTATACAGAAGAGGACTTGACTTCAAAATCAGATAGATATTTATTTACCCCATCTTTAAAAAGCAAAAAACAAAAAGAGGAACAGTATATTTTTCAAGCAAAAATTTCTGAAGAAGAGCCGCCTTCCAAAAGAAAATTGAAGTTTTACGGAATTCTGAACTCATTGTGACATCTCCGCGGAACAATCTCTCTGTGTGATGAGGTTTTGTTTACGCTCTTGTGTGATAGGGTTATCACAACAATGGAACTATAAACCCCGTGTTCGAACTTGCTCTAGCGTTCTTCTTCCTGTTCCATGGAAGATTTTAAGTTGAACATTGTTCTGAAACTTTTTGTTTATCTTCATATTTTCTGTTAATACTTTTAGACTATCCACCCAGCGAAATATATCATTTGAATTCAGATGAGTGGAAATCCTGATAAAAAGTGTAATTATTTTTCCATTTGAATAACAAGAACGATTCCTGTAAGCAGACTTTATTCTTCTTGTTTCATTCAGAAGTGTAATTTCTGTCTTCTGTTAAAAATTCCAGAATTGCATTGTCTTCAACTTGTTATTTTTAAATCATGTTAGATCTTATTAAAACATTAAAAACCAGCATGTAATTTGTATCTTTGGGTATCTAGAATAAGCTGTTTTTTGTTCAAATGTCGAGCATTTTGATCTATTTTTGCCCCTAGAAAGGTGGATATAAATTAGATTCAACATTAGCTAGGCTGCAGCATAATAATTCTGTTATATCACATCCATGTTTTGCAACTCCAATAGCTTCGTTTGGAGTTTTCAATTTTCCTGCTCTCGTCTTGGATTCCAATTAGAAAGACTTTTCCATCTAATGATTTATCGTTCCATCCTCAGCATAGACACATAATCTTTGGGTTCGGCATCTCTTACTGAGTTTTAAACCTAGTTTCCTTAATTTAAAGTCCAACATGTTATTTACCATCTATGACAAAAATCCCTGGGTTTTTTAGTTTTATTAATTAAACTTATACATTTTTACCAAATATTATATTAGATCAATGTAACATAAATGCCATCAATTCATTAATAACATTTGCTTCTTAAAAGTATGATAGAAAACAATTTACATAATTAAATACCTATAATTGTTAATGTGAATGAAATATTATTTCTCATAAAAGTAAACAACTCTTCCCTTTCTGCTTGAAAAGTTACTTCATTGAAGCTCTCAATTGTGCAATTGTAAACAATAGCATTTCTAAAGAGAAAATGTCTTTTCTAATGGTATGAACTCATCAATAATTTTTACGCGTAGTTGTTTCATTTCTAATTTGATACTGTTTTCCTCTTGAATAATATATATCAAGGCCCCATGAATTATTCATCCTTTTTTGTTGCTTTTATATGAGGACTGTCTTTGGCATTTGGTAATAAGCACTTGTTGACTCAAGACATTTTACTGTAGTTTAGTCAGGACATTACGTTTGGAAATTAAGCTGAATTACTGTTTTGGGAGCAATTAAGCCTGGCTTTCTCCCGACTTTAAATTAAGAGATTAGCTTTCTCTTAATGCTTTAACTGATTGGCGTTTCTGTAGAACTTCCCTTATAGGTGTTGATAATGGGATTCTATCCACAACAAAGCAATTGAAACAATTTCTATAACACCCATGTAACATGTGTATGTGGCACATTTACCTTTCTTGTATAATCTCTTCTATATTTCTAATTGTTACTGCTCCGATCCTTTGCTTGTTGAACAATTTAACCACATGCGCTTGACGTTCTAAGGTGCAATTTCCTTAAAAGATATGTATAATCAAGTAATATAAACAATTTTTTTTTAAAGTCAATTCCTACTTTTTTTTCACTATATTGCAAAACAGTCCTTTACAAATAAAGTTGAAATTTTCCTCTTACATCTGGCGCCATCTATTATCAGATACATGAGACTTAAATGTAAAAAAAACTAAAATTAATTAATTAAATTTAATTAATGAACTAATAATTGAAAAAACTGTATTAACATCAATTGTCCTCCCTTACAAGTTAAAAAAATTTATTTGAATTTGAGTGGATGAAAAAAAAGTATTTTATTAACGATTGAAAATTCGAACAAGGTCGCTTCATCTACAGCTGTTTTTTTTTAACTTTAGAATCTTTTTGAAATTAAAATGGTAAGTTTTTGATGTTTATAGGATTGTTTTCGTTCTTAACATATTTTTTTCAAATGCTATATTATATAGTTTTATTGGTACTTACGTATTAACTCCACCTTAGCTACAGTTGCGCCAATAAAGAGAAATCTTGTTGTTCGCACGCACACGCAGTTATCTTTTGAACACCAACCGCAGGTACAGATTTGGCGGTTTTTAAGTGGCGCCAATCTACACTTCATTGTAGCTGTTAGATTGGCGCCACTTAAAAACCGCCAAATCTGTAGCTGTTAGATTGGCGCCACTTTAAAACCGCCAAATCTGTATCTAAGGTGGCGTTAATACGTAAATACCGTTTTATTTATATTTTAATTCCCAAATTCTTTTGATAAAAAATAGCTATCCAGAATAATTTTTCTTTTACAAATTGTCAAAAGTAAATAGAACTTTCCACCTTTTTTCCTTAATAAAATGCGTATAGCTATCTCTTATCAACAGTTATATACCTATTACAAGTTTATTACGAGATTTATGAGATGCCACTGGGGGAATTTTGTCTGATTGTAGTGATACAATGTATGTGCAGTATAGCAAGTCATCTCCTGATACACACTGGATAATGCTAAATCTGCTGTTCTAGCAGGGAAGTGCTTCAAATTAAAATACCAGGCGGAAAAAAACCTTAATGCCACACAATGTATGGTTTAAAAAATTGTTCAGTAAGAGGATGAGTAACTCAAAATTTATTTTCTCATAATGTGACAAAACAGAGTTAAAAGATTTGAGTTATGATATAATATATGATTAAATGATTATATTATAATTAAATTAGGTATAAAACTGTATCTTTCTAATAAATCTTTAAAGACAATTCAATTATTTTTTTTCTTATAATATGAAAGAAATCATCCCAGAAGCTTATCGATATGCAATTAGATACTGTTTAATAAACAATAATCAGCAATAATTTTTAATCCCAATTAATTTTTAATCTCATAAAGTCAGAACACTGATTTCAAAGATTTGAGTTATGATATGATATAATTAAATGATTATGATTAAATTAGGTGTAAAACTGTGTCTTCTTGGAAAAAAAAACATTTTTAAGATAATTTGACTATTTTTCCTTATAATATGAAAGATTTATTTTTTAGTAACTTGAGTTTATAAACAAAAACCAGAAAGTAATGAGGACTTTAAAAAATATTAACTAAATAGTGTGGTGATAAATCAGGGTAAATATTTATTTGCCAGAACTTAATTTAAATAATAGAGTAAAATGATTCATTCGTAAACTTAAATAAATACGAATTTGTTGTATATAAAAAATAGATGAAATCATTTCATCCCCTTTATTTTAAACAAATAACTTTTTATAAATACAACAATGCAAAAACTGAGTTTGAATTTAAGAAACCTAAATAGTTTCTGTGTTATTTGATCCAAAAGAAATAAAATCTAATTCAATTTATCGAGTTGTTATTTGCTAGACATTAAAGTAGACAAGACATAAAAGATAATTTTAAGAATAAAGCAATGGGTATTCAAATAAAGATACCATATAAATAAAGTTTATTTTTAATCTATTTACTTTTATTAAACAAAATGTATTAAATAAAAAAAAAATAATCGGTTTTACAAATAAGATTTTTTTATGCTAAGTAACAAGTTCACGCCTGTGCTCCTTACAAAAAAAATATCAAAACGAATTAAGTAGAGATTATAACAAAGAACACATTTTTACAAAGAAAAGCTCTTTATTTAAACGAATAAGAAATTATTGTTTTAAAGCATTGTTGTCTTAACAATTGTTTTTGTTGTTTTATGATTAAGGTATAAAAACAAATCCTTTTAAAATTGAATATCATAGGTAAGAAAATAATATAAATAAAATTATAAGTAAATGTTGTTCTTTTTTATTGACTTGGATTTTTTTTTTTAGGGATTAAATCAAAAGTTAAACCGTATATAAAATAAAAAGGCATTATTTTAGCATTTTTGTTTTAAATTCTTCACCCTACCCCTTCCTTTTTGGGGCCTAATGGACAATTTCCAGTTTATCATTTCGGTTTGGCAATTAATCCATTTTTAACTCAAATAATTACGAAAAATGATATTTTTTTCAATGCAAACCAATTCTTTTTAAATCTGAATTGCAAGAGTTTTATTTTCGTTTCTTGGGTTTTGAAGTTTTTGAATTTAGAAGTCACTGAAGTAATATAATTATATTTTGAATGAAAAATGTCCTTTTCTATAAGAATCTTTTTTGTGTACAAACACTAATAAATGTAACAAACCAAACACCAATAAATGTAGTATATTACATTTAAAGCACTTCATATGCAAAGTGACTAATATGTTGTTTCTTATCCCACTTAGTCGATAACAACATCTAGACCCAAATCTTTGAACACGTGTGTTCTCATGGAAAGAGGGAAGGGGAGGCAGCTTCTGTTGTGATGGAGCATCCGTAGCTAGAAGTCTGACTTGGCTCTGTATCGCTAAAGAAGGAGGTGAGTGCCTTCCGGGAGGACTTTTAGGGGAAAATACTCATTATTTACATATCGTATGGGAGAAAATGTAGAAACCTCTCACCAGGTAGTCCAACTCACAAAGCACGACCTCCTCGTTTTTTAAAACAGTGTCTACAACAAAGCCGCCAGCGGTCACAAACAAAGCCAGCAATTTTTTTGTGTCTATAACAAAGCCGCCAGAGCCTCAGACCTAAAGTTCATCGGCCGCCAACGTTTCCGCTCAGCCGCGAGTGTGGGCAAAATGTTAAGAAGTACTAAAGAAGAAGAAAATGGTAAGAGAAGAAAGTGGCAAATAAGAAAAAGTGAAATCCAATTTCATATCGGAGGAAAATAAGAAGTAGATGTTGAAGGTAACTTATGAGTTATACATGAGTCATGTCTACTGCAACAATAAGTCTCGTATGAGATCTTTCACGGAATCCATATGCTTTTTGTGCAGGAACGACTTCATGAACCACAGCTAATCTTCAATACTAAAAATTTGATGCTTTTAAAAACAACGCTTGTCTGGTTTTGTACTGAGCATGTACCAAGACTTGTAACAAAGAACTTGTACCAAAGAATTAGATATGCTTGCTTGAATATTATTGAATATTATAGTTGTTATAATATTTGATTGAATATTATTGAATATTATTATTGTATATTATTTATAGTTAAGTTATTTATTATAAGTATTACACTCTGAATAATTAACTATTTTTATAATACATCAAAAAATTATTATAGTCTTTAAAAATGTTTTACACTAATACTTAATTTGTGTATTTTAAAAAAAGTCATAAATAATTTTAAAAAAAATCTATAATGTTTGGTATGCGCCTCAGTGATACTCAAAAAGAAAAAAAAATTATTTCACGATTTTACAGCGACAGAAATTTTATTCAAGATTTAATATTTATAATTTTAAAAAGCAAAGGTCATTTGTTTTCAAAAATTATTAAAAATGCATTCTGATAGAAGTAAATTTTTTAAAGTTAAAACTATTTCACTATAACAAACATTATTTAAAGAATTTTCTCTCTCACTCAATGTAAACAGTAAAATATTCATATTCATTGGATATTTATTCTAACGATAGAGAACTAAGATTTAAATGCGACGCAATAAAGAAAGGATCATCTTTATGCCGCTTTTATGGTCTTGGAACACACAGCAAAAGATTTTCCAAAGTGAAACTAATAAAAGGGGAAGCAAAATCATTTTCAAAAACACTGGTTTTTGGGGAGTTGCATAGCTTAAAATAGAATTAATGCGTTGAAGCACAAGGTGAAAAATAAATATTATTTTCTTCTGCTTCTTTAAACACTTTAGGAAGAGAAAGATTCTTACTGCGTATAACGCTAAAACGATGACTAATGGCCCAAAGCTTGTGTGGTAATTCCCTTGAGTTATGACCTTAACCAACCATCTCAGTTCAAGCCGCGGTTGAGTCTTCACTTTCGGATGCATTTATTTTATCATTTTTGTTCTCTTGCCAGAAGACTTTTTGTTACTGAGAAAATGTACTCGAACTGACAATTTTTCATGCTTTTTTTTTCTTTTTAAATATTTCTCCTTGCGGTATGGGGGGGGGGCACAAAAATTTTGTTTTATGCTATGTTTTTTCGATACTATGTTTCGTTTTTGATGCTTTTTTAAGGTTTTTTTAACTGTAACGTTTAATTGACGAACGTGAATTTCATGCGCGAAAAATTAAAAGTGACTTTTTTACACTTTTTATGAAAAATTAGATTTTTTTTCTAGCATTGACTTATTTTAAGTCTTTCTTAACTTGTTTTAATATCTATCTACATTGAACTTTGATATTTACATTTTTAATTCTAATTAGAAAATGAGTCATTTAAGTGGCCATTTATTTTTTTAATTAAATGGTTATGGTTTCTTTTAAATTAACAACAAAAAAATGTGTTCAAATAGTTGACAAAACTTGTTGCAAAATTGATATTCTTAACATTCACATTAAAAATATAGTCTTTAATAATTTGTACCTTTTTTCACTTATTAATTTAATTAATAACTATAAACTTGTTTTAATATTGGTTTAGATTTCTGATAGTTACATTCTTAATGATAAGTTTTGCTAGCCATTTATTATTTGACAAATTAAATAGTTATGGCTTGACTTAAATTAACGTAAAACGTTACCAAAATGAAACTAATAAAAGTGGATCAAAATCATTTTCAAAGACACTGGTTTTTGGGGAGTTGCATAGCTTAAAATAGAATTAATGCGTCCAGGCAAAAGATGAAAAATAAATATTATTTTCTTCTGCTTCTTTAAACACTTTAGGAAGAGAAAGATTCTTACTGCGTATAACGCTAAAACGATGACTAATGGCCCAAAGCTTGTGTGGTAATTCCCTTGAATTATGACCTCAACCAATCAGCTCAGTTCAGGCTGCGGTTGAGTTTTCACTTTTGGATGCATTTATTATTATTCTCATTGTTGTTCTCTTGCCAGAAGACTTCTTGTTACTGAGAAAATGTACTTGAACTGACAATTTTTCATGGCTTTTTTTCTCTTTAATCTTTTTCTTTGCGGTGTGTGGGGTACAAAAATTTAGTTTTATGCTTTGTTTCAATACTATGTTTCCTTTTTTGCTGCCTTTTTTAATTTTTCTTTTACCCCAGAATTTATTCGATGTACGTGAATTTCGTTCACGGAAAATTAAAAGTGTTGATTAAAAATGAACACTTTTAAATTATTTTCCACTTATTTAAATTATTTATTATTTAGATTGTGATAAAATTAATTTTTTCGCGTTCTCCATAAAAAAATTAGGTTTTTTTTTCTGACATTGGCTTTTTTTACGTCTTTTTTTAAAACTTGTTTTAATAATGGTATACATTGATCTCTGATATTTACATTTCTAATGCTAAGTTTTGCTGGACATTTATTTTTTTAATTAATTAAATAGTTATCATTTGATAAGTTATAGTTATAATATTTTGTTGACCATTATTGAATATTATAGTTGTTAAAATACTTGGTTGAATATTATTGAATGTTATTATTGCCTTTAAAAATTGTTTTACACTAATATTTAAAATATGTATTTTAAAAAGTAATAAATAATTTAAAAAAAAATTCTATAATGTTTGATTCTTTATAGTGCCTTTTAATATTTCTTTTGCCGCAGCATTTAATCCATGAACATGAATTTCGTACACGGGAAATTAAAAGTGAGTTTTCCACTTATAAAAAGAAAAAAAAATGTTTTTTTTTTCAAATTTTCTATGAAAAATTAATATATTTTTTTTTCTGGTATTGGTTTTATTTTAAGTTTTTTTTAAACTTGTTTTAATATTGGACTACATTGATATCTGATATTTACATTTTTAGTGCTATGTTTTGCTATTTATTTTTTAATTAATTTAATAGTTATGGTTTGACTTCAATTAATGTAAAAAATGTTTTCAACCAGTTGACAAGGTATGTTACAAAAAATTGTTATTCTTAAAAATGATATTAAATGGATATTTTTATTAAATTGTAAATATTTCCACCTATTAATTTAAATCTAACTTGTAGTGTTTTCCATTGTTTGGGCAGATGAAACTGAGTATGGTTGGATTGAGACACAGATTTGAGAACACATAAAATTATTTACATAATCACGAACACAGCACGCATACAATAATTAATCCACTTAAATACATCTAATTATACATTCGTGGAAGGATTTGACTAGTGGCTTAGTGGTAATATGCATCGCTGGTCAGCCTTAGGGCAGAGGTTCAATCTGCTGGCGGATTTGTCGTAGACACTATTTAAAAAAAAATAAAATAGGAGACTGGATGGTGTTTGTGATGTTTAGCTTCTTGCACCTTAGTCGAACTACCTGGTGGGAGTTTTCAGGGTTTACTCTCATACGATGTGTAAATGCGGGGTTGTTCCTTCTAAAAGTAATCCCTGAAGGCATTTTCCTTCTTCTTTAGCTACACAGAGTCAAGTCAGATTTCTACGTACGATTGCTCCATCATAATAGAAGCTGTTCGTTCTCCCTTCCTTCCATGAGAACAAATGGGTTCATAGACTTGGTCCAGATGTTACTACCGATCAATTGAGATAAGATGCAAATATTTACTTGTACTTGAATGGGATTAGTTGAAAAGAAAGATTTATTCCGATAGGTATATCTATTGGAAAGTAGGTTTAAAATCGGGTTAAACAGTTTATCACTTAATTTAAAAATTGTGAGTTGTTCTATGGAATTTTCTAAAATACAAGACTATAAAAGTTAATTTTTTTTTTACTTTAAGTGTGTTTTATCTGTCGGAAACATAATATACGGTATTTTACAAAAATGCCATGTATTATATTTCCTATACTACACAAAATTATATGGAAATTATTTAAAATAAAAAATAAAAATAAAGGTTTAAAAACCAATTTTTTTTGCCTTTCAAAAGTGATTTTCATATCATTGTTATTCAGTGTTGAATAAAATCATTGATTCTTTAAATCTTCTCTTTGTTTTGATTTTTATATTTGAAAAATTAAATAAAAGAGAAAAAAAAATCTAAAATCTTTTACATTATTATTATTATAAATGATAATTACATATAGAAATTTTAAGGCTGAGTTAATTATTTCTATTAAATATTCATTTTAAGAAAACCACCAACAAACTGAAAAAAAAAATTTAAGACTAATTAACTTGCAGTTAACTTCGTATAACAATCCTCCTTATGAATTGATAAGGTTGCTTGGAAATTATTTCTGCCAATCAAGACAGTTGCACGAAATTTAAAGACAACCCTACGAATAGGCAATCATAACAATTTTAATTGATGTGAGGAAGTTTCCTGAAAGCAGTTTGACTTAAATTACAAGCAGTTGTACAACTTGAAAATAAATTATTTAATGCATGAAGTGAGCTTCAAATTGAGCGACAGACCGGAATTGTACAGAGATGCAGAGAGAGAATTTCTCTTAAGCTATTTATTATATGCATTAATGATTATGATTAATTTTAAGCAATAAATGGAATTTTGGTCATTTATTGGTTTATTATTATTATAATTACAAAATAACGATATTTATTCAAAAATTTATTTGACAACAACGTATTCCTATTCTTAGTTTAAAATGGTTTATTTTTCAAGCAAAGTAAAAAAAAAAAAAAAAAACATTTTGAACCAATAATTATGATGAAAATTTATTATAATTCACAATTTTTTATTGATTTAAGTTAATATTTTTCATTGGAATAAGATAAAATTAGTCTGTACGTAAAACATATTTTCTTGAATTGCATAATATTTAATTTTAAGTGAATTAGAGTTCTGACGAAACTGTTCATTTCGAATTATTTATTTTTTTATGTTTATTGATTATCAAATTTATTTAAAGTATTTAGTAAAATATTCTCATAGGAACATATAAAATAATTTGTCTATAAATTAACTCTTATAATGCCATACAGAATAAATTCTTGTGTCTGTATTTCGTAGAGAATTAAAGATAGGGTGATAGTTTCCTCAAAACACAACATACGATACTGACTTGAAAGGGATCGTGATTGTATTGGGGATAGGACAGATAAATCTGGAGGCTAATATTTACATTTCATTTTTCTGATGAAGAGGAATAGAGGATGCAAAACTAAACTTGGTAATATTTGTACAAAACTATTTTTCTCAATGCTGCATCAGCTTAATATGTTCACCGTACTCTGAATAACGCTTAATATGCTACATGTTTGTCAATCTAATAGCAAACAATTTAGAGATTCAAAAACAAGTACAATATAACCAGTATTCGAAAACAACAAAATTTTCTTTAGATAATTTTTTCTCATTCAAAAAATAAGTTAACTGTATCTTTTTGTATAGAATGTCTTTTAATAACCAGTGAAACAAAATTTAAAAACTGCATCTTCCAAAATAGAATTTAATACATGCAAACATATATCTATCTAGGTATATTATACCGTTACAAGAATCCAAACCTCCGTACTAATCCGTCGATATCATTCAAGTCTGAGAACCTACATTCTCGATAACCTACCAAACCTACGTCAAAGTTTAATATCACAGAAATACAAAAACTGGAAAGCAGCAATATTTTTTTGTAGAGAAAGTTTTTTTAATAATCTGCAGTAAAACGAAATTACATTAACAACTCTGTATTCATTCATCAAATCCAACATATCCAATTCCAGTTCTATATAAACATAATATTCCGGTACAAAAGAATCCAAACCTTTATATACATCTCTCATTATCATTCAAGTTGGAGAAACAGCTAATTTGAATCTCCCAAATCTCCATCAATAGTTAATTTGGCTGAAATTAAAAAAAAAATATATATATATAAATAAAAGAAAAAAGTCACTGACATTTAGTAGCAACATCAATGGTTTTTATAGAGAATTTTTACATTAAACACGAGCAAAACGAAATTACATTAAAAAATCTATATTCATACATAGAATGTATCCTATTAAACCCAAGTTCTATATCGATACAACATTTCAGTACAAAAGAAACCAAACCTCCCTATTAATCCTTCGATATCCTTCAGATCCGAGACACAAATCTTCCAAACCTCCTCAGAAGCTAATCCAGCAGAAATTCACGGAGGGCGGTTTGGAAACAAACGACTGAACAATACCTACATTAACGGAAAATTATTGCGGCGGGGTGCATTTCGGAGGTGCAGAACGTGAATATTCCTGGAGACACAATTGAGAACACACTTAACTCCCTGCAGTGATGGAGAATGTAACCGCGGGTGTAAACGGTCGCAGTGAGTATTGTGTCTTTAATATGTAAACCGCTCGCCTCCGTAATGTGTTTACTTCAGTGGTTAAAACCACTACTCCGGGTATCACCGTACTTATCTCGTGGAGCATAATTATCTAGAGTATATTTATATATACGTTATTGCTATTCCACTATATAAAGTGATGTAAAATATTGAGAATTTTCATTCAGAAAGAAAAAAATAATTTACAATAATATTCTTTATTTTACAAAGAAAGCATACACATTCATTTAAAATTAATTTTTAAGTTACAAAATATGCATTTTAAAATATGAATGAATTTATAATAAAAACTGACTCCACGTAAATTAATAATTATTTCTTAACCCTAAATATAGGATATTTTTTAATTCATACTGTAAAAGGCTTATGAAAAAAAATTGCATTATAAGAGGACGTCCAAAAAATAAAAGTAAATTGATTTATAGCATTCAATAACTTGAATTTTTCTTATTATTAACCATTTTAAAATATGAATGAATTTATAATAAAACTTCCACTTTTAACCCTAAATATAGGCACTTAATTTGCTTATGTCAAACAAGAGTAGTAAATTAAATTAAATAATTTAAATGAGTTCTCAGCTCTGATGAATGGTTAATTCCAGAGAATCAATATGTTCCGATATTAAAACCAACGATGAGAAATGCAAAAAATAAAACCATCGATAGACAGAAAAAAAAAGGCTAAATCTAATTTTTCTCCTAGAGAGAGAGAGAGGGGCAAAAACATTCATTTTTTCACTTTTTCCACAGTTTTTTTTTTCACCCTGCCTAAGTGGAAATCTCGCTTTTAATTTTCCTTGGACGAAATTCTCGTACAACGATTTAATGCCACGGAAAAAAGGAATCTTGGAATTTTGAAATAAGAAGCAACCCCCCTCTAAAAAAAAGGGAAATAACAGTTTCCAGGAAGCGAAGGATAGAAAAAAATAAATTTATGCACCCCACATACCCCGGAAGAAAGATTAAATTAAAAAAAAAGAGCATGAAAAATTATCAGTTCGAGTACATTGACTCAGTAACACTGCAGAGTAACCTGGCAAGAGAACAAAAATAAGAATAATAAATGCAGCCGAAAGTGAAGAGTCAGCCGCAGCCTGAACTGAGGAAGTTGGTTAAGGCCATAACTCAGGGGAATTATTACAAGAGCTTTGGGCCATTAGTCATCATTTTAGCGCTATCCGCGGCCAGGATCTCTCGCTTCTTGAGGTATTTAAAATAAGTACGAGAAAATAATATTTATTTTTCACCTATTGCCTCCGCACATTAATTTTATTTTAAGTCATGTATCAGCCAAACAGTGTCTTCGAAAAGCACTTTGCATCTAGTTATAGAAGTTTCATTTTGAGGAAGTCTTTGCTATCTCTGAGAAAGCTCGTGAAAATGGCATGAAGATGATACTTTTTTTATTGCAATGAATTTCAATTTCAGTCATCTATCATTAAAATATATATCGAACAAGTGTGATTAATTTTCTGTACATATTAAATGCAGAAATAATTTCTTAATAGTGATTTGTTATGTTTCAAAGTTGTAACCAATAGTTTAAAAAAGTAGTGGAAAACAACCGTTATTGTTCATCTTTTGCCTCGATGATTAATTTTTATTTTAAACCCTTCTACTAATAAAATGTAGTGCCTTACAAAAACAGTATGCACCTTGCTTTAGTAGTTTCATTTTGGTACGTATTTGCTATTCCTCTGAAGCTCTTAAAAATTGCATTAAGGTGATCCTTTCTGTATTAAAAGTATCGTTTCTAATTTAAAAGTATTGTTCTCCATCGTAAGAATAAATATCAAATGAATATCAATAACTATCTGTATATGTTAACAGCAAAAAATAAATAAATAAATAAAGATCTTTATGTAGGTAGCATTTTGAGATTTGGACATCTCAACCAGTTGGACATAAGTTTTACTTTCAGTAGCTTTTTTTTCTAATGCAACTTTCAAACACTTAGACACTTGTCGTTGATGCCTTAATTCAAGCGTTGTACAGGCGTTACTCACTTAGCACTACCCTGGAGGTGCGTTTAGCTTGAAGATAAGCTATGGACGCGGACACTACCCCCGCAAGGCGAGACGATCATGTTAGGTCGGGACCTATAGGATTAAAGTGGATTCCGAACCATTGCAAACATCCATGACACCGCCGGGACTCGAACCTGAAACCTGTGGTACCGAGCGCCAGAGCGCTAACCACTCTGCTAAGTTAAAAACAAAAAAATAAAAGACAAAAGTTCGCCGACATTTAAAAAAACTATCAATATTTTTTTCAGAAATTTTTATCTGTTAATCACTGCAAAACTAAATTACATTAAAGACATTATCTTCCTACATCGAATCCAACGTATCCTATCCGAGTTCTATATAGACATAACATTCCAATACAAAAGAAACCAAACCTTCATATAAATCTTTCATAATCATTTAAGTTTGGAAAACAGTTCCTTTAAACCTCCCAAACCTCCTTCTATGGTTAATTTCACAGAAATTCAAAAAATAAAACACCGACATTTAAAAACAATATTAATATCTTTTGCACAAAATTTTAACTGTTAAACACTAACAAAACGAAATTACATTAGACACTATCTTCATATAATGAATCCAACATATCCAACCCCGATTCCATATCGAAACCAAACCACCAAACCTCCACATAAAGCCTTCGATACCATTCAGATCTGAGACACGAATCTTCCAAACCTCCTCCAAGGCTAATTCAGCAGAAATGCACAGAGGGCGGTATGGAAACAAATGACTGAACAAGGCTTACACTAACGGAAAATGATTGCGGCGGGGTGCATTTCGGAGGTGAATATTCCTCGAGACATAACCCTGCACAATTGAGAACGCACTTAACTCCCCGCAGTGAGGGATAATGTAACCGCGGGTGTAAACGGTCACAGTGAGTATTGTCATCCCTTCCCTTTAATATGTAAACGGCTCGGCTCCATAATGTGTTTACTTCAGTGGTTAAAACCACTACTCCGGGTAACGTACTTATCTCGTGGAGCATAATTATCTAGAGCGAACAGCTCAATTTATAGGGAGGATTTATCACTTATAGGGGTGGGGAGGGTTTCGAATTAAATTTTGAGGGGGATGCTTGCATTAATACAGAATCAAAAGGATTTATAATACACCGATATATTGTACAAAAATTATAACTTCATAATAAAAAGTCATATAATTTATCTATTTCGATTGAAATGTTAACTTAAATTATATATCTACTCCATAGCTTAGAAATATTAAATAATTAAAAAATATTCATTTAATATTATCATAGATATGATAAATTGTTCATTGCCCCGTCTAATGGCAAGATAGAGGAGGAATTCGGTTAGTATCCACTGTTGGCATTCATTTAGTTTATATTTTCAGAAAGGAGAAAAATTTATGACAATTGTGATAATAGGCATAAGCATCGAAGTCAAGTTGCCTTGTGTGCGAGTGTTTTTTTTTATCCTATATAAAACGCAAATGCAGGATAATTTCTCCTAAATGTATTCTCGGACGGCAATGTCATTCCTTTATCTCTCGTTGAGAGAAGTTTCGTGATATAGGTTCACGAAGCCTACCCAACAACAAATAACGAGTTTTCTTAACTGAAGAAGCTTGGTTTGAAACCCAAGTATGGTAGCTGACTACGAAGTATCTCGTGTATGGTTGGGATAAGCAGGAAAATCTGTAGCTTGGAAAACCAATTTGGGAAAATGAGTGAAGAACATGGGTTCCCCAGATGCCGCATTTAAAGCCTTTTTTTTCCAGTGTGGCGATACAAAAATGATATAAGACTACAGTTGTTCAAGTATGTGAAGCATACTGGTTAATGTTGTAAGTGCTAATTATCTCCTGCATGGCTGCAACTAAATTTTTTGATAAAAAATCGATATATTTGTATGTTAACTGAAAGTTACATGTATCAAAGAGAAATAGTTTATGGTAATAAAACAATCATAAGAAAGTTGCCTTCTAGTTCTTCTTCAATGGCTCAGCAAGCCCAATGGTGGGCAGAGACAGTCTGCCTACTGGCAGATTAAAAAAACGTGAGATTTTTTTTTTTGCAGGGTAAGTCCAGCATTTATATTAGAATGTTAATCACTCGGCAATCAGGTCCCAACCTTCTAATTTACTATTTCGAATTTATCCAGCATTTGACTATTTTAATTTCATAAAATATTTTAGTATATTTATATATATGTTATTTTTATTCTATAAAGTGATGTAAAATATTGAGTATTTTCATTCACAAAGAAAACAAATATCCTTCGTTAAAAGATACTTCATTTTAATAAAATAGCATATAAATTTATTTAAAATAAACTTTTAAGTTAAAAAAAGCCTAAAAAAATGCATTTCAAAATACGAATGAATTTATAATAAAAACGTAACTCAACGTAAATTAATAAATATTTTTTAACACCAAATATAGGATATTTTTTTAAATTCATACTGTGACAAGCTTATAAAAAATCAGAGTTATACGAGGATGTCCAAAAAAGAAAAGAAAATTGATTTATAACATTCAATAACTTGAGTTTTTCTTATTAACAACCATTTCTTACTTTTGGCACATTATTTATGTCAAACAAGAGTAGTAAATTAATTTAAATAATTAAATTGCCTTTTCAGCACTGAGGAATTAGTAATCCCAGAGAATCAATATGTTCCGATACTAAAACCAATGATGAGAAACGCAAAAAATAAAACCATCGATAGAAGGAAAAAAAAAGCTAAACCTAATTTTTCTCCGAAAGACAGAGAGGGAAAAAAATTAATTTTTTTCACTTTTTCCACATTTTTTTTCACCCTTCTTAAGTGGAAATCTAGCTTTGAATTTTCCTTGGACTAAATTCTCATACAACGATTTAATGCCACGGAAAAAGGAATATTCAAGATTTAAAATAAGAAGCAAACACGCCCAAAAAAAAAAAATAATAATAACAGTTTCGAAAAAGCGAAGGATATAAAAAAAAGTAAATTTATGTACCCCACATACCCGGGAAAGAAAGATTAAATTAGAAAAAAAAGCATGAAAAATTATCAGTTCGAGTGACGGAGTAACACTGCAGAGTAATCTGGCAAGAGAACAAAAATGATAATAATAAATGCAGCCGAAAGTGAAGAGTCAGCCGCAGCCTGAACTGAGGAAGTTGGTTAAGGTCATAACTCAAGGGAATTACCGCAAGAGCTTTGGGCCATTAGTCATCGTTTTGGCGCTATCCGCGGCCAGGATCTTCCGCTTCTTGAGGTATTTAAAAGAAGTACAAGGAAATAATATTTATTTTTCACCTATTGCCTCCCCACATTAATTTTATTTTAAGTCATGCAACTAACAAACATTATCTTCTCGAAAGCACTGTGCATTTCGTTTTAATATTTTCATTTTGAGGAAGTGTTTGGTATCTCTATGACGCTTATAAAGGTGGCATGAAGATGATACTTTCTGTATTGAAATGTACTTCAATTTTAATTTTTATCATTAAACTAATTATCAAATGAGTATGAATATATTTCTCTATATTCTGTACGTTTCATCATCACATAAAAAGTGAGAAAAATTTCTTTTTAATGATTAAGAATGTTTCAAAATTTTACGTCCATATATTTTTGGATAATTTTTTGTTTTTCAAGTTTGTTTTATTATTTTTGGTCATAAATTGTTTGTTTTTAAAAGTAATAATTTAAAGATTAAACAATGCATCGGCATTTCATCACCATATTAAAAATAACTACTTTTTCATATTAAATATGACAAAAATTTCTTAAGAACGATTTGTAATGTTTTAAGGTTTCAAGTCCAGATGTTTTATTATATATTTGTGGATTTTTTTTTTTTTTTGGTTTTTTTTATTATGTTAATAATTTTTAGTTATAAATTCATTGTATTTAAAAGTAATAATTTAGAGAATAAACATCAATGTATTTACGTATTACCATCATATTAAAAATAATTTTTCATATTAAATGAACATTTTCCATTCGAGTTCAATAAAATATTGATGCATCTTTAGATATTTTAATGGAAATAATTTGAATTTATGTTTAACATAAAAGTAATATGTGAAATAGCCCATGCTAGAGCCATGCTATGGTTAGAATAGCCCATGCATGCCTTAAGAGGCGAATAAAATGGGTACCCAGTACCCGGGGGTATAACAGGATAGGATAAAGTCAGACCTCTCCTGTGGATGCCCCATGTTTTTGTGGTACTTGGTCAAGGATAAAAAGAAGCTACATTTTTTTACCCTTTATCGTGAATCGCCGGTGTTGTTTGAGAATCAGTTCATGCTCTAGATGTTGCTGTCAACCAATTGGGATAAGACGCAACAATAGCGTTTTGATTTTAGTGCATTTCACTAAATAACGAATTTTCTCTTATTTTGTAACATACTTTATTAACTAATTGGAATCTATACCTAAAGTAGCATATTCATTACAGTAAAATAAATAAAATTAATATAAATAACTAAGTGATAATAAAATTTAGCTTTAAAAATGTCTACATCAAAGATAATTATGAACCTATATTAAAACAAATGAAGAAAATGTAAATATGTTCATAAGTACAGAAAAATGTTAAATCTACTTTTTCGTAAAAAATCTGAATTTTTTTTCCTCTTTCAACGTTTTTTCCATTTCTTAACTGGTAACTTCACTTTTAGTTTTTCTTGCATGAAGTTCACCTGCATTAGTTTAATATCGTGCTAAAAAAATCTTCACAATTTTAAAAGGCCCAGCAAAAACGAACCACTGCATCCAAAAGGTAAAGAATAACAATTTTGTGGGCCACATATTCCAGTTATAATGGGAAATTAAAACAAAACAAATCCTGACAAATTATCTAGCCAAGTACGTGTTCTCAGTATTTTGGGAAGAGAACACAAAATGATAGCAACAAATGCATCCCAATGTGAAGCTCGCAAATTGTGCTGCCCAAGTTGGTTAAGGTCATAACTCAAGGGAATTACCATAAAAGCTCTGCACTACTATTCATCATTTTAGCCTGAACCCTAGCAAGAACCTTTATTTATCTATTGTTTACAAATGTAGAGGAAAACAACATTTATTGTTCATCTTTTGGCTCTATGATCATTTTTATTTTATACTATTCCACTATTAAAATGTAGTGCCTTACAAAAACAATATGAACCTTGCTTTAGTAGTTTCATTTTGGTGAGTATTTGCTATTTCTCTGAAGCTAGTAAAACTGCAGGAAGATGATCCTTTCTGTATTAAAAGTATAGTTTCTAAAATTTTTTATGTTGAAGTAACATTTTGAATTGGATTTGGACATTAGAACGTATAGGGACCTGTTGGCCGAGTGACTAGTGGTCTGGTGTTCGGCGGTACCATGGATGCTTGTAATGGCTCGAAATCAGCTTTAAACCGTAGGTACCGGCCTAATATGACCGTGTAAGATTTAGACCTGACAGTCCTACCCCGTAAAAACCCCATTTTATTTCGGAATCTGCCAGTAGGCCGAAGGCAATGGTCAAGCATGGACTGTAGTGCCAGGAGTCAGTTAGGGAGACAGTTTTAGTTAGAACCGGATAACGTAAAGTAATAACACTTGGACATAAGTTTTACAATCATCAGTTTTGTTATCTAATATTAAATATGTGTTCTTAATTTTTATATACAAAATTTTTGCTATTAAAGATAATAAATACCGAAGGTATATTAATTTTACATGTCATAAACGTATCGACATTTTGAAATCAAATTTAAAATAAAAAATATTCTTATTTATTCAAATTCATTAATATTTTCATTAAATTTCAAAAAATTGTAAACATAATTGTAATTTTTAGTTAGCATTAACGTAATAGGTGGAAATAGTTACAATTTTATAATCAATATCATTCATAAGAATACCAGTGTTTTCTTTTTATTGCGTATTATGTCAACCAGTTGAAGCAATTTAAATCAAACCAAAACTATTTAATTAATTAAAAAAATAAATCTCCATCAAAACCTACCATTAGAAAATATAAATATCAGATATCAATGTAGACCAATATTAAAACCAATTAAAAAAAATTAAAATAAGGCGAATGCCAGAAAAAAAAATTTTTTTCATAGAGAATGTGAAAAAAAAAAAAAAACATTTCCCTTTCCTAAGTGTAAAACTCACTTTTAATTTTCCGTGCACGAAATTCACATCGATTAAATGCTGCGGCAAAAGAAATCTTAAAAAAGGCACCAAAAATGAAACACAGTATCGAAAAAACGAAGCATAAAGCTAAATTTTTGTTCTCCACATACCGCAAGGATGAAGATTGAAGAAAAAAAAAAGCATGAAAAATTGCCAGTTCAAGTACATTTTCTGAGTAACAAGAAGTCTTCTGGCAAGAGAACAAAAATGATAATAATAAATGCACCCGAAAGTGAAGACTCAACCGCGGCTTGAACTAGGCTGGTTGGTTGAAGTCATAACTCAAGGATCTAGACACAAGATCTGGGCCATTAGTCATCGTTTTAGCGTTATACGTAACAAGAACGTTATACGTATCTTTCTCTGCCTAAAGTGTTTAAAGAAGCAGAAGAAAATAACATTTATTTTTCACCTTTTGCACCAACGCATTAATTCTATTTTAAGCTATGCAACTCCTCAAAAACGAGTGTCTTTGAAAATGATTTCGCTTCCACTTTTATTAGTTTCACTTTGGAAAAGTATTAGCTGTGTGTTCCGAGCCCATAAAAACGGCATAAAGATGATCCTTTCTTTATTGCATCGCATTTAAATCTCAGTTCTCTATCGGTAGAATAAATATGAATATTTTACTGTTCACATTCAGTGAGAGAAAATTTCTTTAAGTAATGTTTGTGATAGTGAAACATATTTAACTCTGAAAAATTTACTTTAAATTTTTGTTTAGATATTTAAAAAAATACCTTAGCTTTTTAAAATAATAAGTGATAGATATTGCCAAGTTGAAGGTTAGAAATAATTTTTTAAGCGTTTGAGGTAAAGAAACAAACATTGTAGAAATTTTTTTTTAAAATTAGTTATTACTTTTTAAAATACACATTTTAAATATTAGTGTAAAACATTTTTTAAAGGCAATAAAAATATTCAATAACATTCAACCAAGTATTTTAACAATATTAAATAATAGTCAACAAAATATTATAACTATAACTTAGCAAATTATAACTATTTAATTACTTAAAAAAATAAATGTCCAGCAAAACTTAGCATTAAAAATTTAAACATCAGAGATCAATTTATACCAATATTAAAACAAGTTAAAAAAGAAACCGTAAAATAAAGCCAATGCTAGAAAAATAAATAAATCTATTTTTTTATCCATAATGTGAAAAAAAAAAAAAAATTTATCCACATATAAATTTTTTTTTCATTTTCCTAAGTGGAAAACTCACTTTTAATTTTCCGTGCACGAAACTCACATCGATTAAATGCTGTACCAAAAAAATCTTAAAAAGGCACCAAAAACGAAACATAGTATCGAAAAAACGTTGCATAAAAATAAAATTTTGTGCCCCACATATCGCAAGGAGAAAGATTAAAGAAAAAAAAAAAAAAAAAAAACATGAAAAATTGTGAGTTCCAGTTCATTTTCTCAATAACAAGAAGCATTCTGGCAAGAGAACAAAAATGAGAATAATAACAAATGCATCCAGAAGTGAAGACCCAACCGCAGCTTGGACTGAGCTGGTTGGTTAAGGTCATAACTCAGGGGAATTACCACACAAGCTCTGGGCCATTAGTCATCATTTTAGCGTTATACACAGTGAGAATCTTTCTCTTCCTAAAGTGTTTAAAGAAGCAGAAGAAAATAATATTTATTTTTCACCTTTTGCCTCAACGCATTAATTCTATTTTAAGCTATGCAACTCCCCAAAAATCAGTGTCTTTGGAAATGACGTTGATTCCACTTTTATTAGTTTCACTTTGGAAAAGCATTTGCTGTGTGATCCGAGCCCATAAAAGCGGCGTAAAGATGATCCGTGCTTTATTGCATCGCATTTAAATCGTAGTTCTCTATCGTCAGAATAAGTATCGAATGAATATGAATATTTTGCTGTTCACATTGAGCGAGAGAAAATTCTTTAAATAACGTTTGTGAGAGTGAAATATATTTAACTCTGAAAACTTTACTTTATATTAGAATGCATTTTTATATATTAAAAAAAGAATTTTTGCTTTTTAAAATAGTAAATATTAAATCTTGAATTAAAATCTTGTGGTATTGAAAGCATGAAATGTTTTGATTTTAAGCATCATACATTATAGAATTATTTTATATAGTTTTTTTTTGTTATTTATTGAAATACACATTTTAAATATTAATGTAAAACCTATTTTAAAGGTAGTAATAAATTTTCATGTATTGGTAAAATTGTAAATTAGTATTCAGAGTATAATACTTTTTATAAAGAACTTAATAATATAGTCAAGCTATAAATAATATACTATAATAATATTTAATGATATTCAACAATATATATATCAATATTCAGAAAATATTCAATATATAATAACATCCGTTTATAGCTATTAACTAAAATAATAGGTGAAAATAGGTACAAATTAATAAGAAATATCTTTTTACTCTCAATGTTAAGAATATCAATTTTTTGTAACAAGTTTTGTCAAATGATTGAAAACATTTTTTAGTGTTAATTTGAAATAGACCGTAACTATTTAATTAAGCCAAACTGTAACTACTTAATTAATTAAAAAAATAAATGTCCAGCAAAATTTAGCATTTAAAATGTAAATATCAGAGATCAATGTATACCAATATTAAAGACGTAAAAAAACCAATGCCTGCAAAAAAAATAAATCTAATTTTTCATAGAGAACGTGAAAAAAATAATTTTATCCCTATCTGATTTTTTTTTCATTTTCCTAAGTGGAAATCGCACTTTTAATTTTCCATGCACGAAATTCACATTCATCGATTAAATTCTGTGGCAAAAAAAAAATCTTAAAAAGACACTAAAAAACGAAACATAATATCAAAAAAACGAAGCATAAAAACTAAATTTTTGTGCCCCACATACCGCAAGGAGAAAGATTAAAGAAAGAAAAGCATGCAAAATTGTCAGTTCGAGTCCATTTTCTCAGTAACAAGAAGTCTTCTGGCAAGAGAACAAAAATGATCATAATAAATGCATCCGAAAGTGAAGACTCAACCGCGGCTTGAACTGAGCTGGTTGGTGGAGGTCATAACTCAAGGGAATTACCACACACGCTTTGGACCATCAGTCATCGTTTTAGCGCTGTACACGGTAAGAATCTTTCTCTTCCTAAAGTGTTTAAAGAAGCAGAAGAAAATAATATTTATTTTTCACCTTTTGCCTCAACGCATTAATTTCTATTTTAAGCTATGCGACTCCCCAAAAACCAGTGTCTTTGAAAATGATTTTGCTTCCACTTTTATTAGTTTCACTTTGGAAAAGCATTTGCTATATGTTCCAAGCCCATAAAAGCGGCGTAAAGATGATCTTTTCTTTATTGTATCGTATTTAAATCTTAGTTCTCTCTATCGTTAGAATACAAATCGAATGAATATGGATATTTTACTGTCCGCATTGAGCGAGGTAGAAATTTCTTTAAATAACGTTTGTGATCGTGGAATATATTTAACTCCCAAAAATTTACTTTACAGCAGAAGAAATTGTTAATATTTAAAAAAAGAATACTTTTGCTTTTTAAAATAATAAATATTAAATCTTGTCGAGTTGAAACCGTGAAATAAGTTTAAGATAATATTAGCAATAATATTTCATAAACTTATAGCAATGATGAGACAACAATGTAAGTGTTATAACAACAATAATATTTTATAATATTATAACAACAATAATATTCAATAAAAAATAAACACAGATTTCTAATATATTCATATGAATATGAGAAACGTTTGAAGTTTAGACTAAATATTGAAGTTTTGTTTTATTAAAAGCATTTTGAATCATTTTATTCAATAAAAAAGCAAAGAAGTTTTCCATTATTTTTTTTATTCCGAGTTAAATTATGCTCCCATGTCAGTCTTTGCATTTAAATACATTAATTCACTAAAAAAAATATCGAAAAAAAAAATTTTCCTGTACCAAAACTCGTTTACATTTAAAATATAAATTAGTAAACATTATAATTTTATTTTTAATTAAATTGGTATAACACTGATACGTATTTTCATTATGAAATGATTTATTTCATCTAACTATGATAAATCTTTTATTCACTCGTTTAAAAAATTAAGGTAAAAAATTAATAATTATAATTACATGAATAAAAATAAGCAGTAAGCAGAAATAGTAATGCTTCATCTGAATACGATATGCATATTATGGATGTTGTCTTTGGACAAGTGGCCGGCAAACCGGACCTTAGAAGTGTCTGAAGTTTCTGTGAGTTGAAACTGCTTAGGGAAATTTCGAGACAAACATGTTTTACATGGATATGCATGTTTATGATATGAGTATGCATTATTTATCAGATGAATGACGATGAAGAGCCATTGGAAGAATAGAAGGTATTTGCTCGTGGTTCAGTGACAAGGTCACTGCTGGTCATCATTACGGCTGAGGTACAATCTGCTGGCGGCTTTGTTGTAGAAACTGTTTCAAAAAAAGAGGAGACTAGATGGCTTTTGCGATGTTCAGCATCTGCCTCGTTGATCGGACTACCTGTTATAAGTTTTCCGGGTTTCCACTCATACGATGCTCCAATGCGGGGTAGTTCCCCTAAAAGTTCCCCACTGCCCTTCTTGTTCAGCAACACAGAGCCAAGTCAGACTTCTACCTACGGATACTCCATTACAATAGAAGCTGTCCATTCTTCCCTCCTTCCATGAAAACAAACGGGTACACGGACTTAGTCTAGATGTTGCTGTCTATTAAGTGTGATAAGAAGTAAGTATTTGCTTGAACTTGAATGTGATTAGTTAAAATTAAGAATTAATTCCGGTAGGTATATTTATTGGAAAGTAAGATTCAAACAGGGTTAAAAACATTGTAATTTATTTTAAAAAATTAGAGTTGCTCTATAGAACTTTCTAAAATATTAAGACAATAAAAAATAAAACAATTTTTTTTTTTACTTTAAGTAGGTTTTATTTGTTGGAAATATAATACGCAGTAATTTATAAAGATGCCATGCATTATATTTCCTATACTCAACAAGTTTATAAGGTAATTATTTAAAATAAAAGAAAAATAAAGATTTAAAAACCAATTTCGTTTCCCTTTAAAAAAGTGATTTCCATATCATTGCTATTTAATATTGAATAAAATCACTGACTCATGGAATTTTCGTCTTGTTTTAATTTTTATATTCGAAGAAGTGATCCAAATTCTTTTACATTATTATTATAATTAGTAATTACATATTGAAATTGTAAAGCTACCGTAAATATTTCTATTGAATATTAATTTTTGAGAAAACGACCTACAAAATGAAACAACAAATACATATATGATTCTAATTAACTTGCAGTTAACTTCGCATAACAATCCTCCTTGTGAATTGATAAGGTTGCTTGAAATTTATTTCTGCCAATCAAGACAGTTGCACGAAATTTAAAGACAAGACTACGAATAGGCAATCTTAACAATTCTAATTGATGTGAGGAAGTTTCCTGAATGCAGTTTGACTTAAATTACAAGCAGTTGTGCAGTTTAAAATGAAATTATTTAATGCATGAAGCGAGCTTCAAATTGAGCGACGGATCGGAATTGTACAGAAATGTAGAGAGAATTTCTCTTAAGGTATGATTTTGATTAATTTTAAGCAATAAATGAAATTTTGGTCATTTATTGGTTTATAATTAAAATTACATAATAAGGACATGTATTCAGAAAAGCATTTTACACAAAGTTATTCACATTCCTTGTTTAAAATGGTTTATTTTTTAAAACAAAGTAAAAGATATGAAACTATTTTACTTTTAATCAATATTTATGATGAAAAATTATTATAATTTACAGTTATTGATTTATGTTAATATTTTTCATTCGAATAAATTAAAATTAATCTTAAAATGACTACATATTTACTTCAATTACTCAAAACGTATTTTTCTTTATTACATAATAATTAAGTTTCAGTGATTTAGAGTTTTCAAGAAGTTGTTCATGCTGAATTATTTACTTTATTACATGCTTATTGATCATCACACTTTTTCAAAGCGTTTAATAGCAAAATATTCTACTAGGAAAATATAAAGTAATTGCACAAGCTTACATTGATTCTTATAGCGCCATGCAGAATCAAATCTCGTGATTGTAGAGAAAGATGAATTTCTTTTTTTTTTTCTAATGCAGCTGGCAAATACTTAAACGGTTATCTTTTATGGCACTTGCAAGGGTTGCACAGACGCTACACATTTAGCACCAGTGTAGCTTGAAGATATGCTACAGTCGCTAGTAACACTACCCCTTCAACGCTCTACGATACTATTAGACCGGAACCTACGGTTTAAATTGGATTTCGAACCACTAAAAACATTCATGGCATCGCCGGGACTAGAATCTGGCGCTAGTGCTCTGGCACTCAGAACCTGTGGACAGACATAATATTCCCTGTAGAAAAAAAACCACTATCTGTGGCTATCATTCAAGTTTGATAAACCGTTCATTTGAACTTCCAAAACCTCCTTCAATGATTAATATCACAGAAATTAAAAAAAAAATAAAACACCGACTTTTAAAAAGAATATCAATATTTTTTGCAGAAAATTTTATCTGTTGAAAACTAGCAAAACGAAATTACATTAAAAACATTAACTTAATATATTGAATCCAACCTATCCAATCCAGATTCTATATCAACATAACATTCGAATACAAAAGTAACAAAACATCCATATGTATCCTTCGCTACCATTCAGATCTGAGACACGAATCTTGCAAACCTCCTCCAAGGCTAATCCAGCAGAAATGCAGAGAGGGCGGTATGGAAACAAATGACTGAACAAGACCTGCACCAACGGAAAATGATTGCGGCGGGGTGTATTTCTGAGGTGAATATTCCTGGAGACAGAACACTGCACAATTGAGAACGCACTTAACTCCCCGCAGTGATGGAGAATGTAACCGCGGGTGTAAACGGTCGCAGTGAGCATTGTCATCCCTTCCCTTTAATATGTAAACGGCTCGGTTCCATAATGTGTTTACTTCAGTGGTTAAAACCACTACTCCGGGTAACGTATTTATCTCGTGGAGCATAATTATCTAGAGCGAACAGCTCAATTTATAGGGAGGATTTATCACTTATAGGGTGGGGAGTGGTTCGAATTAGATTTTGAGAGGGATGCTTGCATTAATACAGAATCAAGAGGATATATAATGCGCTGATATAGTGTACAAAAATTATAACTTCATAATAAATAGTCAAAAGTTTATCCATTTCAGTTGAAATGTTACTTAAATTACATATCTGCTCCACAGATGAGAAATATTAAATAATTAAAATATACTTATTTATTTAAGTCACAGATTTGATGCCGTGTCGTGGCAAGGTGCATTGGGATTCGTTGTAGTTATTGTTTTCATAAACGAGAAAATCCTATGATGATTGCGATAACAGGCATACACATCGAAAGTCAAATTGTGTGAATCAGTGTGAGTTTCTGGTTTTTATTCTATATGGAAGTTAAAGGCAGGACCATTTCTTCTAAATGTCACCTCCGAAGGTAATGTCATCCCTTTATCTTTCATTGAGAAAAGTTCGCGATATAGGTTCACGAAGTCAACACAACAACAAATAGCAAGTTAAATTTCGTAACTGAAGGAGCATGGTTTGAAACTCATGTATGGTTGCCGACCACAAAATTTGTAGTCCATGCTTGGGATAAGCGCAGAAATATGTAGCTTGGAAAATCAATTCAAAAAAGATAGATGTAAAATATCGATTCCCCAACTGCAGCCATTAAAACCTTTTTTCCCATTATGGTAATACAAAAAGGGATATAATATAACTATTCTTCATTACGTGAAGCATGCTGAGTACTGTTGAATTTGTTAATTATCTGCTGCATGGCTTCACGTTAAGTATCTAGCATTAGAAATAAAAGAATATTTTAATATTATGCATAACCTTATTTTATATAACAAATAACCTTATTTCATATAAGAATATTATTTAAGTTCTATATTGTGGCATACTTATAAAAAAATCGAATTATACGAAGGCGTCCAAAAAATAAAAGAAAATTGATTTACAGCATTCAATAACTAAGCAAATAATAACTGTGGAGATTTTCTTATTAACAGCAGTTTTTTACTTTGGCACATTAATATGCTTATGTCAAACAAGAGTAGTAAATTAATTTAAATAATTAAATGACTTCTCAGCATTGAGGAATGGTTAATTCCAGAGAATCAATATGTTTCGATATTAAAACCAACTATGGAAATGCAGAAAATAAAACCATCGATAGCCAGAAAAAAATATTTATCTAAATTATTATATTTACTAAATCTAATTTTTCTCCGTGAGAGAGAGAGAGGCCAAAAACATTAATTTTTCCACTTTTTCACATTATTTTTCACCCTTTTAAGTGGAAATCTCGTTTTTAATTTTCCTTGGACGAAATTCTCATACAGCGATTGAATGCCACGGAAAAAGGAATCTTCGAGATTTAAAATAAGAAGCAAACATACCAAAAAAAGAAAAGAACAGTTTCGAAAAAGCGAAGGATAAAAAAATAAATTTATGTACCCCACTATACCCCTGAAAGAAAGATTAAATTAAAAAAAGAATATGAAAAATTATCAGTTCGAGTACATTCACTCAGTAACACTACAGAGTAACCTGGCAAGAGAACAAAAATGATAATAATAAATGCAGCCGAAAGTGAAGAGTCAGCCGCAGCCTGAACAGTGGAAGTTGGTTAAGGCCATAACTCAGCGGAATAACCACAAGAGCTTTGGGCCATTAGTCATCATTTGAGCGTTATCCGCTGCCAGGATCTCTCGCTTCTTGAGGTATTTAAAAGAAGTACAAGAAAATAACATTTATTTTTCACCTATTGCCTCCGCATATCAATTTTATTTCAAATCATGTATTTACCAAACAGTGTCTTCGGAAAGCAATATGCGTCTCGTTTTAGTAGTTTCATTTTGATGAAGTCTTTGCTATCTCTATGAAGCTCATAAAGGTGGCATGAAGATGATACTTTCTTTATTGAAATGCATTTCAATTTTAATTCTTTATTATTAAACTAATGATCAAAGGAGTATGAATATATTTCTGTGTATTCTGTATATTTCACCATCACATTAAATGCGATAAATATTTCTTATTAATGATTAAGAATGTTTCAATTTTTTTTTGTTTTTTCTATTGTGTTTTATAATTTTTGGTCATAAATTCTTTGTTTTTAAAAGTAATAATTTAAAGATTAAGCATCAATGCATCCACATTTCATCATCATATTAAAAATAGCTTCTTTTTCATATTAAATATGAGAAAATTTCTTCATGATGATTTGTAATGTTTAAGAGTTTCACGTCCAGACGTTTATTTATATATTTGTGTATAATTTTTTTTTTGGTTTTTTTATGATGTTTAATAATTTTTAGTTATAAATTCTTTGCTTTTAAATGTAATAATTTAAAGATTAAATATCTATATTTCATCATCCTATTAAAAATAGCTTCCAATGTCTTCGTATTAATTGACATTTTCCATTTAAGTTCAATAAAATACCGATGCATCTTTAGATATTTTGAATGCAATTAGTTTTAATTTATGATCAACATTAAAATATTATGTGAAATAGTTACATTTGAACAATATTTCTTTCCGTGTGGGATCAGGTTGGAATAGTCCATGCATGTCGTAAAAGGCGAATAAAATGGGTAACCGGTGCCTGGGGGTATAAAAGGGTAGGATAAAGTTAGACTTCTTTTTGTGGATGCCCCATGTCTTTGTGCTGCATGGTCAAGGATAAAAGGAAGCTAGATTTTTCACCCTTTATCGTGACTTGCCGGCCGGTGTTGT
>BPLQ01010986.1:0-34317 GCA_021605075.1 Caerostris darwini | reverse complement strand
TGCAAGTTCAAAAAATGTAAGTAAAAGCTATTCATTTGGTTAATTTTCGTGCTTTAATACTATAATTCTTAATTACTTAAATTAAATTTTTGTGTGATTTGTTCAAATTTAAATAGAATTTCTGATATATATGCTATTAGAGTAGTAAAGAGTTTTCAAAATAAAACTTGGTGACCCCTGAGACAAACAAATGAGAAAAAAACTATCATCAACAGTTATTCATCGATATTGTATAATTATTATTCTAGAATCCTATCACCACCATTAAGAGGATTCCAATAATAGAAAACTAACAAAGCAGAATTTTTAAAAAATACTTTTAAGATTTTATTTAGTTTAAGTGCTATTTTTATACTTTTATGTTTTACTTTTGAAATTCTTTTAATTGAAATAAAGTCTGAAAATTCTACATATTTTAGCAACAGGGGTTAAAAAAAAAAAATATGAGAAAAAGTTTTCGAAAACTAATTGTCTTTTGACATTGTGTTCTCTTTGAGTAGCTGATACGCTTTCCACTATAAAAGGAAAACTAATTAAAATTTCAGTTTTTGAGATTCTTCCAAAATGTTTAAAATTCCAATTACTGACTTTTCAAACTTACATACTTCAAATGACAAGAAACACGAATAGAGTCATTGAAAGATTCCGATAATTACATAGTAACAATTACCCTTTCATATAAACGAAGTTCATACGAAGCATGTGTTGTGCCTCATAATGAGAAGATTGAAAGTAATGATGTTAAATGTAATTTTTAAGTGCCCTTTTAACAAAAAAATTATAGCACAATAATTTTTCCACTGCGATTATAAATATTCCTGGTTCAAAATGTTATGCATCCTTCTGATACAATGTTCTACTACGTACTACTGATAAAAATTTCCCACAGCATAGTATAACTCTCAACCGAGCATATAAAGTAATTATAATAAAATTGTGATTAGGTTTGTCGCTCTACAGCCATTTTTGCACACTTTGGTCTAATTCGACCAGGACCTACGTTTAATGTAGATTCCGAACCCCTAACAACCATCTGCGTCGCTGTCAGGATACGAACCTCAAACCTGCGGTATCAGAGGCCACAGAGCTAGCCAATTGGCCATCAGGCCGCTCTACAGTGCGAAGATGGTACAATTATCGATGATGGTTATCAGACTAAATATAGGTTCTTTGATTTAATAAACAATTATGATTAGTGTTTTTAAAACGAATAACCCGCGTTTAGTCTGATAACAAAAGAAAGTAAATCTTTCCACATCAACAATCGCCTGGCTTCTCTATTTTTTAATTTTAATTATTTCTTTAATTAACTTATTTCTACTTATTGATCTTTTAGTTTAATCTTCTTTAAGGAAATCTTTTCGGCTGTCTCTAGCGGTTGTTGTTTCAGAACTCTAAAAAATAATCTCGTTAGTTACACTAAAACAACGTTCAGACGTCAGTACGAGAATAAGCGTATCGTTCTCATGCACCAGTTACAAACCAGTTTGTATCAGTGCGGACAGAATCCTCGGAGTGAGTCAACTCTCTCGCTCCGCTTCAACAGAGTCAGTTTCCCACGCATCCAAACCGGTTTCTTGCGGGCACCATTTTAGACCAGAGATAATGGGCCTTGTTTTCTCGCTGTTAGACAGAGGCAATCGTAGCGAGGACGAATCGCTTATCTCGCACACTCGTTGGACGCCACTTGTGAATCAACAGTCGGCGAGATCGAAGTCTGGCTCTTGCATGAGTTATTGAAAACCGCCACTACAGTGGTTGATAATTTTCACGAGAGAGGAGGTGGTAAAAACGCGACTGGTGTGTGTTTCAATTTGAATTCAAATTGCAGAAGGCAGTATAATGCAAGCACTCCAAAAATTTCTCTCAGAAGAAAATCAGAAAAAAAGCAATTCAACCAGCCCAACCTGGGCCAGGAGATTACATGCAGTAAAATCTTCAAACATATATTATTATTTTTAGCAGTTGAAGTTAACCGACGAGAATCGAATGCATATTATTTTCCTTCGAAGAATCACATCCAGATCCATTGGCTCTTTAACAGATCAAGTCATGGAAGGATTAAAATAAAAATCACATTTCTTGGGAAACGTTTCTTTTCTAAGTTTCTTTGAATAAGAAAGCTTACATTAATAATAGAGATATTTTTTGATTAACCTTACATTGACGATAATGCCTTATCATATAGTCTTCTTCTATTAAATGAAGTTGCCGAATGAACACAGAAAATATCAATATCAAATTTAAAATTAGAGGCAAGTTTCCAAAACTATAAATTAAGAAATCAATAATTTGAAGCATTTCTTAAAAGGGTATTTGAGTTAGAAATATAAATTTTTTTTAAAAAGATTTATTTTAAAATCCATGTTTATGGTAAATATTTTTATGGCACAACCTATTTTTCTAATACATGAAATATTTTTTAAAAAAAATATTTCAAAAAAGAAATGTAAAAAGCCTTGGTAAACAATCTTTTAAATTGTCTCCAAGATTAATAGGAGAAACTTTTCAAAAAGAAACAGATCAAAAGTTGAAATTGAAAAAAAAAAACTTTAAATAAAATCTCAAAAAAGACTCAAAAAGATATTTCTGAGATAAGTCTTCTTAAGATAATATTTTGAAATGTTTGATTTCGTCTGAAACTATATTTCTTTTCGAATTTTCTGTCTTTTTCTTTATAAAGTTGCAACAAGAATAAAATTCCTTCAAATTTATAAAGTTGTGAAACACACAGCACACTGATGTACAACAAAATAAACCTCATAATTTTTATTATTTTTTTATTTATAACGAACAATGGTCTTTTTAAAGTAACTTGTATATCACCACTTGTTTTTTTCAGAAATAAATTATTTAACATATAAAACAGAGACTAAAATGAATTTTCCTTTTAAATGCATGAAATATTTATATTAATATGTTTGATAAATTTCATCACAGAAGAATAACAATTTTAAAGCTTTGATTTCGTCTGAAAATAAATTTTCTTTTTATTTAGTTGCAACAATAATAAAAGCCCTTCAAATTTAAAATGTTGTGAAACACGAAGCCCACTGATATACAACAAAATAAATCTTATAATATACATTTTTTTTTTCTTCATTATACTTTTAATGGAATAACAAACAACGATGCTTTTTATAATAATGTTGTACGTCACCACTTGTTCGTTTCGGAAATAAATTATTTAACTTATAAAACAAAACCTAAGATGAGTTTTCTTTTTTAAAAGCATGATTAATGTTTGAAAAATATGTTTGATAAATGTCATCACAGAAGAATAACAATTTAAATTTTTGAAACTGAATTATTTATTTTTTTGCTTTGTCAGGCAAATTACTTATACATTTCTAATTCTTATACATAGTAAAAAAATATATATTCCCATTTATAGATGTAACTTTGAAAAACATCAAAATTTTAAATTGATTGTATGCGAACATCAAACTCAGAAATTTTACAAATCTAAAGCTAAACTTTCTATAAAAATCCCAATTAAAATATTTTCTTTAGGTTATTACACAATATTCGGATCTTGTTATAGTATACGGAATTATAATACACATTATTGTACCGAATAATATGATGAATTTATACAAACACAGAAACCATTAGATAATGCTTAATATTATTTTATATTTTATCTGTCATTTCGGTTTTAACTCACCTTAAAGTTAAATAAGTCTCTTAAGTAAATTATTTTGATATTGCAGAATATAATCTGATCTCAAGAAGATAAATGCAATTTCTGTTATAGTTAGATAATTAAAGGTTATTGATAACCCACTGATGTTTAATACAACTTTGGTATATCACGGTCTCTGTTAGAATAGTATGGAAAAATATGGCCCTCAGGTTAACTATTCAGCTAAGTAATCTTGCTGAGACATCGTAGTCAACGTTACAAAACATTCAACACCCGTCAATTTTAAAAAAGGAATAGTGCCAATCACTTTTTCACTCCTTACATTAAAAGCATAATTTCCAATGTCATAGACAAAATTTGCATATTCTAACTTTGTAAACAATATAAATTTTCTTTTTTAAACCCTTCTATTTAGTTTATTTTTAAAAAGCTGTCACTTATATGGATATTTCAAACAGAACTCATAATATCCTAATATGTTTTCAGCAATGTAATTTTGGGTACAAAATTTCAAATGTTGGTAGCATCTGGAGGGGTAATACTTCTCTCATCTATTCCTAAAGCTCAACGGAAGGACATTTTCACTCTCTGCATTTATCATAACCCTCGACATCATAGTCACGGGAGCTTTTGATTAAAATTAAGCTGTTACGTTTCGAACCAAACATCATTGGTATACTGTGAAGAGCTATTCACTATGACTACTTGACCTGGAGCTACTACACCGCTCTGGCCCAAATCTACAGACTTCTATACAGTCATCTTGGCTCTATTTATTTTTAAATCAATAACTGCAGGACGTGCCGCTATTGGTTTGAATCTTCATTAAATTGCACGCTAGCTGAGACATACTACCTCTGAGTCAGGAATTATTGAATTTCATAATTAAACTCATGTTTGTGAAAAATTGCAAAACCATGAAGGACATACGCGAGTGAGCTGAAATTTTCAGGCAATGCAAATTAGCACATGATATTCAAATGATTAGAATTTCAAATCCGTAGCGCATGCATATGCTCAGCAGCAGCCCTCTGAACGGCGGATGGATCGAATAAATAGACGGCTATAGCGAGGCGTGGTTATCGGTGGCTATCTGCTAGTGGTAAACGTTAGCTCAATCGTTACTTATGCCTCTTCGACGAAAGAGAGCGATATTTGAACAACTTACATTGAACGGGGGGAGAATCATCGGCCTTTGTGAAGCTGGATTGTCTTATCATGCAGTAGCCGCTCGTGTGCAGCGTGACAGCAGCATAGTGATGCGTCTTTGGAAGCAGTGGACGGACGAGTGTCGGACAACTCGGAAATCCGGGAGTGGACCCCGAAATGTGACGTCAGCTCGCGATGATAGACACCTGGTCCGCATGGCGCTGACGGACCGCACAGCTTCCTCTAGACAATTGGCAGCACAGTGGTCAATAGCTACAGGTGTTTCATTATGTGCTTCATCAATTCGTAGACGTCTGCTGGACTGCGCGCAAGGACTCCTTTATGCAGGATCCCTCTCACCTGCCTATCGCCGCCTGCGGCTGAAGCAATGGGCCGCTCAGCATAGACTGGCGTGCTGATTGGCAGCATGTCGTGTTTCTGACGAATCCCGCTTTAAATCGTGGTACCATGATGGCCGCATTAGTGTCAGACGCTATGCCGGTGAACGCCACCTTCTGGAGTGCATTATCGAACGCCACAATGGACGAACACCTGGGGTTATGGTCTGGGGTGCCATAGCATATCATGGACGATCTCAATTGCTAAGAATTGTGGGCAATCTGAACAGCAACCGGTACATCAGTGAGTTCTACAGCCCCAAGCTGTTCCCTTCCTTCAAAAGCTTGCCAGGCGCTGTATTTCAACGGACCCCCTCATATCGCTAGGACTGTTCAATCCTTCTTTGCAACGCGGCAGGTGCAGCTTCTTCCTTGGCCTGCGTATTCCCCGGATATGTCGCAGATTGAATATGTGTGGGATTTCGTTGGTCGGCGTCTCACTCGTGATACTCGTCCTGTTGCTTCTGCAGACGAACTTTGGGTGCGCATACAAACAATATGGAATGTTCTTCGTCATGCAGACATTCAAAATTTGTTTGACTCCATGCCACGTCGTGTAGCAGCACTTATTGCGGCGCGTGGTAGCTACACAAAATATTGATTCCGATCTCTTGTTATTGTTTGTTTGCTTTGAAAATTTAATCATTTATTTGTACCACTACCACTCAACTGTGTATTAAATTTCATTCAATTATGACGATTCCTTCATGGTGTTGCAATTTTCACAAACATGAGTTTCTATATGTACTGAGGTTCCAAAGTTGGCTGTATAATTGTAAACATTTTTCTGTATTTTCGAAAACACTATGTTGCCCAATATTCCAGTGAATGAAAGTTAACTTACAATCAAGCTGGTAGATGCTAAATAAATAGTGTCTCTACGAGTAATTTTACGTATTTTAATCTAATTATTCGAAACATCACATGGCATTACAGCTTTTATACTTTGTCAGCAATGTGTTTTAAAATACTTTGATGTATTGAAAATAAAACTTCTAAAAGAAAAATAGAACTTCTAAATATCTTTTTAAGATATTGATTTTTTGTTTGGTGGGCACTTTGATATTAAAAGCAGTCGCTACTAGAATGGCAGATCAACTTTACCCAATATGTGCATCCGTTCATCCTTCATATTTCATCCAAGGCCGTCTACCTACTGGCAGACTCCGAGACAGGAGTCGTTTTATTTTTATGGTTTAGGATTAATCAGCCCTAAGCTCAACGCTTGTATTAGGCAAGAACCAACGGCTGAAAGTAGATTCCGAATCACTACAATATCTATGGTATGACGTATAAATATCAATTTTGATACGTCATGAATGTATCGAAAAGCTTAAAAATAAAAAGGAGAAATATTTTCGATACTGTACTTTTATATTTAAAAAAAATATAGTCAATAACTTTTCATACAATCCTTCAAACTTTTCTATGTTTGGATCCGCCAGTTAGTTCCAGTTTCATTCAATACAAATGCTTCGCTTTTAAAACTGCATTTCGCATATGATTTGCTCATCATTTACCTCAAAATAAATTGAACGGATTCGATTTTCCGATAGCGTAGAAGAGGATTTCATCAAAATTTCCGATTTTTTATCTCTTGGCGTAATATCTTTCTGCCAGAAAAATAATAGAAAATATTTCTTAGAAGTTTGAACGTTTTTTTTGCAGTAATGGATATCTCCAGCGAAAACAACAGAAAAAAAGATTTGTTATGAAAATATGTATATGTACACTCATGTCCATAAATTAAGGATAATGAAGTTCAGGCAAAGAAAGAGACAGAAGCAAAACAAATTTGACTTATTTGTAAAGTCTATTTATTAAACAAAAGGTAAAGAGCAAAAAAGATGCTATATGTTTGACATAATTAATAAAAACAGATTTTAACTCCTGGAGCAAATTTCAAAGAACCTATTTACAAAAAAAAGCATAACATTGTTAGTATGATGGTTAATATGAATTATGTCTCCCGGACGATGCAATACAGGCCCTACGCCTAGGCATGCTGGTATCAAATTATCAATGATCTTGGGGGAATATTACACCACTCATTAAGCAATGCCCTCCGAAGTTCCGGTTTGACAGGTGGGAGGGTTGACAGGCTGCAATTCGTCGGCCAAGCATATCCCACACATGCTCATGGATTCAAGTCCGTGCAGTATGCTGGCCAATCCATACGGTGATATCCTCCCATTGAAGGCATTCGTCTACAATGTTTTGCACGGTGAGGACGGGCATTGTCATCCACTTGCGAAATTCAGCACCATGGCGCCCCGAAACAAACGTACATGCTGTTCCAGAATGACATCCCCCTGTCATCGTTACACTCTGAACATGCGGAGTCAGTTCTGGAACCAAGAATATAATTCCTCCCAAATGAGCCATCCTGCACCACCGTAACGGTGTCGTTCAATGGTGTTCTCTTGGGTTTAACGGGTGCCTGGCACTCTCCATATGAAAGTCTGGCGAATCAGACTGCAAGTAAACCTGGATTCGTCCGGAAAACATCACCAGACCACTGTTGGGTGTCCAATGCAATACTCTCTACTCCAGGTTAATCGCAGGCGACAGTGAGTTGCGGTAAGTGGAACACATCTGACAGGCCTACGAGCATATAGACCAATGTGCCTAAACGCTCTGTACACGGTCTACCTCGAACTGTCGTACCGGTTTGCTGAAGAGAGCTGACGAGACAAGGTCTGATGCTGTGCTCCGTCTGTTTCTTTTGGCAGTAACTGCTAAATACTGGTCCTCCTTCGGCGTTGTAAGGGGGCGACCTGTGCTGTAACATCTACTCACATTACCATCATCTTGGAATCGTTGCCAAAGCCTGGAGATGACACTCTGGGCGATTCAAGTTCATCGGATACTTCCAGCTGAGTATGTCCACATTCCAGTCGTCCGATAATTCTACCGCGTAAAAAATCATCCAAATACTTCCTTTATTGCCATAACTATGCGGTTATTGCACTGAAAGGCTTTTAAAGCGCTTGTGAACAATTTTACTTTTTGCCACCATTCCTTATTTACCCTCTCGTCACACTCGTCATTGCGACGTACTATCCACGCCATCTGGTGGTTTCCTGTAATTTGTATATTTTTCTTCAAGATGTGTGTGATAATTCTACAGGTGAAATTTTTATTTTGGAGTTCAATTTCTGTGTGATTCTGAATTATCCTTAATTTATGGACATGAGTGTATTATATATCAATAGAAAACCTCATTTGGGGCCAAATATGCCTTTTTAACAAATAAAATTTTAAAAAAAAAAGAATTAATCTCGCGTTTTCAATAAATAGAAATTAATATATTTTTAAATGGCTATAAATAAAAAAAATTTTAATAAAAAAAAAAATAATTTAAAGACTATTTAAAACAAAATATATAATATTAAGAAAATAAGTTAAATTTAAAAATAATTATTTTTAAATTTAATTTTTTGTTGATACATTTCTATTGAATATTGTTAAAAATTAAATCGAAATTCAAACGCAATTATGTATATCCTTTTTTTTAAACACAGTTTCATGAATTTGTATGAATATTCATATCAATAATTTTAATTTTAATATAAATTTCAATTTCTTTTTAATTAAATCATTTTCTAACAAAAAAGAAAAATTTTTGAAACTCATGTTTTTCAATAAATATAAATTTATATATTTTTTTTTTTTTAATTACTATAACCCAAAATATATTTAAATAAAGAGAAAAATATTAAAGGCTATTTTAAACAAAAAATGTACCATATAAAGAATATAAGTTAACTGCGTTTTCTAATAAAATTGCTGATAAATTTTTTTGAATATTGCTAAAAATTAGAATGTAATTATAATGCAGTTTTTCAGCCTTTTACAATCGTAGACCTTCGCAGAGTAGGGATAAAAAATTTTCGTAGCAATTTGGATTCAGAAGAGAAAAACGTCGCATTTCCTTTTATACGTTGTAAAATAGTTCTTGTTTTAACAGATTGTTACGCAAAAAAAATCTAACTTTGGAGAATTGGTTTGTAGTACAATCCGTACATAACTGTTACAGATGTCTGAAATCTAGTTTGGTGGCATAATGAACTGAACCTGCTGCAAACGTTCAGGTACTTCACTACGTCTCTCCTGCATCCAGACAACCTATACTCCCATAATTCTGACTCGATTTTGAATATCTCAGCGTATATATCTTTTTGAATATATCTGGTCTCGCAAATATTTCTCGAAGAAACGATTCACAGACGCAATATATGATAATTATATTAGCAAAATTCTGATCTTATTTTTTTTTTTTCCACAAGGGCTTTCTAAACCCAAACAGCTACAAAATACAACACCAAATCTATCAATGCTTTTCTCTTATTACGCTAAAAACAGTGCTAATAATTGGTATTTACAAATAAATAGCTAATTTCGAAAACAAAATTTATTCGATGATGGAGAATTCAACGCTGAAGTATATACTAATTCTACTAATACTAAAGCCATTAGATGTATTCACTTATATTATTTCACCCCAAAGAATTATTAAATATCTTTAAATAAAAATTTTTATTAGGCAATAAAATTTATTACATTTATGTCCAAAAAAATTTACATTTATATCAAAAATTAATCTCCATCCATTATTTATTTATCTAAATTTGAAATCCAAGTTCAAAAATAAAAGAAATTTAATGTTAGAAGTAAAAAATAAAAATAGAAAAAAAGACGGTTGAGTAATAATACTTTTCCAGGCAACTTCATTTTCAGTATGACTCTCAAGCAAGAAATCACTGCTTTCTCTCCACAGTCATTTCTAAGATTAAACATATTGGGGAAGGGCTTCTACATTTACCCTAAAGGATTCTTCTTGGAAAGCTATTGGTTTTATGCGTATGGCACCCTATTATGTAAATGGACGGTTGGCTTTCGTCAATGGCATCAAAAGTTATGAAGGGTAATCATGCGAAGTAAGAATTCAATTTATCGAGAAATTACTGGGGGGACACAATTCCGGAAGTTTTCAACCTTTGAATGTCACCAAGAGATGCTATTTGATAAAACGGGGAACTGTTTTGTTTATTTTGATTTCTATAGTATTTTTATTACCTTATTTTTGAAAATACCTATTAGGTTAAAAATTGAATGTACAAGATAAGCTTTTTATAGTAAAGTATACAAATTTATTTTTTTCAAAAAATGTTTAAAAAAAATAAAGGTGCACGAATACTTTACATACACTAAATATATGAAATAAACGCAATGATTTTGAATCAAATATTTGTAATAAAACAATAGCATTTTTCATATAAACAATTTTCATTAGTTAATTCTGATTAAAAAATAATTTCTATTTTTGGACCAGTTTATAAATACAAATTTTTTTTCTCATTAAAACTTTTTATCAAAAAAACTGAGGTGATTGCAACGATAATTTGTATTCAAGTTGCTTTATTCCAACGTAAAAATAACTAAATTTTTATGGAATTAAATCAGATCATGTGGATGATGGCCAGCAGAAAAACCAATAAAACTTCTATTTGAATTGGATTCCGCCTTTCCAATTTTGAATACATCAGTTAATCAAACATAGAGTTGTGTATAATATTTCATCATTTGAGCAAATGGTCTTTAGGAAGAAGTGAGCTTAATGTAAAGGATCAGCAATATCTGGAATGAAAAGTTATTTAACGATGTCTATTATATGGCGTTAAGCAATTGGTAGAAATGAATCTAAAGCAATTAATATTATTATTTATATTACTTTCATAATATTTAAGTGACGAAAGCAACCAATACATTGCAAATATGTTGTCAATGATTTCGTTTCCACTTCACCCAGGAGGTAGAAATCCCGATGCGTCTTTTTTAAAGAGTTGTCGCCAGGAGCCCTAATCCTCTGTACCAAAACCGATGGCTGAAGTTCACATTAAATCAATATTTACTGAGAGCTATTTTAGTTTGGCATCATGAACGTGAAAGGATAACTAGATTTGGAATTAATAAACAAAGATTCCGCTCCAAAACACTCCATAATCTCCACCATTAAGGCGGAGACAACTTTTTTAATTGCTTACTTTTTGGCAATCAAAATCAATCTTAATTAAGAATATCTAGTAGTTGTTCAGTTTATACATTATTTAGTGGCAAATATATTGATAATTGCATACTCAAATTGCCAAAAATTCCGCTCCAAAACACTCCATAATCTCCACCAATAAGGCGAAGACAGCTTTTTTATTTGCTTACTTTTTGGCAATCAAAACCAATAAAAGCAACAACAAATGATTTCAAATTACTATTATGTTGGAATGGTTCATTTCTTCAGATGAAATATATTGTTGAGTTATAATTTCGTAGTATATTTTAAAATATCAATATTATGCCTTTCGTTGGACATATTTATAGAGCTCAACAGCTATTACAACCATAGCTATTATACCAAAGAAGCCAGAAACATATAATGCTATCAAAAGACATTCTAATACTGTAAATGTAACAATTCCAATCTAGATCTTCGTTAAAATCCACATTTTCAACATCCTACGCTTCCAAATCGCTAAAACGTTATTCCAGTCGTAATCCAGTACTGTATTGATTACAATCCCAACGATCAACATCACAGCGACGCCAAAAATTCCAACACCAAAACAATCCACAACAATCTTTACGCCCATGAAGAAAGCCATCACGTGAACAAACTTTTTGAGGTCCTCCTCAAAACTCATCGCTCGATCCATCAGAAATATCGCAAAAGTCCTGCTTTATTTTGGCAGAAATAATATTATCAAAATCTCAATCGCAAAAATTCACAGTTCGCTTCAATGGCCACGAACCAAATGTGAAGTTTTTTAAATAAAAAATTCGATTCTCGAAATATAAATTTATTAGCTCATTTCTCAAAATCCACCTATATATTTATGTGAAAATGAAGAGATACTAATATTTAAATTTAAAATGAAGTATTTACCGATCAATACATCACCGAACAGTTTTTTTTTTTTTAATTTTCTTTCATATAGTTATGATCAAATGGAAAATTATATAAAAGATATGCAATTCCATATCGTAAAACACTCTCTGATAAAAAAGATACTTAAAAATTTGATCTTTTGAATTATTATTCATTATCGAAAATCCCAGCCCAATTGGCCTAAAAGACATATTCAGAAGACATATGAGCTATTTTATAGATTAAAACAACTTAATAACCATTGACATCACTACTAACTTTAGTTTCTACAACATTTCTTCTAAATTTTGACCATGGGACGATTTTCTGAGTTATTTACATTCAGTTAAATTTTGGAATGCCTATCCTCCGTCGGAAATAATGTAGTTTATTGATGTCGTATTCGATTCAAGTAATTTTCCATAAAACATACCCAATGCTTGATAAAATCGCAGAATAGTGGCCTTTGGGATTTGGCGTCAAAAATTATTTTCGCCAATGTCCGCCAAGTAACGGGTTGAGATTTTAAGGGAAGTGAATTGCAAAAAGCACAAGAAACCGGAGTTACCTCATTTGGAGACTTATTTCTCAGTTGCTGTCAGAAAAAAAAACGCCATACCAGCATGGCCCCTATTTCACGATTTGAGCTATATAAATATAGAGATAAAGCACTTAAAACAAAAAGTTGTTTAAATAGAGAATTGGTAGTCCTACCATGAAGTAAGTGGGCAGCTGTTTTCCTAGTATTAGCAGTTGGTATTGCTTGTATCTGTAAATCCATTCCAAAAAAAACAACAATTTCACATTTTTCCTCCCTTTATCATTCGTATTTCTTCCTAAAAGTTTCTGTGTTTGGTTTCCCGCAACTAAAAGCTGTTCACGGTTTTTTCACTTTTTCTGGTGACTTCTGTTGTTTTCGCACAACAACAAATGTTATGGAATCCTTATATGATGATGGTGTACTTATGGTCTTCTCTTCATATTTCAAACAGCAATTTTAAAAAGGGTATATTGTGAAGATATATTATCTGATACGTTTCTTAAAACCACTTATGAGGAAATCTTCATAACAACCTCATTGCTATGCAGAATCCAAAGTTGTTGTTTTTTAAATATTTTTTTCATCAGATCTATAAATAATGGGAAACAGCATTCTTTGATATGTATTAAACCTATGTGTTTCGATATCAATTAAGCCATGAAAAATTTTATCTCCCTAAAGAAAGTGAAATGCTCTGCATGATATTTGAAAATTATATTCCTTTTTTTTTCCGAAAAGAAACATGCTATAAACATTTTTCGCGTCTTTTATTTATCTCAGCAGCATTCATTTAAAATAATTTTCCGTGTCTTAAAAACATTAATATTTCGTTGATTAAATATATTAAATTTAAAAATAAAAATAGATATCACGCAAAAAAAGCGCGGGCACCGAGTTATTGCCATTCAAAAAAATGTATAGCTTAAAAAGTAACATAATTTTTATTTTCTAGTTTTAAAAATGGAAATTAATGCATATAAATTATTAATATATTATTTTAAATAAAGAGGTTCGTATAAAAAATATTTTAGGGACACAAGTATTGCAATACTCTAAATAATGCACTTTATTGTGAATTCTCAGTTCTAAATTTTCTTCAAACTTTTAGATACTTATATTAACTTAATTTATTATTTTTTTTAATTAATTAATTTTTTTTTAATTCGCTAATAAATAAAAAATGAATTTTTTTTTTTTTTTTTTTTGCTCATTTCTAGAGAAAATGTTCAGTTTCAGTATTTAAGACTCTTAGAGCTTTTCAATGATTAAAAAAAAGTGAATAAAACGGTCAAATATCTGCTCCGCGGTTATGAACGTGGCAAACACAGTTAAGATACTTTGTTGAAATATAATTATTTTATTTAGGAATGAAGTGAAATCACTTGAGGGGTTTCTTAGCATATCAAAAAAGAAAACATGAATAATTATTGTGTAAATTCTTTAACAAATTTTAACACTTTTTTTTTAATAATTTATTATTGCTTAAAGTGCCTAGACAAGTATTTTTACTAGCTACAAAATTGAAATTCAAAATAATATTTAATCGCCATCAGGCTTTTCAACTATTATATATATTTTTTCTGGGGCTCTTTCAAAGAAGCACTTTAAAAGTAACTTGCGACGTATCTCAAGATTATCAATCTTATTTCAAAAAGCACTTTTCATAAAACTGAACATTAATATTTCATGATCTAGCATGTCTTAGACGAATCCAAATGAATGGAGAAAGCTATTCATTCTATATTTTATGGTAATAAATGGCAGACTGGTTTTATTATAAAGGAGTTATACATTTTTAAAGAGAATATTTAAATAGAAAAAAACTCATTGTGATTGTATAGCAAAGAGAAATTTTTCTATTAAATGGTCTTAATGCTCAAGATATAAAATTAGGAATTTAACGGATTATAAATCATTTATTGCTCATTATTATTTTTTATTGTATTTTTTATTCGAAGAGAAATTATTTACAAATATATACATGAATATTTTCAAAATAAAATTCTTATATTTCTTATTTATTTGATTACTTTTAATTATTTAATATTTATTTATTGATAATATTTAATTGATTTATTAGTTAATTATATTTAAACTTGCTTAGTAAGCTACCAGAAGAGTTTGAAAATGTGTTTAAATCAAAATACTTTTTAACCAAAATTATTCCGCCCTGATTAATCTAAGGAAATTCTCTCAGTTGTATGGTTTGGTTTGGTCTGTCGCTCTGAGGTTATTTTGGGATCACTTTGGGCTAATTACTGGCACTTACAGTTTAATATGGATTCCGAACCACTAAAAAAAAACCATATCATCACAAGGATTTGAACCTGAAGTCTATGGTTCCAAAGTCCAAATCAGTTGAAAGAACTTCATATATTTTACACATACACTCAAGAGCCAAAATATTATGACCACCTCTACATTTTGCAATGAACTCGCTTGGATGACGTGGAAGGCACGTGATCAGGTGGAAGTGGTAATTAACTGCTGCTGGAGAGTCTGAAGAATCATTCTTTCACTTACTTCTGTGTGTTATGGGAAAGGCTGCGGATCTAAGCGACTTTGATAGAGGGCAGATTGTAATGGCTCGAAGGCTCGGAACAAGTATTTCCGAAACTGCATGACTCGTGGGTTGTTCGCGATCTACAGTTGTTAGTACTTATGCAAAGTGGATGAATGACGGTGAAACCAGCAGTAGACGACATGGTGTTGGACGTCCACACACTATCGAAGCAGGTCGTCGGAGACTGTCTCGCATGGTGAAGCAAAACCGGAGCCAGACAGTGGCTCAGCTGACAGCCCAATACAATGCAGGGCCAAGTAGAATAGTATCGGAGCACACTGTTCAGCGGACACTGTTGGATATGGGGCTACGCAACAAACGTCCCACTCGTGTGCCTTTGCTGACCAAGGGTCATCGCCAACTGCGCCTGCGCTGGGCCCGGAAACATCGTGACTGGTATATGGATCAGTGAGAGAGAGTTGCCTGGTCAGATGAATCACGGTTTGTCATTCATCAAGTCGATCGCCGTGTCAGGATACCGCCGTCTTACAGGCGAACGGTTGCTTTCTCAATGTACAGTAGGTCATACACAGGCCGGTGGTGGCGGTATTATGCTTTGGGGGACGTTCTCTTGGGCGTCTCTGGGACCCGTGGTTTTGGTAGAGCAGACCTTGAATGCTACAGGGTATCTGAACATCATTGCGGACCAGTTGCACTCTTACATGGCCTCTGTTTTTCCAGCTGGAAATGAAATGTTCCAACAGGACAACGCGCCTTGTCACAAGGCTAAAATTGTGTTGCAGTGGTTCCAGGAACATGATGTTGAATTCCAGTTAATGTCCTGGCCGCCTAACTCACCGGATCTTAATCCGATAGAACACATTTGGGATGTCCTGGGACGGCAGCTCAGAGTTCAAAGACCACCAATTAGCAATATCTCGGATTTGCGTGACCGTTGCTTAAACATCTGGTACAATCTGTCTCCAACCATCTACCAAGGGCTTGTGGCATCCATGCCAAGGCGGGTTGAAGCTGTGTTTCGCGCCAAGGGTGGGCCAACTCATTATTGACAGGTGGCCATACTGTTTTGGCTCTTGAGTGTAAAATACTTATTCGTTTTTAATATAGGTTATGACAAAATATAGTGCATAAAATGATCCTTCTCATATCTGCAAAACGGATGAAATTTGAAAAAAAAGTAACTAGAAAACTATTTTTCTGGGAATTTTCGTGTTTAATACAAATTCTTAATTACTTAAATTAATTTTTTCTCTATGATTTGTTCAAATATGAATAGATTTTTTTGGAATATATGCTATCAATAGTGAAATTTTTCAAAATAAAACTTGGTGATCCCGAACCAAATAAATAAAAAAAAACTGTCATCATTAGTTATCTATCCCTGTTACATAAATAACTATTCTAGAGTCCTAGGCCTGCTAATACCTATACATTTTTATTAGTTTAAGTAATACTTTTTATACTTTTATGTTTTTACTTTTGAAGAGTTTGAAAATTCTATAACTTTCAACAAGAGAGCTAAAAGAAAAAGAATCGAAGAAAGTTTTCGAAAACTAATTGTCTTTGGCATTGTGTTTTCTTTGAAGTAGCTGATACGCTTTCCTCAATGAAGGAAAACCAATTAAATTTTCAGTTTTGAGGTTCTTCCAAAACGTTTAAATATTCCAATTACTGGCTTTCCAAGCACTTCTTCAAATGAGTAAGAAGCACGAATAGAAGTCATTGAAAGATTCCAATAATTACACAGTACTACTTAATTTTAATTAACGAAGTTAAAGAAAGCTCATGTATTGTTCTTATAGTGAGCGCTACAAAGTAATGATGTTAAATCTAATTTTTAAGTGCACTTTTCTACAAAAATATTTTACAATGCAATAATTTCCACTGCGACTATAAATATCTATGGTTCAAAAGCCATGCATCCTTCTGATATTAATATTTAGCTTACGACATTAAATATTATCATTGTATAATATAACCCTCTTAATTAGATAAGTATAAGCAGAGCATATAAGTAAAATCTAAGATGATTCACATATGAATGACGATTATCAGACTAAACCTAGATTCTTCGATTTAATAAATAGTTGTACACACTTTTTTTTTATTAAAATTAAAAAAATTATGTTTAGTCTGATAACAATACATGCAATCTTTACACATAAACAATCAGCTGGTGGGAGATCACTGAAATTTCTTCATATAAATTCATGAAAACTAGACAGTAACGACTGAAAATATTTCGAATAGAACGACTTCTAGCTGTCCTTTACTTGTTAGGACATTTATCGCAAAATTAAATTGATCATCAGCATTTTGAGGAATCTCTTGAATTTTCACCGATTCTCTAAACTGTACTGTTGTCTATTTATAATATGGAAAATAATTATGCGTAACATTTATGATTTTAGTTCTTATTGTATGTGCCATATATATAATACTATATGACTTAACATTAGAGATATATCATTTTGATTTTTTTAAGTTTTTAATACTGTGTATATAAATTATACTTTGTTTCAGAATTTTTACTATATTATTATTATTATTATTTTATTATATTATATTATTTTGTCTAGTGCTTTCGCATTCGATGTCACAGGTTTAGTTTTGGAGTCCCGGCGGTCCCATGGACGCGTGTTGTATTTCGGAATCCACGTTAAACCGCAGGTCCCGGTCTAATACTACTGTAGAACGTAGAGCTGACAACCCTACCTAGTAAAAAAATCTCCTATCTCGAAATCTGTCAGTAAGCTAACAGGTCTTAACTGGAGCTCTTGCTCCATAGAAGAAGATATTATTTTATTTTTAATTTATTTAATTAGTACGTCCTTTTAAATTAATGTATTGAACTGTTTATTATTTTAATCTTGTTCAAGAAAGAAATCCACATTTGAAACATTTGACCAAACTTTCAGCTGTCACCAGCGGTTGTTGTTAGAACTCTAAAAACAATCCTCTTTAGCTCCCCTAATGCGGCGTCCAAGCGACAATAAGAGAATAGACGAGTCATTCTCGCGAATTAATTACAAAAAAAAGTTATCTTAGTGTGGACAAAACCCTTGGAGTGAGTCAACTGCTTCACTCCTCTCCAACCAGATTCTGTGGCATGGATGTCTGTTCATAGTTTAGAATCCACGATAAACTGTAATTCGCCTAAAGTGTGCACAAAATGACCCTAGAGCGACAAACCAAGCCAAATAAAGTCGGGTTGTTTTCCTACACATCAAAGGGATTTCTGTCGGATTTGACCGGCTGTCACACACAACGAGCGATAACGTGGCTGGTTTCCAGGGTCAGACGGAAGCACGTAGTGTGAACGACTCGCTCGTCTTGCACACTCGTCTGAACGCCACTAAACCAGTCAGGCAGCATTCGACATATGGAAAATCATAACTCTTATTATGATGAGTTATTGAATACCGACCCTAGACAGGTGATAATTTTTTCACCCAGAGAGGTGGCAAAACGCAGCCGTATGTGTTTCAATTGGATCCAAATTATAGATGACAATATGATTTATGGCATTCAAAACTTTCGCTCGAACGTCAGAATGCAATTATAGAAAAACCAGAAAGAAAAGCAATTCAATCAACCTGAACAAGAAAAACATTCGGTAAAATCCCCAATCGTCTATTATTTTAAGTTGTTGAAGTTAACCAGACGAGAATCGAATCCTTTTCCTTCGAGGAATCACGATCCGGGCTCCATTGATTCTTTAACAGATCAAGTCATGGAAGGTATAAAATAAAATTCACACTTTTTGGGGAGCATTCCTTTTTTAAGCTTCTTTAAATAAGTAAGCTTACATTAGTAATAGAGATCGTTAGTTAAATAAAGTTGCTGAATGAACAGGGAAAATGTTAATTTTAAACTTAAAGTCAGAGTCACTGTAGAAAAAAAGCGCCAAAACTATAAATTGAGAGAAAATATTGAAGCATTTCTTAAGAAGAGGTGTTTGTGTTTTAAATATAACAAAAAAGATTCATTTTAAAGTCCATGTTTGTGTTAAATATTTTTATATGAAAACATATTTTTTTTTACATGATGAAATAAATTTAAAAAAAATATATTTAAATAGAGGAAAGTAAAAAGCCCTTTTAACCAATCTTTTAAATTGTTTCCAAGATAAATAGGAGAAACTTTTCGAAAAGAAAGAGATCAAAAGTTGAAATCCAGAAAAAAAAAACTTAAAACAAAATCTCAAAAAGACTCCAATTAATATTTCTGAGATAAGTCTTCTTAAGATAATATTTTTTAAAGCTTTAGATTTCGTCTGAAAATGTATTTTCTCTTTCGATTTTTATTTTTATTTAGTTGCAACAAGAATAAAAACCATTCAAACTCTGTGAAACACGAAAGAAAATCTATGAATCTATGAAATCTATGAAAAATGAAAATCTATGAAATCTACTTTTTTTTACTTGTATGTCATCACTTGTTTTTTTCAGAAATAAATCATTTAACATATAAAATAGAAATTAAAAGGAATTTTCCTTTTAAAAGCATGAAATTTTAATATTAATATGTTTGATAAATTTCATCACAGAAGAATACCAATTTTATAGGTTCGATTTCGTCCGAAAATATATTTTCTCTTTCGAATTTTAATTTTATTTATTTGCAACAAGGAGAAAGACCCTTCAAACTTATAACGCTGTGATAACACACTGATATAACAAAATAAAACTTATAAAATACATTTTTTATTTTCTTCATTATGTTTTTAATTGTATAAAAAATCGATGTTTTTATATAAAGTTGTACGTCACCACTTGTTAGTTTCATAAATAAATTATTTAACTTATAAAAAAACATAAACTAAAATGAATTTTTCTTTTAGAAGCATGAAATTTTAATATTAATATGTTTGATAAATCTCATCACAGAAGAATAACAATTCTAATTTTTGAAAATGTATTATTTAATTTCTGTTTTGTCAGGCAAATGACTTATTTGCATTTAGTTATTATACATAGTAGAAGAAATATATATTCCCATTTATAGATATAACTGTGAAAAAACTTCCAAGGGAAACATCAGAATTTAAAATTGATTGTACGTGAACATCAAACTCAAAAATTTAATAATATAAGCTAAAATTTCAATTAAAATTACAATTACAACATTGTTTTTAGGTTATTCCACAATATTCGGATGCTGTTTTAGTATACGGAAATATAATATATGTTATTGTACCGAATACACATGATGACTTTATACAAACGCAAAAATCACTACATGACATTTAATATTATTTTATATTTATCTGTCAATTTAATTTTTTAACTTACCAAAAGTAAATTATTTTGATAATACAGAATATAATCTAACCCCAACAAAAGAAATGCGACTTCTGTTACAGTAGTTAGATGATTAAATCAATAGGTTATTGATAACCTCCGGATGGTTAATACAATTTTGGTACATCACTGTCTCTCTTAGAATAGTATGGAAAAAAAATTAATTTCATAAAGATTTATTAATTAAGAATTAATTTCATAAAGATAATGGAAATACACTGCTCAAAACTATTAGGGGATATTATGATTTGGGGAATAAACTGCAAAGGAGAAAATATTATGGGACATACACTGAAGTGACAAAAGTCATGGGATAGCAATATGCAAATTTTCAGATGGCAGTAGCATCGCGTAGAACAGTTATAAATGCGCAGTGCTTTAGCAGAGCTTTCATTTCTGTTCAAGTTATCCATGTGAAGAGGTTTTGACGTGATGATGACCGCACGACTTGAATTAATAGACTTCGAACGCGGAATGTTAGTTGGAGGTAGACGCATGGGTCATGCCATTTCGGAAATCGTTAGGGTATTCAACATTCCCAGATCCACTGTGTCAAGAGTGTGCCGAGAGTATGAAATTTCAGGCATAACATCCCACCATGGACAGCGCAGTGGTCGACCGCCTGCACTTAACGACCGAGACCGGCGACGTCTGCAAAGAGTCGTAAAATCTAACAGACAAGAAACACTGCGTCAAAGAACCGCAGAAATCAATGTGGGACGTACAAGGGACTTGCCTGTTAGAACTGTGCGGAGAAATTTGGCTTTCTTGGGCTATTCCAGCAGAAGACCGACTCGAGTGCCTTTACTGACAGAACGACATCGCTTGCAGCGACTCTCGTGGGCACGTGAGCATATCAGTTGGTCCCTAGATGAATGGAAAAACGTGGCCTGCTCCGATGAGTCACGATTTCAGTTGGTAAGAGCTGGTTTTTAGGGTTCGCGTGTGGCGCAGACCCCACGAAGCCATGGACCCAAACTGTCAGCAAGGCACTGTTCAAGCTGGTGGTGGCTCCGTAATGGTGTGGGCTGTTTTTTCATGGCATGGACTTGTCCTCTGGGGCGACTGGACCGAACATTGACTGGAAATGCTTATGTTCAGCTACTTGGAGATCACATGCATTCATGGACTTCATGTACCCAAACAACGATGGGATTTTTATTGATGACAATGCGCCCTGTCACCGGGCCACAACTGTTCGCGATTGGTTTGAAGAACATTCTGGACAATTCCAACGAATGATCTGGCCACCTAGATCGCCCGACATGAATCCCATCGAGCATTTATGGGACATCATCGAGAGGTCTGTTCGTGCCCAAAATACTGCACCATCAAAGCTTTCACAATTATGGACGTCTATCGAGACAGCATGGCTCAATATTCCTGCAGAAGACTTCCAACGACTTGTTGAGTCCATGCCACGTCGAGTTGCTGCACTTCGCCGGGCGAAAGGAGGGCCGACACGATATTAAGAGGTATCCCATGACTTTTGTCACTTCAGTGTATATGATGTAAATGTTGTAAAATATGAGAATATTTTTTCTTTTTTAATCCCTTCTATTGAGTTTAAACTTAAAAGTTTGTCGATTATATGGGTATTTCATGCAGAACTCACAATATCCAGTAATTATTTTGAGCAATGTAATTTTGGTACAATACTCCAAATGTTCGTAGCATCTGGAGGGTTAATACTTCCCTCATCTATTCCTAAAGCTCAACGGAAGGACATTTCTCTCTGTATTTATCATAACCCTCGACGGCATAGTCACGGAAGCTTTCGATTCAAATTAAGCTGTTACGTTTCCGACCAAACATCCTTAGTACTGTAAAGAGCTATTCGCTAGACCACTCTGTCCCAAATCTACGGATTTCTAGACACTCAGCTTGGCTCTACTCATTTTTCAAATCAATAACTGCAGCACGTGCAGCTATGGAATTTGAATCTTCATTAAATAGCACGCTAGCTGAGATGCACTACCTCTGAGCCACGAATTATTGGATTTCATAATTTTATAGGTAGTGAGGTTCTAAAGCTGGCAGTATAATTGCAAACATTATTCTGTATTTTCGAAAACAGTATGTTGTCCAATATTCCAGTGAATAAAAGGTGGCTTACAATCAAACTGGTAGAAGCTAAACAAGTGTTTCTCCGCGTAATTTTACATATTTTAACGAAATTATTTGAAACCTGCCATGGCATGAAAATTTTTTTACTTTTTAAGCAATGTGTTTTAAAGTAGTTTGATATATTGAAAAATAAAAATTTTAAAAGAAAAATAGAACTTCTAAATATCTTTTAAAATATAGGTTTTTGATTAGTTGGTACTTTGATCTTAAGTCAGTCGCTACTAGAACGGTAGATCAACGTTACCCAGTGTGTGCTCTGGATAGGAACAGGAGGCTGCTACATTGAAGCAATATTTTACCATAACGATTTAAAACGACTATCCCCATAGGATTGCATGCACCTCCTCAAGCCCAAAGGAAGAGAATTTCAACATACAGATTTATCATTCCCATATCAGGCACAGAAATGGAAGTTTTCTGTTAAATTTAATTGTTAAATTTGGCATTGGGTGAAATCATTCAAAATCTTAGCATGCCATTTGCCAGGGACTGCATGTGAAAGTTAATTAATGTAATTTAAAATGTGAAGAAAAGATTAAAACTTAAAAATCATTTATTAAAAAGCTGCTAATATTTATTTCATAAAGTCTCATGTAATAAGAAATGCATATATATATAATATATATATATATATATATAATTCGTTTAATTTCTTTTCGTTTTGAAATTCTTCAAAAAGCTAATTTATTCGACATAAATGGCATTCTTAAACTAGATAAGGCAAAAATCAAATCCTTTTATTTATAATTTATAATTTTCAATTATAAAAATTTTCAATAATAATAATTTAATTTGTAATTTTCAATTATAAATATATTAAGTCTCCAGAATTAAATTATTCGTTCCACATTACTGTTGCTCTGAGGGATAAACACAATGAAATTATAATTCTTCGACTTCAAAATTGTTAAATAATAATCAACTATCTATTATTTAAAATAACACTTATATTAAGAACTTAATTAGCACTTAGAAGTTAATTAACACATAAAAGTTTATTTTAGAAGCATTCCATTCTAAATGTGTTTCGTTCTAGAATTAGATTGAATTTATAAAAGGACTCTTTTAGAAAATTTGGATTTCATTATAAGAATCTGTAAGACGTCGTCACAGTGTATCTAAGGCAGGACTCGCAACACAGTGATAGAAAGCGTAGATAATTTTTATGGTTCAACTACGCTGGCTGCATTGTGGTTATTAATGCCTTCAGAAATTAGGAGACTTGATGGGGATAGTGATATTGTGTGAATAACATCTCGCATTGATAGTTAGGTGTGTGATGGGAGTTTTTCTAGTTTTCTTCCATCCGATACGACAAAAAAGTTGGTTTATCTTCTCCATTCTAAAAAGTCCTCCAGAAAAAAGCACTGTCTTTCTCAAGGCCGGATTTTCCTGTAGGCTAACTGGGCTTCAGCCTAGCGCTTCAAGATCAAGAGGGGCTTTATATTATCCGTGCCTCATTTTTTATAAAGATTAGTAACAATCACGACATGTTTCATTTAACATATTGATATATATATATATCACAGTAATGATGTATTTTATTATTTCTTATGCAATTTACAAACTTAAAAATGGGTTGTGAAAGGGCTTCATAAGTGGAATAGCATAGGGCCTCTTTTCATTTAAAACCGACCCTGGTCTTTCTCTAAACACCCATCGGTGGGCCATTCTTGATATACATGAGGCGCACCAATGTTCCATAACCTCACCTTTCCATCCATCGAGTATATCCATTTGATAGAAAGATCTACATCCGAATTTTTACAGATAAAAGATAGGAAAAAAATATTAACTTATCGATTACTATCAGGGAGGACGATACCTTCGTAATTTTCATCAATATAATAATACAAAAAAGGAAATTGTAAGTATTTTTAATTTAATTTCATGTACAAAACTGTTATAAAAGAAATATGTTTTTTTGCAACCGTAATTTTAATTTCATTTCATATACACTGTACCATTTTACTTTACTGTTATAAAAGCGAAATATTATAACACAAAACAAATGTGCGATAGAGGTTATTGAATATTTGGAATGAACATTCCGAAGCAATTTCAGAAACAGCTTAAATTATGAAAAAAATGTAATACTTGTCATTGGTCTGTGAAATGTTTTGGATTTCATCCTATAAAATTTTGAAGTTTACTATCCATATAAATTTCCATTTTGGATATATCATGAATGTATCGAAACGCTTAAATATAAAAAGAAGAAACATTTTCAATACTGTACTTTTATACCTTAAAAAAACTAGAGTCAATAATCTTTTATATCATCCTTCAAACTTTTCTATGTTTGGATCTACCAGTTACTTCCAGTTTCATTCAATATAAATGCTCTGCTTTTAAAACTGCATTTCACATATCATTTGCTCATCATTTACCTCAAAATAAATTGAACGGATTCGATTTTCCGATGCAGTTGGAAGAAGATTTCATCAAAATTTCCGATTTTTTTTTCTCTTGGAATAATATCTTTTGCAAAAAAAATGGTAGAAAAATTTCTTAGAAGTTTGAAAAGTTTTTTGTTGTAATTGATGTCTTCGGCGAAAACAGAAGAAAAAGATTTACGTTAGGAAAATAGGATTCCCCAAGACATGAAGCCACTAGAAAACCTCATTTGGGAGCAAAAATGTCTTCTTAACGTGTTAAAACTTTAAAAAAAGAATTAATCTTTTGTTTTTCAATAAATTCAAATTAATATATTTTTAAATCGCTATAAATAAGAAAATTAAGTAAAAGAGAATAAAATAAAGGCTATTTAAAGCAAAAAATGTACCATATAAAAATATAAAAATTCTGAAGAATCATGAATATTGAAGAAAAAGGATGCTCGTGACAAACCAGCACATGCTTCTCAGGTTATTAAAAGATGTTTTCTCACAGATGTTGAGATGATATAGCAGCAGTTGCATATTCGCAAATCTCATTGTTTGGAAACTATCCAATTTTTGGTAAAAACCTATAAAATTGAATCCCTATTTACAATTAGATTTTTTATTATTATTTAGAAACAACTTTGATATAAATTCTCAAAAATAAACAATAAAAAATAATCAAATAAATTTAAAACATTGAATAAATGAATTTGTTTGTCTCCATTCACTGTCTAATATTAGTCACAGTTTACTAAAGCAAGTAAAGTGCGTTCTGTTTTTATCCACTAAAAAAAGAACTTAAAGGATAATTAATTAGCAATTATGATACATGTCTTTGACACCAGCACTGCTATTTTGAGTTGTCAGAACTTTCTTCAACGCAATCCAAAAAATAAGAGCTATCCCTAATATGGCATGGAAAATATTAAAGTCTTAGGGGCAATGCTCAGTTTGAATCAAAGATGTATTTATTGTCTCTGACGATTTCAACAAGAAAACCGATTCATATTTTCAGAACATAAGAAGATTTGTAAATTACAATATAAAGGTTTAGGGTATAGTAACGTAATTAACTATACTGGAAATATTTAGTTAAACATTTTATGATTCTTTAAATATTTTTCGTATTATTATTTATGTTAATGTAAGATGTTTTAAAACAATAACTTTTTGCTCCTATTATAAAAATAAATTTTTTGAATACGTATAATTATTATCCTAATAATAGGATGTCTTAAAAAGTTTCAGTGAGTCTGTTCATTCGTTCAATGAATTAGTTCATTTCAATGAATCAGTTCAGTAGCCTTATTATTATCCTAATATTAACGACGGAACTGATTCACTGACTGACTCAGTTTTATAAATATATATATTTGCGATTAGGTTCCGAATCATTTTATCGTTAAGAAATACTCTGACATTAAAATATTTTAAATATTTTCTTAAAGTTTGAATTATTTATCTTTCATTGAAATAGGAAATATCAATCAGTTCGACTCGTTAATGGGCATCATATGCAACAATCCCAATTTCCAAGTATTGTTCTATAATAAACAAAAACATCCCTTTCAAAGCAAATAAGTTAGGAAATTTTAAAATCAGGTTTTCCAGTGGCTTTCCTGCATTGCGAAATATTCAACAGTAAAAATACAAAAAAAGTAACAATTTTTCGATTAGTTTCCAAATCTTGCCATCGTTAAAAGATGCTCTGACATTAAAATGTTGCAGTTTTCTAAGAGTTTAAATAATTTATCTTTCATTGGAATTGGAAATATCAATCAGTATTACTAGTTAATGGAGATCATAGATATCAGTTATTGTTTCCAAGGATTGTACTATAACTTACAAAAAAAAAACTTCTTTCAAAACAATGACATTTTAAAACCTTCAGTTTTTCGTGGGCGTCCTGTATTGCAAAAAGTTCAACAGTAAAAAGACAAAAAGAAAAAGTAACAAATCCGAATTTATGTTGCGTGTCACGAATTCCACACACTCAGAGAAAATTCTCTTTATGTTGCTGATTCGGCAATTCGTAACAATCTTCTGTATTCAAAACTTTTTACTTTTGGATATTTTAAAAAGCATTCTTGTATTGGAATAACAAAATTCCCAAATGAAAAAAAAAAAAAGGTATAGTGTTAAAATAGCTTGTATATATATATATATATATATATATTAAAAGTTTAACAGAATTAAATTAAAAATAACTTCTATAGGGAAAAAATTTTATATTATTTCGTGTATAAAAAAATAATAAATTAAGAACTTTAATGTAAAGGAAAAATAAAGAACTTTTTCGTTACAATTACCTGTGCTGTTATAACTATGTTGGTAAAAGTTTATAATTGATGTAAAGACCAAAATGCTGCAGATAATATATTACGCAGTACATGAAAAAAAAATTATCATGTCATAAAAAATAAAAATCATTTCATGTAAAGGAAAATAAAGACATTTTTTCGTTAAAATTATCTGGGTTGTCATAAATTTGTTAGTAAAAGTTTATAATTGATGTCAAATATTATTATGTGAAGAATGTAAGATTTTTTAACATTACAATGAAATTTTATTTAGTTACTCATCTTAAAGTTTAACATCTTCATTACAAAAGTAAAGACAAAAAATCTAATAACTTTCTGTGTTAGAAAAAATAAATTTATCTTCGTAATAGCAACTAGATCTTAAAAAAATAGAAGACAAACATGTCCTTTTAAATTTACTCAAGAACATTATATTTCAATATCATATCAAAAAGAAAATTAGAAAATGTCTCTTAATCTCTTTGTTTCTGTGTCACTTTAACTGTTTCATCTCATTCTTTTTTCTTTTTACTTCCAACATAAAAATACCTCTGACATTTTAAATTATTGTCAAAACAAATATTGATTTCGTTATATTTTCGATAGTAAGTTTTCTTAATTTCTCTCTTTTTTTTTTCTCTTTGTTTCTCAATATAGAAACTTATCTTAATATGGGAATTTGTTCTGTCCATTTACTGTGAAAACATCCTGCAACTTTGAAAATAAAAAATTCCTGCGATACATGAATTGTATACTATGTATGTCATACCTTTGATAATTTCTTCAACTTCATTAGAACAACAATCCCATGGTGGGCCAAGGCCGTCTGCCTACTCTCAAAATTTCGAGACAGGAGTTGTTTCTTTACGCGGCAGGATTGTCAGCCATACGCCCAACGCTCTGCAGACATATTAGGTTACCTACGGTTTAAAGTGGATTCCGAACCAACAAACATTCATGGCACCTATGGGATACTAATCACTCGGTCTATAGTGGATCGGTCCACGGATAATCCATGGCGCTAGTCACTCAGCCATAAGCCCAATATTTTATTCTACATAATATTATTTATTTGTAAATAGTATAATGCTATATTATACAAGGTGTTCGGACAATACCTCATAAGCTGTGTAAAGAAAAATTCTCGCTCTAAGTCCATAATACTTGCCAATGGTCTGCCTGTACGTCCACAATATGAAGTTCCAAAATAGTGTGAAATAATAATTATGTTGCCACGTCTAATGTATGAAAAAATAACTGTAATAGAAGCAGAAACAGCTGTAAATTCATATAACGTGGTATATAAATGAGAACGTTCTCAAAGTGAAAACTGTTCATGTCGAGATATGTATGTACATGACGTAAATTGGCTTAACTGTACACCATCCAACAGACTTATGTTCATAAAAGTGAAAGCCGCATACAGACAGGAACTAAGTCTTATTATGTATTAATTGAGGTTCAGAAACCAATCCCTTCAGGTGTCCCCATACGCTAAATTCCAAAGGTGTCAGTAACAAAGCATTGATAATATACTATTGTCATCCAACCTTCCCTGTGCAAAACGCATTAGAATGATGGCGTGAGAAATAGCGTTGTGGTTTACTCCATTACAGTTTGTGATGCAGTGTCACTATAATGAGTGTAGATAAAATACACATAGCAGTATTTACAAACTGAATAAATATCGCTGTACAAAGATTGCATATAGCTTCAAGTTCCCCAAACCCAATGACGGCAGTTCCATTGCGCGGCTGGAAAACCGATCATCCATCTCTCTATAAACTGTTTCCTCAATCCTAGAGTACAATTTTTCATCTTTACATCCTTAAATATTTTTTGTTCCTTATAACCCCTTCAATTTTATATGAGTTTTTTAATAAAGTTTATTTTTCCATAAATGAAATGTACACGTCATACTTTTTATTTCGCTCTTTCCTCGAAAACTAGAGTCATGGATCCCTTGAGCAACATTCCTGCACTCTCAGAGATGATTCTCGTCCTGCACAATTTACATGGATCTGTTCAAATACCTGTATGTCATTGGAACTAAGCAGATTATTCTAGAATATTACAAAAAAAAATGGAAAAGATAAGATAGAACAATAATTTATGTGCTATATAGCAAGAAAAACGTAAGCATTCTTTATTGCACTAATATAAGAAATTTCACGTACACTCATTGCATTAATGCTTATTAAGCTTATAAATAAGCATTTTTTATATATTCATTAGGATTTTTCTGGTTTGCTGAATTGCGGCTGATATAAATATATAAAACATAGTAAGCAGCCAACGGCCGTACCATGCTGAATATACCGGTTCTCGTTAGATCACCGAAGTCAAGCATCATTGGGCGAGGTCAGTACTTGGGTGGGTGACCACCTGGTGGGAACACCGCGTGCCGTTGGCAAATTTGGGACCTGAATGGCCGAGTGTCTAGCGCTCTGATACTCGGTGCTACAGGTTTCGGGTTCGAGTCCCGGCGGTGCCATGGATGTTTGCAGTGGTTCGGAATCCACTTTAAGCCGTAGGTCCCGGTCTCCTATGACTGTAAGAGCGTCACGGAGCAAAAGTCAGGCTTCTACCTACGGGTGCTCCATCCCAACAGAAGCTACTTCCTTCCCCTTCAATCATGAGCACGTATGGGCTCGTGGGCGTGGCCAGCCAAGTGGGATAAGAAACAACAACGACAAACATAGTAAAAAAATTCATTTTTTTTTTTTTGTTCCAAAATTGTTAATGAACTTGTTGGCAAAATTTAAATTTTGTTTTTTTCTTTAAATAGTCATTGTGTGCTTTTTATAAGTAAAAATTGTACTAATTAGGCAACATAATTTAAAGTACGTATATTTTTAATATGTAATGGTTATTTTGTTTCATAACGATACGTCAACTTACAGCAGTATGATATATATAGGTTATTTTTATTTAATTAGTTGAAATTATAACAGTATTAATTTATTATAATTTTTTTTATTCAGTAGAAAACTCATTACAAATAAGTATAATCTACATTTATGCTCCTTTACATTTATTTGCTATAATTTACATTTGTGTTCCTTAACATTTATTTTATATAATTTGCATTTATGTACCTTAATATTTATGTTATGTAATTTGCATTTATGCTCCTTAACATTTATTTGCTATAATTTACATTTATGTTCCTTAATATTAATTTTATATAATTTACATTTATGTTCCGTACTATTTATTTTATGTAATTTACATTGTGTTTCTTAACATTTATTTGTTATAACTTACATTTATGCTCCTTAACATTTATTTGCTATAATTTACATTTGTGTTCCTTACTAATTATTTTATGTAATTTACATTTATCTTCCTTAGCATTTATTTTCTATAATCTACATTTATGCTCCTTAATGTTATTTTATATAATCTACATTTACGTTCATTAACATTTATTTTGTATAATCTACATATACGTTCACTATTTTATATAATCTACATATATGTTCATTACCATTCATGTTACACTTTATGTTCCTTAACGTTTATTTTATTTAATCTGCATTTATGTTCCTTAATAGGTTATCAATAAAATATGCAATTTTATTCAAAGTTTGTATCTAGAAAAAAATTAAGGAAAAAATTGAGACCACTTTTACCTAAAAGAAAAAATTTAAATAAATTTAAATGTAATAGCTTATTCTCTTTTTTCATAAACTAAAGAAACATTTTATATTCTTAGTGAGATATCATTTTATCTTTACAGATGAGTACATATTATTATATGAAAAAGTTATTTTAGTTCATGAATAGTAACGCTTTTATAAGGAGTACAAGATATATTAATCTGTATTTATGTCCTCGTGAAATACTGAACTTAATCTCGCTTAATACTGTCTAAAATCTTAATGTCTCTTAATACTGTTAATTTTTTTCTTTCTAATGCAGCTGGCAATCACTAAGACAGTTGTCTTGGATGCCTTAAGGCAAGCACTGCACCGACGTTACTCACTTAGCACTATCCAGTAGGTGCCTGTAGCTTGAAGATAAGCTACGAATGCGGAGTAACAATAACCCAGAAATACTCCACGATCTTATTAGACCGGGACCTACGGTTTAAAGTCGATTCCGAACCACTACAAACATCCAAGGCAACGCCGGGACTCGAACCCGAAACCTGTTGTACCGTTCGCTAGCCACTCGGCCATTCAGGTCCCTATCTAAAAACATTGATCAATATTTTCTGCAAAAATTAACAATTTTAAATTTTTTTTGTTATTTAATTAGTTAAAATATATATATTATAAATTAGTGAAATGCTTTAAAAATTTTATAGAAACAATTCCAAAACTTTCTTCGTACACAAGCATTAACAAAAGAATAGTACTTATACTTTCATCAAATAAAGGCATCTTATCTACGCACTCTCAAGAATTACCAATAACAGCAAGTCAATGGAAAAGAGACTACTTTGCATACATGCCACCTTAATTACATATAATCTATTTAAAAGTTCGTTTTATCGAATGATAAAAATATCCCCCATCCAGTGGAAAATTTTGGAACCTTCCTTTCAGAAACAAACTTCGTGATATCTAACAGTAACGAAGGGCCGAGTTGGGCCTGAGGGTATAATTAGATTACCTCTTTTACTCAGAAAGCAAAGCAATTCATTAAAGTACCACAAATTCCAGTGCGCCATTTTTAAAGCTCCCGATCCTCGTGTAATTAGAGGTTTTTAATTCATTGAAATGCCATCCAGCAAGGCGTCTTGGTTTATTTAGAAAAATGATCCTCATATTAATTTAAAAGTGTATTTCAAAGATAGTCTTTATCTAAGTAAGAGTAAATTTGAAAATTTAGAGAAGTGGAATTGTGTGATAAAAAGGATGATGGGAAAAGATAGTTACTTCTATAGGCTCGATTATTTTAATTTTTTATGGTTATGAAAATGAAGTAAATATTTCTGTTACCAATATTATCTGTTATATTTCTGTTAATCTAAAGGTTCGATAATTTTGATGTTTTATGGTTATGCAAATGAAGTAAATATTTCTGTTTCTATAGAATAATTATAGGCGTTTAAAACTCTGAAATCGGTTTATTTAAGAAAATTTTAAATTTTCATTAATTACTATTCGTTTTATTTATTGCATGCCAATTAAGTGTGTGCAGAATTTTTATTCAGAACTTGCTGGACTCGCAGCGAAATGGTAACGCTCGTGCAGGAGATCTCGGGTTTAGAATCCGTTAGCGAGTTCATTGCAGGTAACACTTTTAAGAAACGAAGAGACTCAATGGTGACTATAACAGTTTGTGTAAAGCATCCGGCATTGATAATACGTTTTCTTGATGGGAGGTTTTTCTCTCATTATGTTAGCAAATGTGTACAATTACTCTAAAAGTCATCCCGTCATCCCCCATAGATGGACTTTCTTAGAATACATAAGTGTAACACAAGGCTCCCCAATGATCGAAAACAGTAAAAAAAAAATATATTTTTCTTACAACTAGGAAATCAAGTTATCATATAAGTAATATTAAAAATACTAATAAAAACTGGTCACCATGTCATTAACTATGGTGAAATGTCTTTTTTTTTTAAATCTTAAATTTCAAATTTTTAACAATTCAATAAAAGTGCAGATATGAAAGATAAATCATAATACTATTAAGATAATAATATTATAATTAAGATAATAATTTCATTAAGATAATAATCTTAAGATAATAATTTATAATTAATATGAATCTTAATTCTATTATATAATCTTAATTTCTATTATGAAAAATAATTCTATTTCAGAAATAAAATCTATCTACTTCATTAAAATATTTTTCATTTATAAATAATGATTCCTTCCAAAAGATTTTTGCCCTTTTCCAAAATTCCATTAAGTATTAACGGAATTTACGGCACAATTTCTGCACTCTACCATTGGACTACAATATTTTTATTCTAATGCAGCTGACAAACACTTAGTCTTGGATGCCTTAAGGCAAGCGCTGCACAGACGTTACTCACTTTGCATTTCCCAGAGGGCGCGTGTAACTTGCAGTAACGAGCCACGGACGCGGAGTAACAATGAACTCACAAAGTTCTACGATCCTATGAGGACCGGGACCTACTTTTTAAAGTGGATTCCGAACCACTACAAACATCCATGGCACCGCCGGGATTCGAACCCGAAACCTGTGGTACCGAACGCCAGAGCGCTAGCCACCGGCCATTCAGGCCCCTTGGACTATAATATTGAAATACAAAAAAATCCTTTTACTTTAAACGTAACATATTTTTAAAGTTTTACCCTCTAATCCAAAAACAAGAGAAAAAAACATGCAAACTTTTTCTATTATTCTAATATAATTCTAACTAATATTAATATTCTTCTTACATTTAAATAATAGTATTCACTCAAACATTCCACTTCATAAATCCCAGCAGTAGGCAACTGCAAAACAACAAACTCATTTAATTTGCAAACACATCAAATGTTTCACGTACCATTATCAAATTAATTTTTCATATCCATCAGTTGCTAAACATTAGCCAGACAATATTTAAAATGGTAAAATGCAGCAAAAAATTAAAAAGGAAGAAGTATTAAAGCTCTTTTCAACAACAATGCATTACCAAATTCAAATCCGTCAGCCTTGTATATCAATTATAAAAGTACACTACCAGTATTATAAAACCATTGTCTTTTTGCACGTTAGATGATGTGCATAACTATTAAAATATATAACTATCTTTCTAACTAAAACTTAACATACTCTAAGAATTTTGCGTATGGTCACTTATTTTTCTATAATAAATATCATTCTCGTACTTTAGCATGGTTAATAATTTTTAATCGATTTGATTTAATATAATAATACTTTTCAAAATCTGTGTGTCTAATACTCAGTGTCCCGCAGTGTTGGACGGACATCCCACTAGTAGTCTACTCATGGAAAGGGGGAAGCTTCTGTTGTAATGGAATACCCGTAGGTAGAAGTCTGACTTGGCACCGAGTCGCCGAAGAAGGAATGCATTGTCTTCCATGA
>BPLQ01010984.1:11549-65530 GCA_021605075.1 Caerostris darwini | reverse complement strand
GGAGAAGAGACGGGGAAAGAGGAATCGAGAGATAACATAATGGGGGAAAGACCCGAGGACGGCAAAGGGGGTGAGCTGCCACAATCCCCTGGTAATGAAGAGCTGGAGGGCCCGAGAGAGAAAAAAAAAAGAGACTGGGAGAGAGCTGTTCACCGGGGCTGGCAGGAAGGACGCTGAAAAAAAAAAAAAAAAAGGAATACAGGAAGGGGATCGAGGATGGGACGGTCGCACCATGTCCAGCGTGAGAGGATATACACTATGTGGAAGAAAGTGACGGGACACGACACTATAACGACATAAACCCATATTTATTAAAATTAATAGGAGGTAGGGCCTCCTTTGGCTGATCACAGCTGCAACCCTTCTGGGCATGCTTTCCACTAAATTAGCCATAGTGGCAAGAGGAATTTCCTTCCAAATGTTTAACAGGAAGTTCCATACTTCAGGCTTGTTTTAAGGGAGGGGGTGCAGGCACCTTTCTCAACCGATGGTCCAATTCGTTCCAGAGATGTTCAATTGGGTTAAGATCAGGGCTCTGCGCCGGCCACTCCATGCGTTTAACGTTGTTGTTCACATACCAATCAAGAGTCCTCCTTGCAACATGGCAGGTTGCGTTGTCGTCTTGATACCAGCAATCATCCATACCCTTACGTTGCCCAAGGTAGGAAGGACATGATTGTCGAGAATATCACGGTATCTTTTGGCATTCATCGCACCATCAACCTTCACCAGTGGGCCAGCCCCATACCAGGAGAAACATTCCCATATCATCAATCCTCCTCCACCAAACTTTACAGTTGGGACGACACACTCGGGCAAAAGGCGTTCTCCCGGTAAACGCCATACCCAAACATATCCATCGGAACGGAAAAGGGTAAATCATGACTCGTCACTCAAAGGACGCGTTTCCAGTCATCCAGAGTTCAAGTACGGTGGTCTTTGGCCCATCGAAGGCGCGCTTTCTTGTTGGTTTTCGTAATCAAAGGCTTATGGGCCGCCGAACGTCCAGTGTAACCTAACTTATGGGCCTCGATACGAAGAGTCTTGGTCGAAACGGCCACGCCCGTGGCTTGTCTAAACTCATTAGCGATGTTGTCCATGGATGTTTGACGGTTACTTCGAATCTCCCTGCCGAGCACCCGCCGGTCTCTGCTGGTGAGAACTGTAGAGTAGAGTAGAGTAGAGGCTTGTGTGTGATTGGAGTACTTAGGGTTTTCCCTGTACCTCCGTGTAATTTTTATAAAATCTTAATTGTTTAATTTACCAAAATTTCTAGAATCTTAAATGGAATAATATTAACAAAGAGCCCATGCTCTGTTTAAAAGAGAAATTACTGTTAGTATAATAATAATTGTAAAAATTTAAGAAAAGTATTTAAGTGTACATGTTTTTTAAAAATTAAAAATATGGGATAAACGATATTCCACAATTTAAAAATATTTCGTTAGGTATCTATGCTGACGACACAGCTGTCATCACTACTGGAAAAACGCTCGCAGACATTCAAAACAACTACATGACTTATTTCACGCAGCTTGAAGCTTGGCTCACTAGATGGCGCGTCAAAATTAATGTGGACAAAACAGAAGCCGTGCTCTTCACGCGGAGAAGAATAACTCCACCTAACATTTATCTTTTTAACGAACTAATCACCTGGACTACTAATGCTAAATATCTGGGAGTTTATCTAGATAATAAACTAACTTATACTAATCATATGAATCATATTAAACGAAAAGTTAACATCGCGATACGCATGCTCTATCCATTTATTAATAAAAATTCACCTCTTTCTTTAGAAAATAAACTAATCATCTATATGTACTATTTGCGGCCCGTAATAACGTATGCTTGCCCGGTTTGGGGTTCTGCTGCAAGGTATCACATTAATTATATCAAACGTACTGAAAATAAAATTCTTCGAATGCTAACAAACTCTCCTTGGTACTTTAGAAATGATGACATCCGTCACAGTCTTTCCCTCCCTTCTATTCAAAATTTTATGCACAAACTTGCGACCAATTTTTATGCAAGCCTTAACTTTATCCCCAATGCTGAAATCCGTAATCTTCCCAGATACGATTTCACATTGCCGGAAAATGCTAAACGCCCTCGGGCGTCCCTGCACAATTTGCAATTTCCCTAGTTTTTTGTCATCATTTCTAGCAGCAGCTACTCTACTCTGTAGTATATTTCACTTTGTATATATTTTTTGTATTTTATCTTTTTAATTTTTATTTTTCTCTTTTATATTTTGTTTCAATTTTTTGTTTAAATATTTGTTTTTGTATTCTATTTACTTCTTGTAAATAAGGGCAGTTTCCTTGATCACTTATCCTGTTTATATATGCATCAATGTTATATTTTTTCCCAATGAACTGTATGTGCCATCCTGGAGTTTAAGGCCTAATCTTAGGCCAAGGTACTCCGTGAAAAAGAAGAACGACGATTGCGGATTTTTATCCTGGATCTATGTGTATGCGCTTCGCTATGGGAAACGAGTTGAAGTCTTGTGTGAATATTGATCTTGGGCGTTTTCTAGAATAAGTTGAATTTTGATTGTAAATAGGAAGAGTTAACATGAGAGGATTATTAGAGTGCGGAATTTTGACTATAAAATTTTCGGAAATTTGTTTAGCGTAGTTAAGAATTGGTTCTAATTTAAGTTCTTGATGTATAAATTGTCTATTATAGTGGAGCGGCGCGTTGGTAATGGTTAATAAAATTTGGTTTTGAAAAGCCTGAAATTTTTTAAGTAGGTTTATTGCAGTATTAATCCAGATGGGAGTTGCATACAATAAAATAGGTCTAATTAATGAAATATAAATTGTGAGTTTACCTCCGATCGAAAGTTTACTTTTTCTGTTTATGAGAGGAGTTACAACGCGTTTAGCTGTTATAGCTTTCCCCATGGTATAAGTTAAATGTTTACTATAATTAAGTTTTCTATCTAGGATGACCCCCAAGTACTTATATTCAGTAACAAAAGGCACTGGTTCATTGAAAATTTTTAGATGATGCATATTTATTTGAGTTCTTTTTCTATGGAAGAGGAGTGTTGCACACTTCGTTGGATTCACTTTAATTTTCCAAAGGCATAGCCATTTTTCTAGTTTATCTATGAAATTTTGAAGGCGAAAATAAACCGTGAAGGCGTGGGTGTGTTGTGTGATTATTGCCGTGTCGTCAGCGTACATGGCCGTGTGGATGTCGTTGTCGCGTGGAAAGTCGTTTACGTATAAATTAAAAAGTAGCGGAGATAAAATAGACCCTTGGGGTAGACCGCTTTTAATGTTCCTAGAAGTGGAAATGGTGTCGTTTAATTTAACTTGAAAAGTTCTGTTCTCTAAAAATGATTTAATGATGTGTGTGAGCGGAAGCGGGAAATTAAGTTTTTTGAGTTTGAAAATTAATCCAGTGTGCCAAATCTTATCAAACGCTTTCGCGATGTCAAGAAATAATACACCGGTTAATTTTCGTGTACTGTAGCCGTGATAGACGAGTTCAGTGACTCTGAGCAGTTGATGTGTTGTACTTAAGTTTTTACGAAAACCAAACTGCTCCGGAATTAAGATGTTGCTATTATCGCAGAAATTATTTATTCTATTTAGTATCGCGAATTCATATATTTTGCTAAAGTTACTGAGTACCGAGATGGGTCTGTAGTTACTTGGCAGAGATGGATCTGTGTTTGTTTTGTGAATTGGTGTAATTATAGCTGTCTTCCATGCGTCTGGGAAGTATGAAATATTTAAGATGTCATTTAAAATTACGATGAGCCAATAAATAAATTTAAGAGGAAGGTGTTTGATCATATTATTATTGATCCTATCGTGTCCAGTTGCTTTGTGTGGATCTAGTGTGTTTACAAATTCAATGATTTCTTGTGCTGTGATGTGATAATTAAAATTAACATGTGGTGTGTTGAGATAATTATTTGTTTCTGATACAATTAACGGTAACTCGCATGGAGTCCCCGGGGGGACGAGAAGAGTTCTGCGGCATCGCAAGCAGAGCGGTACGGCGTAGCGTATCCAATGAATCGGCGAGAGCAGGAGCGGCGAAAAACACAACCTTCCTCCTCGGAGTCGAAACTCGGAATCGTGGATGCCTTAAGGCAAGCGCTGCACAGACGTACTCACTTTGCATTACCCAGGGGGCGCGTGTAACTTGAAGATAAGCCACGGACGTGGAGTAACAATGCCCCTGCAACGCTCTACGATCCTAATAGACCGGGACCTATAGTTTAAAGTGGATTCCGAACCACTACAAACCACTCCTTCGGGACTCGAACCCGAAACCTGTGGTACCAAGCGCCAGAGCGCTAGCCACTCGGCCATTCAGGCCTCGTAGGCGACATAAAATAACAAAATTAATTAACTCCACCTTGTGATGCGTAAATCTACGTGGAACAGTCAAATTTGGCAGATTTCTTTAAACATTCTTTCCACTTAATTGTTGGTAATTCTTTCTTTTTACTTCCGAAAACTCACCGGGAAGACCTTGTTTGTTTTGTAATCTTTGAATCGATTACTCTGGAATTTTTTTGCTCTCTCTCCCTACTTCTCCCCCTTTTTTCTAGAGGCCTAAAGGCAATTTGGTACCGTACCCATTTGGCTTTGATGTTGGTACCGTAGGCTTCAGGTTCGAATCCCGGCGGTGGCAAGGATGTTTGTGAGGGGTCGGGAATCCACGTTAAAATGTAGGCCCCGGTCTAATTAGCCTAAAGTGTGCACAAAATGACCGTAGAGCGACAAACCAAATCCCCTTTTTTCCCTCTCCCTTTTATTTCTTGTGCGGATTGTTTACCAAGTACAACAGTTCGTTGCGTGACTGGATTTGAATTTGAGAATGACAAAGAATTTTATTGACTTCAAAATGTAAGTTCATCATCATCAGTAACATCATCTTTAAATAACCTTTTTTTTTTTTTTTTTAGTATTATCATAATTTATCAAAAATCTAGCGGATTTTTTTTTTCTGAGCATAACTTTAAGATTGATCGTAATTAATTTGTAGTTGTAATTCTAAAAGTTATGAAAAATAAAGATTTAATTTAATAAGTTATTTAAACTATTTAAGTACATGGGATATTTAAAAATGCTCTTTTTTGACATTTGATCTCATCGTGATTTAAAGTGAAAGTGCATAAGCATTTCAAGTTTTCAAAATTGATCTTGCCGGTGTCAGGGATGTTTGTAGTGGTTCAGAATCCACTATAAGCTGTAGGTGCCAGTCTAATAGGATCATATGGGTAATAAAAAGAGTAGTGTTAAATGAGTAATAACGGTACAGCCCTTGCTTATGACATAAAGATTAACCGTCTCTGTATTGCCAGCTGCATTAAAACAACAACATATTCATCATTTGAAGCGCAATTTTAATCTTGCTTTCTGTATTTTGTAAAATGATGCGTTTTATTATTTAACAAAGAACTAGATTTGACAAAGTTAATAAATATTAATAATATTTATTTTAATAATATTATACTCTTTAATATTTATTTTAATAAATTTAAATAAAATAACGGTATTTACGTGTGTAAAATTAACTTTCATGAATGCACATGTTTGAATCCATTTGCGGCGTACTTAGCAGTCTTTGCTTTCAGAATCGAGGCGATTTAGCGCCCATTGTAACAATGTATATAAAGCCTCTCGCACTGATGGATAAGGCTGGCTACTGGAAGTCATTAAAAGATTTCTCCCATTATAATCACAGATTGAACCCTTTCGGAGGGGGGAATCCTGTCGATAATAGAATAGAACATGCAACCCATGAATTTTCAACAAATTAAAAGAAGGGGAAGGGGGACGAATTTCATTAAAAGTAGTTTGTAAATAATTTAAAGCAATTATCCAACAATATGAATATAATTATTAGTACCTTTCCAGCTTTTTTTTTTAAAGGAAGGTGTTTTTCGCGAATGCTTAAAATTTTCAATTTTAAGAAATGACATAAAATATTATTTTGTTTAACAGTAATTCACATATAAATAACGATAAATATGATCATAAACGCCGAAATAAGCCCCTTTTTTCATCATTTTAATCAGTTTTCTTAAGAGATGTACAATTTTTGAACTATACATCTCACACAAATCAAACACTGCACAACAATAGGAAAAATCTTCAAAATAGGAAAACGGTCAAGGTTTAAAAAGAAAAATCTAGAAAACTTATTTAATACAGAATTAACTTAATTCCTCTGGCGCTCGGCTCAGATTTCGGATTCGAGTGCCGGTGATGCCATGGAAATTTGTAGTGGTTCGGAATTTATTTTAAACCATAGGTAACTGTAAAACATGACTGCAGATTATTGGACGTAGTGCTGACAACCGTACCCCGTCAAAAGGAAGTATATACTGTCTAGAAATCTGCCAGCAGGTAGAGGGCCTTGGTCTACCATGGGGCTGTTGTGCCATTAATGATGATGATGATAAACTTGCGAAGTATATTAAATATACACTCAAGAGCCAAAAAAATAAGACCACCCCTACATTTTGCAATGAACTCGCCTGGATGACGTGGAAGGCACGTGATCAGGTGGAAGTGGTATTTAACTGGTATTAAGTGGTGGTATTAATCCATGCCAAGGCGGGTTGAAGCTGTGCTGCTCGCCAAAGGTGGGTCAACTCGTTTTTGGCAGATGGTCATAATGTTTTGGCTCTTGAGTGTATTATCCTGATAGAAATTAGAATCACAATGTAGATCAAAGCGTTAAATTTTCTAAGATTTTTTAAATTTTCATTTAGGATGCAAATATAAATTTACTGATCCATGTTGACATCAATAATGTCATATTTAAGTTGTCCAAAGCTAATATGTTCCCATGTGCATTACTTCTTCACAGCATGTTGAACTAGATTATGTTCTCTTTTAAAGTTATGCCGATTTTCTCCAAAACCATCATACTGTAATTAACTTCAAATTTATTACATTTAGTTTCATTATAAATTATAATACTGTAAAAAATATTTTCGTGCTTCAAGTTTTCTGTTCGTTACAATAATAAAAAATTTCTTATTTTTTATAACCCATGATTATTTATTATTAACTTTTACTAACTGATTGAATCATGAAATGTCTTTGGACTTATACATATTCTCTGATTTTCTTTCAATTTTTCTCTTATTGTTATGGCAATGAAATCATTAACTTAAACTGTTTACAGATTTTTTTTTAGATTATAAGTTTTTTTTTTTTAATTAAAACCCAATAATAATGAATATGTAAATTTCTAATGAAGTATGCTTTCTTGTTTTAACTGTAAAGATATTTCAATTATATTAATAAAAATTACATAAAAACAATTTAATTTTATAAACAAGTGATTTCATTTTATACGTTCAAGTTGTGTTTGAAAAACATTTCTTATATATCATCGAAAATTATTGTGAAGGAGAAAAATTTAATAACTGACTAAATGACTTGTGAAAAGTTTCCGAAACTTAATAAAGCATTCAAATAAAGTTTAAAATATTGTTTTTTTAAAACGTGAAGAATATTACATCTTATAAATTATGTCATATTATTTGGTGTAAAATAAAGATCTATTCATATTTAAACAATTTGAAATTTTTAAATATGTACATGCCTTTTTTTCGAATAATAACGAGAATCACATTAAGCAAAAACTTTTGTGACTTTTATGCATATTGTATAAAAATGGTTTTTTTCTAATGCAGCTGGCAAATATTTAGACAGCTGCCTTTTATGTCATAAACAAAGGTTGCACGACGTTATCCACTTAGCACTATCCACGGGGTGCATGTAGCTTGAAGATAAGCTACGGACGCGGATTAACACTACCCCCGTAACGCTCTACGATCATATTAGACCTGGAACCTATGGCTTAAAGTGGATTTCGTACCGCTACAAACATCCATAGCACCACGAGGACTCGAACCCGAAACCTATGTTATCGATGTCTAGAGCACTGGCCGCCACTCGACTATCAGGCCCATGTCTAAAATAAAAGTCAAAATATTCCCACAAACCGTTTCAACCCAACTTCGCAAGTGCTATAAAGTTATTTTACTATACTATTATTACAAATTTACAATATACTGATAATGAAAATGTATATATTGAAAGCAAATGTTTTTGTGTTTTGTGACTTTGAAAAGGTTTTTGTAGGAAAAACAGTTATTAACATCATTCAAGATTTGGCTAAAGTGTACAAAAGTATACAAAATTAGAACTTATTGCAATGAATTTCGTTTAAATACATAACATGCATACAAGAATTCAAATGTATCAAAAATTGATCTATTAGGATCAATTTTTATACATTTGGTCGATAATTATAATTTTTATCGATGTTATTAAAAAAATGCATTTAAAATTAAGTTTTCAACAAAAAACAAATGCTATTGATGAATAATTTACTATCTACCAGTGTAATCCATATTTAAATAATGATATTTATTTTTCTATTAGATTGATCATGTTAAATTGAAAAAAATGTAAATGATTAAAATGATTGAAAATGAATGAATGAGTAATGAAAATGATCACAAGGAGTTAAATTATATAGTTAAGTTAAATGAATTAAAACTGATGTTACATCTACTGCATTAAAAAATTAAATGGATGAAAAAACTAAAAAATAAAAAGTTTTAAGAAATAATATATATAAAGGTATACATTAAAAGATCAATTATTATTTGAAATACTTTAAAAGGATCATGTAGTTAAAAAGCTAAGTTTTTCTGAATAAAAGGAAAGATCAGCTATAATCCTGGCTAATTTTGAAGGAAGAGATATATGCATTAGATCTAATTAATTTTATGAGAGAAGATATATAAAAATTCATTTATTAAATTCATAACTTAAAAAAATTTCCAATAAAAAAAAATTTGTATAATATTGTATTTCGTATTTAAATGAAAAAAAAATGATAAAAAATTTATTATTGTGTTTAATTTTACTTGTGAATTCTCTGAAACGTAAGAAATATTCGGATGCTCTTTAATTTAAAGCATTGAGGCTAAGTTTTGGGTTTTTTTTTTAGGAACATAATAATATGCCGAATTCTAATTAAGAGCAAAAGATAAAAAATTATGTAAGATGTAAAAATTCGAAATATTCCCATTAAAATTATTTGATTTGTGTTGAGTGTAAAAGTAAATTTACAATAAAATCATTCTCTTTTAAATAAAAATAAAAAAAAATCTTAAGTGAAATATTTGTTCTCATCAAAATAAAGTGATTCTGAAAAACAGAATAATTTATCATATTTTTAATGATATGTATCACCTTAGGTTCCCAGATAATTAATAAGAAACTGCTCAAACGACATCTAAAGGACTTTTTTTTTCTCCATGTTTTCTCCTGACTTGTAATTAAAATTTTTATCTGGATTACTTTCAGAAAAATGTGGATAAGGGCCAATAAGATTCTATTTCAATATAAAATAATTGAATCATTAGTTCTTTATTTGCTTTTCAAATAGCTGAAGATAAGTGAATCCCACAGAGTTTGAGTTTTTTTTTTTTCTGCGGCTTCCATTTTTTTTTTTTTTTTTTTTTTTTTGTCATTAATTATATAAAAATAAAGGCTTCAATTTTCTTACAAAACACGTATTAATAAATGTTCACGCATGTATTTGAATTGCTATTTCTATTCTTGATGCGATCCTATGAATAAAAAAAAATAATGAAGGAATAATGAAGGAAACTTCCTTAAGAAAATACTTCATATTATGAAGATTTAAATTTTTTGTTTAATGATAATTAAAGTCATAATAATTTTTTTTTATCTTGAACATAAAAAGAATTCTGTTTTATTTTTATTTACATCACCAATTTATTTGAAATTTTATTCATTTTTTTTTAACAGCATTGACATTTTTCCTGCAATCAATTTTGATTTGTATTTTTACATTTTCATCGTGCAAAACTTAAGAAATAACTAGAGACGTTAATGTTACGAAATATAAGACGAAATCATTCTTCATTTTTTTTTATGTATTGTTATTTAAGCTTGCATATCTCTTTACATAATTTATTTTTATTCTTATGTATAATTCTTATTTTTTTATTCCATTTATGCATTATACTTATTTTCCTTAAAAAAATTTAAGAATTCGCCAATTATTGACGCAATAACTTATAATGTGAGAAATAAATAGTATTAAAGACAAATGCATAATGTTCATATATATATATATATATATATATATATATATATATATACGTGTGTGTGTGTGTGTATTTATATATATATATGTGTGTGTGTATAATAATGTATTTATAAATAATTGTCGATATTTATGAATAATTATGAATAATTGTCCAATTGTCCATATTTATCAAGTATTAGCAGTTATATTTATACACTTAGTAGATAAATAAATAAATCAATTTATTAAATTTATGTCAGGTAGAAATATAAATAATATTTTTTATTTATTATTCCCTGAATTATTTATTTTTCCCTTTGCCCTCATCTCTCCAGTAGATAAAAATAAAGGCAATACTTTCTTTTTCGCATTTCATTTCTTTATCGCATGTTTATATTATCCATGATATGCCTCTGTATGCTGTAGAAATTTGTATTTAACATACTGAAAAGCATAATTGTTTTAGTAGATTGAAATATTCTATGTTAGAAAAAGTGTCCCAAATTTTTACGTTTCCTAAATGCAGCGGAATGGAATGGGTTTGAAGTTATTTCATAATTTACTGTGATTGTAAATATATAACTTTCTTTAGTAAAAATGTATTTCAAAAACAAGATTTTATTAAATAAGTAAATTAAATTAAAATGAAAAAAGAAAATAAAAAGCATATCAAAGTCAAAAATTATGTTATTATAAATAAGGATGAAGAATAAAACATTTTTGTCTGAATACTATTTTAAAAGTTTGAAGTTTTAAAATGACATATTAATATTGAAATAAATGAAAGCATTTAAAGTTTTACATGATAATATTTTAGAATTACTTCTATGAATTCGATAAATGGATTGACATTTTTTCTAATACTTGTATTTATTTTTCTTATAATTCTTAACTTTTTTTATATAAAAGAAAAATGTTTATATTTTTAATATATAACATTTTATAACAGAGTATTAAATTTTTTCTACTGCCGCCTTAAATTTTTAAAAAACAATTTATGTCTATTAGATGAATTATTTCATATTGAATAATAAGCATTAAGATTTGATGACTGAGAAGCTATTTGAATGATGGCAAAATTCGGCTGATGTAATATATATACGGAAACAAATAGTCTCTGTTGAATTGAATGCTTTATTTAAGAGATAAAACCATAGATAAAATGCCGATTAACAAGTCTTTAGCCCACCGCTTACTCTAAAATAAGCTGCTATAACAAGCTTAATTCTCTATTATAACAAGGCTTATTCTAAAACAAGCTGTTTAGCATTGTCCGGATTGTTGACGGATTAATCCTATTGGTCTTCTTGACAAACTTTCTCAATTTGTTAAATTCTTAGAAATTTATATTCTAAAAAAATTTCAACGTCTTTTAGTCATAAAAATTCAGTATGCAACAAAAAGGAAAATAAGCAGAAATTAATAGTTTGTAGCGTACATGTTTGCATTCTGAAATATTATCCGCCACTTTGAATTTTAAGCAAACCAAATAAGCTAAAAAATATGTAAACTTCCCATTTCAGTGACTATTTTAATTCCAGATATTTCGAAAGTGAAAAATTAGAAAGTATATACCAGAAACGCGAGTAAAAAATGTTATAATAATTAATATCTTCCAGTTCCCCTTTAGAGTCTGACTATGCAAAATTAACCGAAAATGATGGAAATTTTCATTATTCAGTGTTTTTTTTAAATTTCTCTTAATCTTTTCTCGCTAGTGCAGAATAGTTTTTAAAACATATAAAAATCATTACTGCAAAACTTTATCTATCTCATACTTTTTATATATACAGTAGAACCTCTGTAAGTCGAACTTCAAAGGAGACGCCAAATAATTCGAGTTATAGAGTTTTCGACTTATGGAGGATTTCAAAATACGCGGATTTTGTACAGAAACATTCGACTTGTAGAGATTTAGATTCTTTCTAACTTATTTTGAGTTAGAGAGGTAAAATAAATAAAAATTCAAGTTACAGAGGTAATAAACATGTTTATTTGTTAGAGTTCAAATGAAATCAATAGCAATAATAAGAATTAGAATATTTGATAGAATTGGTTATTCTATTTACTGTATACTCATACATTGTTTTCTAAGAAACAATGACGTGCATTGTCGGCAAATCCTTAAAGTCGGTAACCTATTTTTCTTCGAGCTGTAGAGGTAATTAGTTTCAAATGATCGAGTTGTAAAGGTTGTAAAATCAAATATTGCTGATATTCGAGAAACAGAGGTCCAATTTTTTTTTCGAGTTACGGAGGGAAAAATATATACCAAAATGGCTTGTGGGGATTGACTAATTATTTCGACTTATAGGGGATTGAAATTTCGAGTAATGGATTTCTTTTGGGGCTTGAAGAGAAGAGAACAAAACTTTTTTTCGAATTTTGGTAGTTTTCGACTTATCGAGGTTCTACTATATATATTTTGCAAAACTTTTTATTTTCTCGCTAGTTTGGAATAGTTGGTAAAACATATAAAAATAATTACTGCAAAATTTTTAGAGTAAACAATAATTATGTTTTAGTTCGAGTTTTAAGTCCTATAATGCCTAATAGGTGACACTTAAAGATATTGTATTATAACTATTTTGAACAGAAATACGAAGATAAATAATTAATTTTACCTAATTATAGATATATAAGAATATAAAATACATTTAACATCAATTTCATTCTTGCCCAGTCTGTTTTGGATGCTTGTTACATCATTTGAATTACTTGTATTCTATAGATTTATCTGATTAGTATTTTAGAATTCTTTTTAACTACTAGTAATACTTTAGAAAAATAAGTAATTGCTGATTATGCAATAAGAATAACCTTCCAAATATTCTAAAAAACTGGTACAATAACACCTAAATCGGTCTAAATGAATTTACAAAAATTACTACTCTTAATTACTAAAATTACTACTTTTACTCTTTAAGAACTTACAATAAAGTGCTAATGTAGCCCTCGATTGGAAACAAGACCCTGCATACAAATAATCATTATGATGTCTCATAATTCCAAATGTGATTCCAAGTCGTCTGGAAATAACATAAATATCTAGAAACAAATTTCTTAAAGATTAAACTTCTTCAGAAAATTATAAAAATTTCCGCGAAAATGAGTAAGACTTTATGATTTATGATGAGCGATAAAAAATGAGTTCAAAGGGTTAATATTCAACTTGAAAGATGCTATGTCCCTTTAACTTATATTTGGCATTTCTTAATCTTATTCTTATTTTGAAATACCTACGATTACATCTACTTTATACACTCAATTTTCCATAGATAAATATCGTCATGAATTATTATTCAGATCCAAATTTATTTACTTTTATATCTATTGTCTAGTATATTTTTTTCTATTTGAATGTAATTATAATTTGCTTTTTAGATTATATCTAAATAAATCTGCAAACATACATGTAGATTTATTTAGATATGATCTCAAAAGCAAATTATAATTACTTTCAATCAGCACACACACATATATATATATGTGTGCACATATATATATATGTGTGTGTTTGTGGATTTTTTTATAATTGATTGTATTATTTTATTTTGTCTCAATTTTTAACTTCGCATTTTTAGTCAAAATAATAAAATGACGTGTTTTTAGATTAATTAAAAAATCTGTTAACTCTGCAGGAATATTAGTAATAAAATATTCCTAGATATTTTTATTTTTTTTTCAATTTTATGCTATTTTATCAATAAGTCTCTTCTTTACCAAAATAACTCGGTATTTTTTCGTAAATATTCCAGAAATGAATATAAAAAAAATCTGTATGTTAGAAAGTTCGGGTTCGAATGAGTTTGGGTTCGAAATGGATGGGTTCGAAAAATGTTTGGGTTCGAAAAATGATGATATAATCTACAGATGTTGCTGCTGGAGATAACAATTTATGATGGACCAAGAATTTAATATCCTTCCTTAAAAAGAAAATCCTTCTTGTATTATTAAACTGACTAAGCCCAACTCGGGGCCTAGTTAGGGTGAGAACAGGAGGGTTCATGGTTGGATTCGCCGATGTTTGGTCACTGCTTTCAGAAAATAGGAGACTGGATAGCGATTTGCGACTATGCGTGAAAAGAGTTACGCATCGAAGGTCAGGTTGCCTGATGAGATTTCTTCACTAAAAAGCACAGATACAGGAGACAGAGAGTGTAACTCCTACAAATCCCAGCCCTCCTGTCGTCCTTCCGTCAAAGAACTGTTCATGGCATGCTTGAGTGGAACATGAGACTCATTGATGCTCAACAAAATAAAATCATTTGCACGCCATTTTATCATCGTTTCTTTGTTAACTGCTACACATTTTTATCTCACCATTGAATGGATAATATCCATTGTTAAACAAGTAATTCCCACCACACAACTCTGTTGCATTACATCAAATTTTTCTACAAAATTTTGAAGGAAATACCCTTTTGTTTAGATAGCTGGAAGTGTTCGCGTTCAACATGAACCCAGCGAAAGGACTTTTCAGCCGACAGAAAGTAATTTGTATTTTAATCTCAGCTAAATAATGTTTTCTGAATTTGTGTTGCAAAAAAAAATCATTTATTATAAGCCACTACAAATTCTTTTTAGAAAAAATTAATGTTTACACAATATAATGTAAGCAATTTTTTTATTACATGTAGAGATATTATACAATAATGTTTGACAAAAACATATAATAATAATTACAATCTATTGAGTGTTTTTCTATGCAATGCTAATACGCCAAATCATTTGTGCGAGACAATGTGTCTCAAAAGGTTTTTAATAAAATAATAAGTAGCTGAATTTGCTTGTGTATGTACACTCAAGAGACAAAACATTATGACCACCTGTCAATACGAGTTGGCCCACCTTTGGCGCGCAACACAACTTCAACCCGCCTTGGCATGGATGCCACAAGTCCTTGGTATATGGCCGGAGACAGATTGTACCAGATATTTAAGCAATGGTCACGCAAATCCGAGATATTGCGAATTGGTGGTCTTTGAACTCTGAGCTGCCGTCCCAGGACATCCCAAATGTGTTCTATCGGATTGCGATCCGGTGAGTTAGGCGGCCAGGACATTAACTGGAATTCAGCATCATGTTCCTGGAACCCCTCCAACACAATTTTAGCCTTGTGACAAGGGGCGTTGTCCTGTTGGAACATTCCATTTCCAGCTGGAAAAACAGAGGCCATGAAAGGGTGCAACTAGACCGCAATGATGTTCAGATACACTGTAGCATTCATGGTCTGCTCTACCACAACCACGGGTCCCAGAGACGCCCAAGAGAACGTCCCCAAAGCATAATACCGCCACCACCGGCCTGTGTATGACCTACTGTACATTGAGGGAACAACTGTTCGCTGGAAGACGGCGTATCCTGACACGGCCATCGGCGTGATGAATGACAAACCGTGATTCATCTGACCAGGCAACTCTCTCCCACTGATCCATGGACCAGTCGTGATGTTACCGGGCCCAGCGCATACGCAGTTGGCAATGACGCTTGGTCAGCAAAGGCACACGAGTGGGACGTTTGCTGCGTATCCCCATATCCAACAGTGTCCGCTGAACAGTGTGCTCCGATACTATTCTATTTAGCCCTGCATTGTATTGGGCTGTAAGCTGAGCCACTGTCTGGCTCCGGTTTTGCTTCACCATGCGAGACAGTCTCCGACGACCTTTTTCTTTGATAACGCGTGGACGTCCAACACCATGTCGTCTACTACTGGTTTCACCGTCATTCATCCACTTTGCATAAGTACTAACAACTGTAGATCGCGAACTACTCACGAGTCGTGCAGTTTCAGAAATACTTGTTCCGACACTTCGAGCCATTAAAATCTGCCCTCTATCAAAGTCGCTTAGATCCGCAGCCTTTCCCATCACACACAGAAGTAAGTGAAAGAATGATTCTTCAGACTCTCCAGCAGCAGTTAAATACCACTTCCACCTGATCACATACCTTCAACGTCATCCAGGCGAGTTCATTGCAAAATGTAGGGGTGGTCATAATGTTTTGGCTCTTGAGTGTATCTGTAGGGCCAGGTTTATGTATCTATTTGGATGTGCATGCGTCTACACGTGCCTGTATGTATGTATGCGCATGTACTTGTGCGTGCCTATGTTTGTATGTATGTTCATGGGAATTTTTACATTTATACATATGCACGTGTAGGTGCTTGTATGTGTATGTACAATTATATGTGTGTGCAGATGATGGGGTGTGTATGTACAGTTGTATGTGTGTACAGATGATGGGTGTGTATGTATATGACTATACATGCATGTGCATGTACATGTATGTATAATTATAAGTGAATGCATGTTGGTGTGTATGTGCTACTGTACATGCGTGTGCATGTGGATGTATCTGCATTCGTGTGATTGTTGATTTGGTAATGCAATTTTTTACATACTGTTATAAGGGTAATTTGATGCAAAACAACTATCTGGCCTTTAAATCGCCAACTATCTTAGAACAATCAGATGGTTATAAATTATAAGATTAATAAAATGTATTTTTATAACTGCAACAATTTACTTTTTCAACATGTACTTAATAACAAATGAGTCTATGAATACTAGTAATTAGTTATCGTCCTTTTTAAAACATAAAAGTCGAATCAGAAGATATTTATGGATTACTAAAATTTTGTTTTTATGTTTCTTTGATGTTTTTCTAAATTCTCCTTCTTTAAATCCGGAAAATTATGACACTCAAAATAATTTTTCTGTAGCACTTGGGTATATATGCTTTATTCTTAATTTAAAAGTACATACATTGTCTGGAAAGTAAATTTCCTTTTTCCATTTTCGTTCCTCAGATTCACTGCATAGTTCTTTGTTATATATTTTCTTAAGAACGTTATTTAAAGTTTAATGAACGGTTTTTATAAACAAAATAAATATTATAAATTCTTATTATTACTATCAGTGAATTATACATTCACAGATACAGATATATACTCCTTAATTTACATTCACGTATATGTATGTATATATATATATGTATACATATACACTCAAGAGTCAAAACATTATGACCACTTGTCAGTATCGAGTTGGCCCACCTTCGGCACGCAACACTTCAACCCGCCTTGGCATGGATTAATCATCATCATCATTCCGGTTATGGAGTTACCTTGGTCATGTACGACCTCTAAACTCCGTATCTGATAAAAATAAAAGTCATGGGAAGGAAAAACATTGAAAAAACATAAAAGGCAGTGAGCATTGGTCATATGTCCAAACTGAAGATAAAAGGTAAAAATGTAAACGAAAAAACAAAAGCATGGCGTAAAAAATAAGGAGCAATTAAATACTTAAATTAAAGCACTTAGCAATTACTTGGAACTTTTCAAATGGCGATTTCGCAGTTTTTAGTTGAGTGTAGAAATTATCAACACCGCCAATCATGTTGAAGATGTTTGTTACTTCTTGCAAAATATAGACTGTTTTAGCAGCCGTGTCATGATCAAAGTTTTCCAAAAGATTTTGTTGTGCAGGAATCAGTGGCGGTCCGCGCAAGAAACTTGCGTAGGAAACGCCGGGCGTGACAGTTCGGCTGGCGAAAGTGCTCCTGGGCGGTGCCTCGACGCGATTGGGTGGAGGGCGTGGCTTAGGAAACTTCGGGCAACCTCGCCAAGCGGCAAGGTGCCCCATCTGGTGGCAGTTGATACACTGTGGGTTTTCGATCCGCTCTTTAATATTGCAGTCTTTGAGGTAATGGCATGGATTAATACCACCACTTAATACCAGTTAAATACCACTTCCACCTGATCACGTGCCATCACATCATCCAGGCGAGTTCATTGCAAAATATAGGGGTGATCATAATGTTTTGGCTCTTGAGTGTATGTGTGCAAGCTTAAACCTGCACGTACACTCTGCCATATAAACATATACAAGCAAAAACATACGCATTCGCATATAGGCATACACATGCACATGCATCCATCCATACAAATGCATTTGTACAAATATTACTATGTTCAAAAAGTAAGACCAATTTTCAATTTAAAATCCCCGGGGCTTAAGGAATTTCAATTTTTTTTTTTTTTAGGTTGCTGGCACTATCCTTGACGTCTGTGTGAAATTTAACGTCGAAATATTCATTAGAGTTTGAGTTACGCTTGGCTTTGTGAGACTCTAAAACTGATTCCGGCGATATTTTAAATGTCTGAATTAACTGAGCAAAGAACTTGCGTTAAATTGTGTTCGCAGAAACGTATAGAATGTTGCAGAAGGCATTCGGTGAGCTTTCCTATATCGGAAAGAAATGTTTAGAAGTGACATAAACCATTCAAAGACAGCAGAGAACGCGTTGAAGACGAAGAGCCCTCTGGTCGACCATCCACCTCAACCGACGAAGCTCACGTCCAAAAAATTAAAGATTTGATGCTTATAAACCGTCAATTTACAATTATTGACCTTTGCTGATGATGCTGGGATTTCAAAAGGATCGGTCAATTCTATTTTGGGCCTCAAAAGCGTCAAATCTCGATTGATACCTAAAACACTGAAAACACTTAGCCCCCGCTGCATTGATTCTTCGTGACTTTTTCGCCAAAAATGAAAAACATATCATTCCACAACCACCGTATTCACACCATGCGACTTCTGGCTATTCTCTAAACTCAAAAGACCACTCCGGGGACACCGTTTAGAGTCGATTGAAGAGATTCCACGTGAATCGTCGCGCGCTTTGAAAGCTATCCCTGCCGATGACTTTTTAACATGCATTGAAGATTGGAAAAAAACATTGGCATAAGTGCATTGTGTCCGGAGGAGGGGATTACTGTGAAGGCGATGAAATAAATTTGGAAGAATAAATGAAAAGTTTTTGAAAATAAATAATTGGTCTTACTTTTTGGGCACAGTAGTACATAAGTAAATAAATATGCTCCTGCTGCTAAAGGTTCGCACGTAATCATACTTAGGCAAAAGAAATACATATACACGTATGTATATTTAAGCATACATCTTTATCCATGCTACGCACCAGTACTCATAGAAAAATAATTATTTATACGTACTTCTCTATAAATACTTATTTAGAAGCATATTTATAGACATAAATATGTACAAGTACTAACATATAAATACATCTCTAATTTTTAAAAAGGCTAATTTGTTTTTCAAAAAGTTAAATTTCATCTGTAAAAAGATTAATTTGGTATGCAAAAACTTTTATTTTATTTGTAGAAATGTTAATTTAGTTTGTAAAATTTTGAATCTCGAGGGTTAAACATTATATGCTTACGTGAAAATAGGCATAGATAAGGATATTTTTGTCCATCGGGTAGGGTAGAGGGCAATGCTAATTTAAAAATAATTAGTTTTTAATGATTCCATTTTAAAGCTGTTCATGCCGATAATCTACTCCGTATGGGGTATTATTTTCTTTTAAAGCGCATCGAGCTTTTTAGACCGAATCCTGCTCTTCAGTATGTGATCATCCATAACTTCTATTCTGGTATACCCTTGGCAGTCAGATTCCTTGACGTCTTCTACAAAAGCATGTTAGAGTTCTGTTGACCAGAAGCAACGTATTGCTTTAGGATTTCCTCTGTCTCACCTGACAATTGGAAGGAAGCTGACTGACTTCTCTAATCAATGCAAAGATAAATAATAGCTTACATCGGACACTAGCTGAGCAAACTTCTTATTGATTATCGCGTAACGTATGTATTTCCGGAAAAAATCTCATGTCCATGCTAGTTTGTTTGTTTTTCTATATATATATATATATATATATATATGCATTTATTTTCCCGCTCTGATATCTGCTATTTCATTATTAAAGTATAGTTATTTTTAGAGTTTATTAAAAAACAAATAAAATATGTAAATATTTAAATAAAATGAGTAAATTCATTTATTCTAAAACTTAAATTATCAATTATGCTTAGGATACTTAAGAAAATAACATGTATAACTTTTTTGAATGGTTATATTTTAATTGAGATGGACACAATAACGTTAATAAATTACTAATTAGCTTTATATTTTGATAATGGTAATTGAAATATGGGAGCTTGATGGCCGACTGATTAGCGTTCTGTTCTCGGTGCTGCAGGTTTTGATGTTCTAGGTTCGGTTTGCTATGGATGTTTGTAGTGGTCCGGAATCCACTTTAAACTGTAGGTCCTGGTTTAATATGGCTGTAGAGCGTTACGCGTAGAACTAATAACTCTAATCAGTAAAAAAGAAAATATCTCTTGCCTAGAAAGCTTTCAGCAGGAAAATGGCCTAGGTCCATCATGGGGCTGTTGCGCCACTGATTACGATGGATTGAAATATACATTTAATTTTAACAATGAAATTGCGGGGAAAATATAGCATCAATAAGAGATATGCATTTTTACGTATAATTGAACTGATTTTTAAATGATTTTCCTTTATTTTATAATGAATGCACTAGAGAATAAAGATAAATTTACAAAATCTTTACACAAATCTTTAACTATCTTACACAAATATATCGAAAGGATTTTTTTAAAAAAAAAAAAAGCCAAGCAAGTTTGAGGAATTTGGTGTACTATGCATGCTCTTAATTTGGATGGCTGTGAGAGTTAGTTGCAATAAAAATAAAAATACATTATAAAAAATATTTCATACATATCACTAAATGCTAATTTATTGTATTAAAAACTGTTACATTATTATGAAAAATCTGCTTTCATTGATTTTATTTGTACTTGAATTAGCTTTATTCACTATGAAATAATTTAGGTGCAAAATTAATCTTGTCAGTGTGAATTTTTTTTCCTGAATGCATTATTCATAAATATTTCATTTTCACTGTTCTCTGTTTGAAAATACTTTTGTCCTTCAAAAGCGTGAAAATTATGTCAAGATTCCCCTAGTTTTAAGCCAGCCTTATATATAAAATATTACATGTTTAATACTTAAAAACCAAACAATAAACGTTCTATCAATAGTTATAAATTCAACTTGAATTAGTAAACATGACTCAGTAAAAATTTATACCAGGATTAAAAAAAAGGAATGCCATGTTTTAACTGACTGACGATTAATTATAAGATGGTCAAGGGATAAAAAACTGATAACAGTTTACAACACAATGATTTTCTCTACTCCGGTTTTGATACTTTAAAAACTTAGGTTATAGTTCACCCTAAATTCTTGATAGTTCAATAAGTCCATGAATTGAGTAAATATCCTTTCAAGGCAATTCAGAACACTCATCAAATTCAATGAGCCATTAATTAGGCTTCACAACGATTTCTAGGTACAGAAGTATTGAACAGGATAAAATTGGAAAATAGCCACTAATAAGGGACGCATATCTTCAGTTGAAGCGAAACTCTGTGTAGGTTTCCATTTCACCACAATAAGTTTCTCCAAAACTCTTATTCTAGCTAGAGGGGAAAACGTTTTTATGTAGTGACAGAAATGAGATCACTCCATTAAAGGGCAATTTTCTTTTCGCTAGATTACTTGTTAATCCTGCCTCCCTGTTTATGAAAATTGCTTCGGTTTTAGTTTCCCCCTTTGGATTAGAACTTTATTGGATTAGAATCTTACTTGGCCTCCTTTCCATTACGTTACGCATTGCAGCGAGAGAAAACCTATGCACCTTCTAAGTCGAAATCCTCTAGAGATTATTTTAAAAGTAAAATATATTTTTTCTTAATGGATATTTTTATTTTATAATTTATTCCCTCTGTTCTAACTCTAATATGATCCTAATCTCCCCTTTCTTCCATTATACTTCAGCCTCCTCACCAACCCATGGCTTTTATTCAGCCAAATTTTCTAACATACAAATGCATAGGAATACATATACCAATTAAATAGGAATATTGCAGTCAATTGTATAATGCAATTTAGTAAATGGAAAGGAGATTAGAATAATTTTACATCGATAATAACAATGCATTCGTTTCTGATAAAGGATATTTTATATAAATGTATTAAACATTTACTTTTTCTTTTATTGTTGTTACCTGGTGGGAATGTTTTACCGAAAAACGCGAAAAATTACCCTGTACAGGAAGGGACATGTTGGTAGAAGAGTGTTTTGACTGATAAGAATGATTGTTTGTGTATGTGTCCTATGGTTTTTTTTTCTTTCTTTGACGAAACGCTGCGCATGTTATTCGTAAGAAGCGAATGCAATACCGACATTTAAGCCATTAGCTAATCATATATCTGAGCATCATTTTTTACCGTCATTTTTTTTCTCTATCAAACGCCGAATTGACGCAACGATTGGAACTAGTCATTAGAAAGTAGGATCATCCCATGTTTCCTTGCGACGTTGTACACCTAAATGATTCCGCAGACTAGTGAAGTGTAGTTTATTATTATCATTTGTTATTATTTTTTTGCATTCATCTCAATTAATCGCGTTCATATGAAATGACAATATGTCGGCAACAGGTCTAAATGTAATACTTGAATTTTTTACTAACCGAATTTCAAATTGTAAAGATCAAACAAAAATAATTTAAAATCATAAAATTCAGTGAAATTTTTATAATATATGTAGCTTTCTAAAACATACAGATAAATAAATCTATTTAGAAAATGAAAAAAGAAAATAATTATATCATTTGGTTTTGTAGGAATTTTTCAGCAAAAGAGAAATGCTTATTTAATTATAAAACAAATATCTGTTTTTTTAGCGAATATATCATTAAAACTTTAGCATTTTTAAAAAATTATATGTATAACAGACAAAAATCATCAATTATTCTGTTAAAAATATGTAAAATTATATATATTATGGCATTTTCAGATGCATTTTAAAACCTAATAACACATTTTTTCGATTACTTTTTTTTTTGATTTCTTACTTTGTCAATTGATTCGCGTTGAATTTTTCAGGAATTATATAAAATGAATTTTCAATACAAATAAAACTAAACTCATTAAAAGCCAAAAAGTGTTCGAAAGCTTTGTGACTATAAAATAGTGGGTATAATCAGTGGGTATAAAATATTTTTTTAAATATTTATTTTTTATTGATTATATTAAAATCATTCGTCGTTTTTAAATTTTAGAATTATTTAATTTATAATTTTAAAGCTATTAGCAAATAATTTTGAATTTTACATGCATAACAATGATAAAATTTTCATATTTATTTTATCAGTAAATTAATTATAATATTTGATTGTTCTTTAATAATTTTTCTGATATATCATTATGATATATTTGAACATCTTATCTTTCAGTTACTGCTGAATGACAGATAAAAAACCTAGTTTCACCTAATGATTGAAAACTACTGTAATTGTCTAAGATTTTCTCCCTTATTATCTCTAGTTTTTCCATAATTTTTTTTTTTCAAAAAAGATTATATGAAAGATTATAAACAGCAAAAACTTGTTTCCCTGACATTATTTTTTTCAAATTACTCTCCTTTTTCAGTATTAGTAGCGGAATCCTAACTTTGATATATTACAAAATTTATAAAAAAAATGTAGTAAATCTAATAGTTGTATACAATTATGTTGTTGTTTCTAATGCAAATAGCAACACAGAAGTTAATCTTTATGCCATTGTCAAAGGCTGCACCACTGTTATTCATTCAGCACTACCCAGGGGGTACGTGTAGCTTTGAAGATATGCTATGGACGCGAGAAATACTATACCCATAACGCCCTACGATCTTATTAGACCGGGGCCTACGGCTTAAAGTGGATTTCGAACCACTACAAGTACCCATGGCACCGCAAGGAGTAGAACGGAAAAAATCTGTAGTACGGAGCTCCAGAACGCTAGCCACTCGGCCATCAGGCCCCTATAATTGTATACATTTATAAAACTGCTTATTTTTAATTTTAAAAATTTGGATTCACATTTTAGCTTAACTACTAGTAATGATTTTATACTGGAGATTTATTATTGAATATATTAGTGATTCATCTATAAAATAATAATTATCAATGCTTTACTTTATTATTCAGAATTTATTTTTAAATTGTCAGAATTCACTGAAATAAATAATATTATAATGATTTAAAAGACAAATGATTGCAAAAAAAAAAAAAATGTTTAGAATATTTTGTAACTTTTTTAAATTTACATATATTTAATAACCGTATTCTTTGTTTTAAGGTACGTTCGTAGAGACCAACTCTTAGGAGCAATGTGTGTAAATTCTTATCAACAAAGCCATTGAATTCTGTTTCAGAATGCGTTAAGTATTAATACGGAAAGTTAAATTTTTAATAAAGTTTTAAAAATTATTTTATGGAAATAGCATTTTGTCTCCTTATAGCATTGTCCAACAAATACTTTAAAAAATGCAGTCATAGCAAGGCCGGTTAATGTGGAAGTCATAGTGTACTGTAGCTACTTCAAAAGCTAACAAAGAATAAGTAGGTTTATGATGCTAATCTTAACTAGATCCTCTGTAAACGATATATTATTCCACTCTGTACCAGTAGATACCAGTGGTTGTACCAGTAGATCAGAATAGACCTGCGCTAGATTCACTGCTGGAAAACTGAAGTTGATCTAGTATTGGTTGTGAAAGAATGTCTCACAACAATTTGTAGTTTTTAGGAGTGGGGGCTTACCGAGTTCTGTCCGTACGATAGGCAAATGTAGAGTAATTTTGAACACGAGGCGTTCCTACAAGGCGCAATTTCCATCTATGGGAAACATCATTGCCACAGCCTCCAGAAATTTGAGAAATGCTTTGAAACAGATCCTCTGCTTTTAAAGTCAAGCTAAAATGTTATCGAATGTACTGCTACCTAACTGTATGAGATTATATTCTATAAATTATAAATTAAGCACTCTTATATAATTATGAACATGCTGCTATATTATTTAAAATTAGTAGGATAGTAATACAATTCAATTATTTCCTAATAAACAGTTAATTGAATGAGTATATTTTATTTTCATTATTTATAAAATTTCTTGCGGAGATTTAACCTGCAAGATGGGCTTCAAGCTCTTTCTTTCGTTGAAATTTCAAAGGATTTCGCCGTACATGCTGGCGATATTTCCTGCACCGGATGGTCGCACAGAAGAGAAGAAAAAAACGACAACAAAAGAAGAAAATAATTGGAGTTCCTTGCTGGGACGGTGGGGGTGGGATCTTTTAGAACGTGTGTTAATGTTTTAAAGAAAATTAACACAACTACAATGACAGCGTCAGAGTGCGAGCAATAGAGACAGAGAGATTTTTTTTTCTTCGCAGTCTACTCCCCAGATACTGAAATGGGGGGAAATTCAGATTGTATTGAAAATAAAGAAATTTCTGCACTGAACACGAAAACAAATTTAACATGATGTAAATTTTGAAGAATAAGATTTATCAATAAATAATATAGTAATAGGTTTTTTTTTTTGGGAAAGAGTGAAAAAAAAGTGGAAAATAAATACATCTCCTAAAATGTTGAAATACAATTTGTCGATATTGTGTTTCATTTACTTTATAAAGAACATGATTCAACAAGGAGTCCTCAGCTCGAGTTTCGAAAAGAGCATTTATAAAATATGCAATTAATGTATTCCACCTTGTGTAAAAATAGTTGTAAAAAGTCTACTAAATATTTCAAAGCATCCGAAGAAATCAGTTCTCTTAAGTATGTGTAAAAAAAGGGAGAGAAAATTGGAATAGAAATGCATTATCTGTTTGAAAAAAATGGTATAATTCTTTAATAAAAATAAATTAAAGAAAAAAAAATTTTTCTCTTATGAAAGTTGTTTTGAATAACATAACGTTGTGCAGATTTTTTGTAATTGGAAATGTCAAAAATAGCATACTTTATATATATGCAAAAAAATTAAATCGGAATTCTAAACTGATTTCTCTTATTGAATAATAAATTTTCATGCTTTATTTTCTCAAAATTTTCGAGTGTAAATATAATTTAAAGCACAGATTTTATTATAACATAATATTTTAAGCAGAAAATAGTGCTTATTTAATGTATAAAATAATTAAATGCGCTGAAAAGGGTAAAAATGTGTGATTCAAAAAAGAATAAAATAAACTAGAGGTAAATTAAAATTATTATCATGTGTGAACATGATGCTGTCCTGGTTAGGCGTCCTAGACGTTATCCAAAAATGAGGGCCAAGCAAATAAAACTCCATTTTCAAATTTTGGAGTAAAAGGGTACTTTGGGCCTCTTAACTCTTGAAGTGCTTCATGAATAACGTTAGTCTTAAGGAATTTTCTGGAGAATTTGGCTTTTGATAGAAGTGTTTTTTAGTATGGTTTTGAATCACTTTTCATGTTTTGGCTTGGGATTTTAAACTTTTGTATTTCCAAAGCTTTTAAGTACTCATAGTGCGTTGATCCATTCCTTCTTCTTGAAGTTTCCCATTTATCCCTTTTGACATTTTACGGTGCGTGTTGAGCTGTACTACGGTGTTTCTTATTGTATTTGGAATAATATATAATAATATAATATGAATGTGATAGTGATTTTTTTTTAAATATGGAATACTTCATTCTTCATTTACGACGACATTTATATTATTTTTGTACATTCTTTTAGAGATTCTTGAACAATTCATTCTTGGTCTATTCAACTTCTTATATTCTTGATTCATTCAGTTCTTGATCTATTCAACATTGCAACAATTATGAGAAATTTTTTTATAAATTGAGGTCTAATCGGCTCAATGCATGCCCAAAAATTGAGTGTATGTTCTGAAGGGTTAATTAAGGTAATAAATTACTTATCGATATATAAACGTTTAAAGTCAGACTTAATCAATTCAAACTAAAATAAATACTTGGATAAAGAAACATATTGCACTTAAAATTGAGTTAGCATTTTGTTTTGCACTGAGACACTTTAAAAGAGGGAGAAAGACGGAAGTTTCTTGTTTTTCTACCAGCGGTAACAAAAGGAATCGGGTTGTATCTGCGTGTGAAGTCTACTGTTTCTCCTTCCCTGAAAAAATTCTGCCCATTCTCAGTCGAATCTGTTAAATCTGTCTCGTAAACATGTCAATCAAGTCAGGAATTCGCAACAAAAACTTCAGCAAAAAAATAAATAAACAATAAAAATATCGATCAGTGTCACGATTTTTTTTTTTTCCTGAATTTCTTAGAAAAATACTATTTTTATTTTATGAACGATATATACTTTTAACTAGTTTCATTATGTGTGGGTTTTTTTATCACTAATTTTGATTGTTTAAAATAACTTAAGTTTTATCATGTGGTTTAATGCTTAATTTTTTCTACTTTTGTACCCTGAGTGGACTTAGAAATGTTTATTCCCTTTGATTTGTGTGGGAATTATTTGCTAATTTTTGAATCTTTATCTAATATTTTAAAGTAAACAAATAAATAATGACGAAGAACATTTATTTACCTGGAAAAATATATCATGGAATTTTATACCTTTGCAAAAATTTCACTTTATTTTTAATTGATCTTTGCTTAGAAAACTGTTAACTTAGAACTGTTTCAAGAACACATTTTAGAGAACACATTAAAAAAAAAAAAAAAAATTTCCGCTGATTACAAAAGTAGGATTCCTTCAATTGAAATAAAAAAACAATGTAGGCAAAAACCAAAGTATGTGTAAAAAATAATAAGTTTGGAATTAAATAATCGCATAGACCAAAGTTCCAAGTCCTTTAATGAATGAGAAATTACGTTAAATTGCATTTTCATCAATTTTGTGTTGTTAAACGTTTTATCTCCGAATGTTTCAAAGTGAGTGGCTAAATAACTTATATGAATATTTCAAAAATTAAGGAAGGAAACTTGTAATTTTACAATTAAAACAATATTATTAATTAAATAATTAACAAATAATATGCATTTCATAATCCTTATAAAACTATGAAACTTTTTTTTTTAATTTAAGATGGAATGTTTTAACGTTAAAAGAATTATTTAAAGATTTAAAATTGTTCAAACACACCATGTTATATTTAATAAATAATAACTGCTATGCTTAAAGCAATTAATTTTAATAATAAAAAGTGACCAAAATAAAGTAGTTTTTTTATAATTTCATTATTATTTTTTCTTTCTAAAGAGATAATTGTAAAAAATTCACCGCAGCAAATAATAATGGTGAAAAAAGTTGTAACATATTTATTCATGTTATGATAATAACTTGGGTTCCATGTAAATTCAAAAACATCAAATTCTGTTCAATTTCCAATACCCATATTATCTCTTATTTTAAATACAATTTTCAAATATAATACAAAATACAAATAAGTATTTTACATTTTTTTTTTCACAGCCAATAATATAAAAAAATATAATATATTATTACTGAAATTCTCTACTTGAAACTAATTTATTTATTAAATAACTTATAACAAGATATAGCTTCTCTTTGTTGTTTCTTAATATCTTCAAACAAATTTTAACCATGCAATTTTAAATAAAAAAAGAAAATTAAATAAAACAGCAAGATTCAGTTTATTGTTACTTTCTTAATTGTTTCCTAGGAATTAAATCAATCATCATGTTATTATTGCAACAGTCCATTTGCCTTACAGTAGTTAAGCTTGATAAAATGGCTTTAGAAGTGCGTACAGTATAATATATAATTAAGAGATTTACCTCCAAAAGGTCTAACTCAAAGAAAGCCAGAAAATTCTGGACAGTCAGAAAACTAGACCATTTGGATTTTATTTTACATAGTTACATAAATCATAACAGAAATGGTCTAAATATAATTTAACATCCATCAATGAAAAGAAAGCTGAATCAGTTCCAACATAGAGATGTGCAATCAAATTTCCCAATGTATGAATTTAGTTGTCTACAATAGTTGTCTTGTGAAGAGTTAGTCTCTGAACTCCATCTATAATTTTACATAGTTACATAAATCATAACAGAAATGGTCTAAATATAATTTAACATCCATCAATGAAAAGAAAGTTGAATCAGTTCCAACATAGAAATCAAATTTCACAATGTATGAATTTAGTTGTCTACAATAGTTGTCTTGTGAAGAGTTAGTCTCTGAACTCCTGGATTGCTTATCCACTCCCGGTGATGGCTCTTCGGAAGAAGTCCGCTAAACGGCGGAACAGACGAGCCACGCGGCCACCGGACTCTCTAGCAGTCGGCTGCTCCTCAAGAACGACTGCTCCCCGTCTGCCCCGCCTTCCTCCACAATCAACAGGTGGCGGATGCACGTCGTCGCTCCACAATACGCCGCTGATGAACCGCACGTTTTTGGCGCGCGCGACTTCGCTCGGTGGATTGCTGCAATCCATTTTTGAACGGGAAAGGAAATTTATTAAAATCTTAACCCGATGAAGGTTTTTTTCACGTCGCAAATTTAGCGAAGACAGCGGAAGGTGAGCCAGCTCTTGTCAAACGCACGCGAAAAAATTATAAACCAAAGCAATGCATAAACCAAAGCCATATCGCAAATGCATAAACCAAAGCCGCAGCGCCCCCTCTGACATGCGCATCAGCATGTTTGCATCATTACTCTGCCCATTTACGATTCGTTACATTCCTACCTTACTGAAGGCATCTTTTTTTAAAAGGGGAGGGGGAGATAATGGAAGTTACCCACCCCGCAATAATGGAGCGCTTTTCCGTACCCTTACTTCTTCCGATGCCCGAATATTTTTGTGCAAATCTTTTAGAAATGAATCCCAGAGCAGAGGGTTTCTCTTATTGACTTTCATAAATATTCGTTGAAGGCCGGGAATGAAAATTTAAGCAAACGTTTAATAATATTTAATCAGTATGCACGATAAAATTCCTTGCTAAAATTTAATATTTGAAAAATCAGAAAACTATCAATTATAGGAAATTTAAGTTGACAATTTGTTTTCATGCTATTGGAAACGATGCCAAAATTTTGATGGAATGCCTATGACAATAATATAAATATAGGGAGCTAATTACACTAGTTTCGCGTGTCATCAGATGATCTATGACATCTTATTCCTGAATATAATATACTTTTCTACTGGATTGGGTGTTCATTGTACTTAAAATCTGGTTACAAACACTATTCCACAACTACATAGATGCGATTAAATATTTCCATTCTTCTTAAGTTTTGAACACTAACGCATATGAATAATTTTTCTTATAATTTTTTTTATTGTTTTGAAAATTGTCATGAATTCCAACAAAATAGCAATTTTAAAGGCTACATAACGTTAATAAAATAATTCATGAATATTGCAAAATTATGATACGAAATGGTTATTTATAAATAATTCAATCTTTAATATGTCAATAAAAAATTTTACAATTTTTTTAATTGCTTTCTATTTAAAATTAAGTAAGCTAATAAGAAATTCGCAAATCTTAATAAACTTGCTTTTACTGAATAAAGGCTTTAAAAGAGGTGGAGGGGGCAAGGAAAGCTATTTTCTCACCTTTCAATTCCAATAAAATATTGGGGGCATTTTTTTAAAGAATCAATTTTTAATAATCTACAGTAAATAACTATTTCTTTTTTTAACTGTTTTGATAGAACCTCATAATTAGATTTTGTATCTTATTTCACAATGTGTACGGAAAGCCTGACATTACGCTTAGTGATTTAAGAGTGTAGTAAAATCTGTACAACCCTTTTTTTTCTTACACGTACTGATGTATGTGCATGGTAAAATCTAAACAAACATTATTTCCTTACTCATAGTGATGTATGTGTATGGCAAAATCTGTACAAATATGTTTTTTTCTTGCACGTACTATTGTATATGTATGGTAAACTTTGTACAGATATTTTTTTTCTTACACATAGGAATGTATGTGTATGGCAAAATCTGTACGGATATGTTTTTTCTTACACCTAATGATGTATAAGTATGGTAAAATCTGTACAGATTTTTTCTTACACATAGTGATGTATGTGCATGGTAAAATCTATACAAAAAATTTTTTTCTTAAATATAGTGATATATATGTATGGTAAAACTTATACATGTATTTTTTTCCTTACAGATAGTGATGTATGTATGTGTATGGTAAATTTTTTCTTACACATAATGTTGTATGTGTATGGTAAAATCTATACAAATATTCACATAGTAATGTATGTATATGGTAAAATCTGTACAAACATTTCTTTTTCTTACATATAGTGATGTATGTGCATGGTAAAATGGTAAATTGTATAAAATATTTATTTTTCTTACACATAGTCATATAAAATAAAGTATATACAAACATTTTTTTCTTATCAGAACATGCATTATATTTATCAAAATATACATATATTTTTTATCATAACATACATTTTTCTTATCAGAACATGCATTATATTTATCAAAATACACATATATTTTTTTATCATAACATACATTTTTCTTATCATAACATATATTTACCATATACATCACTATGATGTATGTCTATGGTAAAATCTGCGCAAACATTTTTTTCTTACACATATTAATGTATGTGTATGGTAAAATCTGTACAAACATTTCCTCGTTCTTATGCATAGTAATGTATGTGTATGGGAAAACCTGTAAAAATATTTTCTTTTTCGTACACATAGGGATGCATGTGTATAGCAAAATCTATACAAACATTTTTTTCTTACACATAGCAATGTATGTGTTTTCAAAATCGTACAAATATTTTCTTTGCCTTATACATAGCAATGAATGTGTATGGTAAAATGTGTACAAACATTTATTTTTATTACACATAGAGATCTATGTGTATGGTAAAATGTGTACAAACATTGTTTTCTTACACATAGTGATGTATGGTGATGTATAAACAAACTTTTTTTCTTATCAGAACATGCATTATATTTATCAGAACATACATATATTTCTTATCCTAACAAACAATTTTTTAACAAAACATAAATTTATCATACACATACATCATAATGATGTATGGGAATAATAAAATCTGTACAAACATTTATTTCTCTTATAGGGATGCATGTGTACGGTAAAATTTGTAAAAACATTTCTTTCTCTTACATATAGAGATATACACTCAAGAGCCAAAACATTATGACCACCTGTCAATAACGAGTTGGCCCACCTTTGGCGCGCAACACAGCTTCAACCCGCTTTGGCATGGATGCCACAAGTCCTTGGTAGATGGCCGGAGACAGATTGTACCAGATGTTTAAGCAACAGTCACGCAAATACGAGATATTGCGAATTGGTGGTCTTTGAACTTTGAGCTGCCGTCCCAGGACATCCCAAATGTGTTCTATCGGATTGAGATCCGGTGAGTTAGGCGCCCAGGACATTAACTGGAATTCAGCATCATGTTCCTGGAACCACTCCAACACAGTTTTAGCCTTGTGACAAGGGGCGTTGTCCTGTTGGAACATTCCATTTTCAGCTGGAAAAACAGAGGCCATGTAAAGGTGCAACTGGTCCGCAATGATGTTCAAATATCCTGTAGCATTCATGGTCTGCTCTACCACAACCACTGGTCCCAGAGACGCCCAAGAGAACGTCCCCCAAAGCATAATACCGCCACCACCGGCCTGTGTATGACCTACTGTACATTGAGGCAGCAACTGTTCGCCTGGAAGACGGCGTATCCTGACACGGCCATCGGCGTGATGAATGACAAACCGTGATTCATCTGACCAGGCAACTCTCTCCCACTGATCCATGGACCAGTCACGATGTTCCCGGTCCCAGCGCAGGCGCAGTTGGCGCTGACGCTTGATCAACAAAGGCACACGAGTGGGACGTTTGCTGCGTAGCCCCATATCCAACAGTGTACGCTGAACAGTGTGCTCCGATACTATTCTACTTGGCCCTGCATTGTATTGGGCTGTCAGCTGAGTCACTGTCTGGCTCCGGTTTTGCTTCACCATGCGAGATAGTCACTGACGACCTTTTTCTTTGATAGCGTGTGGATGTCGAACACCATGTCGTCCACTGCTGGTTTCCCCGTTATTCATCCACTTTGCATAAATACTAACAACTGTAGATCGCGAACAACCCAAGAGTCGTGCAGTTTCTTAAATACGTGTTCCGAACCTTCGAGCCATTACAATCTGTCCTCTATCAAAGTCGCTTAGATCCGCAGTCTTTCCCATCACACACAGAAGTAAGTGAAAGAATGATTCTTCAGACTCTCCAGCAGCAGTTCAAAACCACTTCCACCTGATCACGAGCCTTCCACGTCATCCAGGCGAGTTCTTTGCAAAATGTAGGGGTGGTCATAATGTTTTGGCTCTTGAGTGTATGTTATATGTAGTATAACAATGGAGGGAAACTCGCCTTAATTTCCACAAACAGCGCCCGTTACCACTGAGCCATGAGTCGGGCTCGAATAATTTCTGTGAGTTCATATTAACACGTACTTGTGACTTCCTCTCTCTATGAAATGCTTTTATACATTTTAATGAGAAAATTTAAGCCACGAAATTTTTTGTGCGGCCTTATTTCTGTTTTCGTTGTTTGTCCCATAATTCGCTGTTGCATTCGCTTCAAGTACTTCCATGGGCTACGTTAGCTCTTTATTTTTTCTTTTTAACAATTCTACATAGTACTACCTAACAGTTTTGGGAATGAAGCAATATTCCTTTATCTATTTTCCGGCTAATGCTGTTTTTTATCTATTTTTAATTATTAACGTTATAAATTGCAAAATATTTGTTCAAAATATATGAAGCACAGTGCAAAAAGAAAAATTCATATTTTATGAAAACATCATGTGCTATCATTTTAACAAAATATCAGACATAAATATTAAAAAATTGATATTAAGAATTCGATTCGTATTTATCTCTTACCACTCATAAACCAAATTCATATTAGATTTTTTTTTCTTTTTTTGATAACTTAAGTAAAACATCGTTGTGTTTTTATTTTTTTCTGGTGAACTGCAAGTAACAAGAAAAAAAAAAACTTACCTTAAAACTACAATCTGAGATAGAAAGTTTCCTTCCTAAATTGATGAATTAATTTCTTTCTTTTTAAAACACAACTTGAATTCATGCCAGAACATTATAGAAAGGATATCAGATTCAATTCTCCATATTCCGCCAGTTTAAGCTATTTCGGTGGATAAGACATTTGTTTCCTTTGAGATCAGTTTGGCTGTCAAAGTCACGCATCTGAAAAAAATCGATAATTCAAGATAAATGATTATTTTTTGACGTCTTAATTACACAAATATGCCCTAAGCTGTTTAAGGTGGACACTACAAACATCCATGGCACCGTCAGAACTCGAACCCCATGGTACCGAGAGCCAGAGCACTAGCCACTTGGCCATCAGACCCCTATACGAAAATATACGTGAATGCATTTTCACAAAAAAATTCAATGTATACACCATCAAAAAAACAAATTTTAATTTATTACATTTCATTAACACGCAATATATTTTAAGTTATTGAAAGATATCAACTAAAACGTGAAAACTAATTATAGTTACTTTTCCCTCTTTGAGCCTCAATCCACATTAATTGAAGCCTTTACCAAACACACAGCTATTATTTATACAGTCTTCTTTCAAAAAGCATTCGACTAAAAAAATTATAAGTGTTTAAAATTTCTGAATTGTGAAGTAAATTTTTTTTTTTTTTTTTTTTGTATTTTTATTATATATCTAATGTTTATTTTATTTTTTTGTAATTTTCATTTATTTTTTTTCCTCTGAAATACAGAAGTACAACAAACAAAATTTCAACAGAAAAGAAGTAAAACACTTCTAACATGAATATGAAACGTGATAGATTAATGGTAGAAGAATTTCTATATGCCTATTCTCACAATTAGGAAATTCACTGGAGAAATGAATTGCACTCAGAATAGAGGAGACTCGCTGTTGTTTGGGGCAGCGTATATAAGAAACTCGCACAAGCAGCCAGAATTTGTCCATTCACACTTAAACCAGGAACATTTATCACTGATAAGTCCCTGAAGGCAAAAATGCCCTTAAACTCATTAAAGGACGGTTTGGGCATCCTTAATAGAAAAAGAAGATCCCCGATGCATATATAAAAAATCTCTATAATTGTGACAAACGCAACATGTAATGAAGTACCAAATGGGAATTTTTTATAAAGTTGTACACTTTTCCATTCGTAAATCATACTTATGTCGATCACGCCTGGCGAATATATAGTATAAAACGAATGAATAGATCATACCTGTAAAACTTCTCATAAAGTTGTTCACTGTATGGCATGAATCGTCCAAATGTATAGTATTAATCGAATTAATAAGATCTACTCATGTAGACCACATGTGTAGAACTTTTTATAAAGTTGTCCACTTTGGCATTCGTAAATCATAACCATGGTATGAGTGGTATATGAGATGATATGAGTGGTATATAAGTATGATCTACTTAAGTATATCATATTTATATACCATGATATGAGAGGTATATAAGTATGATATATTTATGTAGATCATACTTATATACCACTCATACCATCTATGAATAATAAATTCTGTTGCTATTTACCACTATCCTTTGGTCTGCATATTTTATTGAAAACCATTTGTAACTGCTGTAATTTATGCCTATTTACTTCTCCTCTGCAAAACATTCTCTTTTAGTGATATTTATATAATTTTGCTCACTTTGATGCAGATGCTTAAGAACTTTGACAAAGCGAATTTTAAATGCTAATTAATGAATAATTTAATGAATTTAAACATCATTATACTACTACTGAAATTTCTAAAAATCACTAACTAAAAGTTTTTTTTAAAAAACAATTAATATTCCACCATTTGTTTTTATTGTTGCTGAATATCGGAGTGCTTCGTATTCCACTAATTTATGTCATGAACAGTGAGTGATGATTGAAGTCATCGCCTTCCGAGAGGACTTTAGGGGTTAATTGTTCAGCATTTGGGTGTAGTAAAGAAAAAACCGGGAAACTCAACCCATGCAACCTGACTATCCTTAAATTAGTTATATACACAATTTTTATAATCGCCATGGATCCTCTACGTTTCTGGAACCAGTGGCATCAAGCATACCGGTAGGGGATTCGGACCTGAATACATGAAATTTTCTAAAAGCAAGGAACCCCTGGAACACGATTCGAGTATTCCACCAGTTTGGAACACGTTTTAATTATTCTATTTTTTCGTTAGTATAACCAAATCGTAATACAACTGAAATAAACATTTTCATTTTCATCTTTGCTAAAAGCTAATTTCCCTTTTTTATTTATTTATTTTTTTTTTTATCGACTTAGAAAAGCTTGAAAAAGTTTTGCTAAACTGCGACAAAAATTGACATTGACATCCTTGAAGTTGTTCCGAGGGGGATCTTGCAGTAGTTCTCTGCACTGTCACTTATCGAAATGCGCTTCTGGCTTACTTTATGCGTTCTTTTATCTCCGAATTAAACTGTCAGATGCACGTCAGCTTCCGGGGATGAATTCTCGGATCTTTCCAATAAGTCGCTGCATGCTTTTAATCCCCTTAATAAGAAGGGGGAAAAATGACGTTTTTTGCTCCCCCTTTTAATCGAATAAAAGACCCCTTTGCAAGTAATTGCCCAGTAAAATGCATCCCTTACTTAATCAAACGATGGACGTTTTTTTTAATATTCTCAATAAAGATACCTTTTTCTCTTCATTTTTGACGGTCTTTCTTCTAATTTACACTTTTCGTTTGATTTGCATCGTTCACAATGTTTTTATTCTATTTACCTATAGCAATGTGGTATCCTTTTATGCTGAAATACTTAATTCGAATATTCATTTGCAATCTTTCTGCGATAGTAGGCCGATGCATTTAGATTTTTGCAAGATTGAATGAAGACATTTTTTTCAGAATCTTATATGGAGCATAACTGTTATTTAATTTAATATAAATTTTAATATAAAGCCTTTAAATTGGCAATAAAATTAATCCTGTCTGAGATGAAATTCTAAAGAAGGAGAATTTATTTTTAATTTTATTATTTGGAAAGCTTTATAAGTAAGGAAAATATTAGATAAAATTTTTAACCAGTATTTTTTTAATACAGTGTCCGATATACTTATATCACGCTGTAATGCTTGATACTACTTTTTAATGAATCTTTGCATATACATATATAACTTTGCATTACAGATTATAATTAAAGTCCCGCCACTCGTCACAATGAGTTCAAATTTGAACTGAAAATATTTGAAGAAGGGGGAAACGGTACGGCATAAAAAAAAAGTTCCACCGATATTTCCCATCCAATTTGGTATGACCTTGCCGTGGTGGATGAGCTTTTCACTAGCGTTGCTACAACTTTTGAATGACTTGAAAGTCATTTTTTCTGTCAAAAAAAAACCAAACAAACAATCAAGCACATGGAACATTACAGTTGGTTTAAAGTGCAAATCATGCCAAATACGTTGTCATTTCTATTCAAAATATCACTGGCAGTTGAACTCACTTTCTTTAGGTAGCTTACACCGCCATCTATAAATACACTTCGGTCCTTTATTCGATGTTGTACCGTTTGCCCCTTCTTCAAGTATCTTCAGTTCAAATGTGAACTCATTGGAACGACTTGTTCTTTTTTTACTGCATTTTGAAAATTAAACTTAAATTATAATCACCCTATGTATATCACAACCTTTAGGAAATAAAAGTTTTTGAATTCATTTAATTATTAAATTCAAAGTTCTTTTTCTTTTTTTTTTTGTCATTTTAATAACAATGATATAGCATAAAATAAATTTTTTTAAAGATTTTAAATATCATACCGGATTTATTAAATTTTTATTATATAAAACTTATTTTTACATAACTTTAATGTGTTAATTTCTTTCACATTGAGAAAAGTTATAAATGTACTACTAAATTTTGCCACAAACAGTCCATTGCTATGTAAAGAAGAAAATGTTGTTCTCCACGAAGACTATCAGAGATAATTACACCCCGTTGCATACATGAGTGGAAATCGCATGGTGCATAAGACGAGGTTTTTTATAAAAATTTCGTCTTTAGTGGGGATGGGAACAAAATAATGAGAGATTTATAATTCTTATTACTTTATGGCCTCTTTAGGAATCAATAAGAATTGAGGTCTCCCAATAGTGGAAATTCCTCGTGGTTGAAAAAATCAAAGCAATGGATCACTGAAGAACATCCTCCAAGAACAACCCTTCCTCCCTGTTCCTCTTCCTTTCAAAGAATGGAAGAGGGTTAGTGAAGGAGGATCTTTGGAAGGGTGAATGAGAATCTTTCATGGAAGTGGCTTTCTCGTAGTAAGGGTAAGGAATATTTATATATATATATAAAAAGTAGGAAAGGCAGACACACTCAGAAAAAGTTTCTTGTTTGGAAAAATAAAAATAAAAATATCTTTTTATACAATTAACCTTCATGAATATTCTATTATTTTGCATTAATGATTAAAGAAAATAATAGAATTCTTGTACTGTATAAATAGAAAAGAAAATTCGCTGTTTTACAATGCTTTATAAGAAGATATAAAGACTCTTTATGTAAAAAAAAAACGTATTATCCGAAATTTTGTACATACATATCTGATGGTTATTATTCAACTTTATCAATTTAACTTTGTTAATTTAAACCTTTTATTTTTGGTGTCACGTATATACGAATAATAATTTATCCGTAATAGGTATCGTATCGCAGCGGCAGCCAATCGCATCAATTTATCGCTAATAGATATCGTAGCAATCAGTATCGCATATGAGAAATTTCTCTCATATGCATATTTGGTATGATTCGTTCATAAATCACTTTTAAGCAGTTTCAGACTTTGTCTTACAGAAATGTCTTACAAATGTTCTAATATTTTGTATCTCAAATTTTAAAAAAATATATATTAATTTTCATCAAATTGAAACTATTACTTTTGAACAGAAAATTTCATATAAATTATTTTTGAACAGAAAATTTCGTATAAATTATTTTTGAACTGAAAATTTCGTATCCCAAGCAATTTAAGATGCACTTTTCGAGTTCCTTCAATGTTTATGAGCGCAATAAAAAAATTTACAAGTACTCAAAAAAGAAATAAGTAAGAAAATTCAAATATTATTTATTATAATTCAGATTATATTTTATATGAAAAAAAATAAAAAATAAAATATTTCTGGGTTTTTAAGCGAAACAACTTTTATGAATATAAAAAATCTTTGAATTGAATTATAAAATTCCTTAATTCTTAAAATAGATTTGGCCAAATTCTCTTTTTTTTTTTTTTTTATTCTATGAATAAAAAAAAACTTCTAATTTTTTAAATTTGAAATTATTATTAATAAAATTTTTTATCTTAATTTTTTAACCCGCTAATTATCATGCTAAAAAAATTTTCCCCATCCAATTGTGTATGTTCTTGCCGTGGTGGATGGGCTTTCCACTCGCAGTGTCTTGAAAGTCATTTTTTTCCGTCAAAAGACCAAAATAATCTTGCACATTGAACATTACAGTTGGTTTAATTTGCTCATGCCAAATACATAGTCATTCCGATTCAAAATATCAGTAGTAGCCGATTTCACTTTATGTCGCTTACAGTGCCATCTATTATTATACTTTGGAACTTTTCTTAATGCCGCACTGTTTCCCCCTTTTTCAAGTATCTTAAGCTCAAATTTGAACTCATTGTGGTTCCTTTTCTACAGTATTTTGAAAGCGGGACTTTAAATATAGTTACCGTATATTATTGGATGTTATTTCACATTTGTTTTGTATATTCAACCTCGTTTTTATTTTAGAAATCAACGCTTTATTTTGCTTTTAAAAATTCCAAAGAACTATAAAATATTTAATTTATTCAAACAGTACTCTTAATATTTAATTTATTCAAACAGTACTCTGATAAGTAAAAGATGAGGCACTTACTTCCTTTCAATTGCTTTTTAAAAGCTTCAGAATTGTTAATATTCTTTTCCGAAAATCGATTTAATTTTAAACGATTTGCTGTCTTCAAAGTATTTATATTTTTTCGTTTTAAAGTATACTTGAAGGCAAATAAATACGATTTGACATGAAGTAAAAGGAGAAAACAGAGAATTTAAGAAATGTTTATTTCAGAAACTCCAATTTATGCTATAATCTTGCAGTTAAATTTTGATGTATGGCTATAAATGAAATTATTTTATGTATATTTTTTTTATACAAAAATTCTTCATCTATTCTAAAAAATTTCCATTTGAAAAACTATCCAAAAATTACAATTTTATAACATCTTATCAGTCTTTTTTAGGTTAATCTTATTTAAATATAATGATCAATAATTATCATTCTTTGCACATTTTGATTGAAAAGAACTTCTGTATTTCATTTCGTAACTCTCATAGTTAAACTCATGTACAGTGTGATTATAATTACAGTCCCACTTTCAAAATGCTGTAACAAAAAATAACCACTCATCACAATGAGTTCACATTTAAATTGAAGATACTTGAAAAAGGAGGAAACGGTATGACATCAAAAAAAAAAGTTCCAAAGTGTATAAATAGACGGCGCTGTAAGTGGCATACAGAAAGTTAATTCGGCTGCCAGTGATATTCTGAATCGAAATGACAACATATTTCGCATGAGTTGCATAATAAACCAACTGTAGTGTTCAATGTGCTTGATTGTTTCGGGTTTTTTTTTTTTTTTTTTTGCTGAAAAAATGACTTCCAAATCATTCAACAGTTGTGACACTGCTAGTAGAAAGCCCATCCACCATAGCAAGGTTATCAGGGGAGATTTTTTTTGAAACTTTTCCATACCGAAAAATGCCATACATTGAAAAATGCCATACCGTTTTCCCCTTTTTCAAGTATCTTCAATTCAAATTTAAACTCATTGTAAAGAGTGGTTCTTTTTTTTTACGATATCTTGTAAGTGAGACTACCATTACCTTGTATAATAAACATATTTTATTAATATTCCACATTAAATTGAGAAGTTTAATACAAAAGGTTGGTATTTAATTCTTTTAATTTGATTTTTCTAATAAAACCTGTTAATTAATAGATATATTAACTTAATATGCTAAATTAATTATATATATTTAGTATACATATTGAATAAGTAATTCAATTCATTTATCGATCGTAATTAATTTAGAAGCAGCATAAAATCAATACATCAGGCTAGTATAATTGTTTTTTACTTACTTTAAAGTTTCATTAAAATTATGAAAATCAGGCACACTTCTTACTTTTTTTTTTCTATTGAGTGCAAACTTTCTTTGTTTCAAATTAAACAATGCCTTTTTTAATAAATAAATAAATAAACAAGGAAGACTGTAGTTATATTTCTGGAGTAATAAAGGAATGTGCTACTTTTTCATTCAATAAACTTGAAAAGAATATAATATTAAAGTTATGTTATTTGTAGATGTAACAGTAACTCATAATTTTTTATCTGCACATACACAAAGAAGATCTAAAGGAACTTTTTAAGAAAAACATCTTCACATCACCAGGAAAACATCTGTAGTATATTTGCGATTAAAATGCACCATTTTTTTTTTTTTTTTTGTAAATGCCTTAAGTTATTCTATAATACTTTGTTAACTGTTTAGTGCTTTTATTTTTATAGGATATGTATTTTCTGTGTAAGCAAGATTGTCTTATAAAGATGTGCAATATATTGCACCTTTAATGTCATGAAAAATACTTTGTTAACGCAAAACTTCTTTTGTAAATAAGTTCAATGAAAAGTCATTGAATTTATTTCACAGATACTTCTATATCCATTAACATTATAGTACCTCATATGACAGAGAAGAATTAGGACTCGAGAGTCGGTATAAAATATCCTACTCAGTTATAGGAATTTTTTTTTAACCGGCCTGCCCCCACCCCCTGCTATTATGTCTGATTCGGATAAAAGATGGTTCATGGGAAAGTTTCCTTTGATGGTAAATAACATTAATTGCTAAACTAATGCGTCTGAATTGTGATAATGAAATTCTTACACAGGTCCAAATGCATAACAAACGGACTTAAACTACCTCTTTACTATATATAAGAAAAAAAAATTAAATAAAAATAAAAATAAAACTTTAAAACCTTCTATATTTTTCTCTCTTGCTCACATTCGCCAACCACAGTAAATTGCAGGCATATCGCCTTCATGTTATCCATTGAAAAGGAAATTTATGCCAACTGCCTTTTGGCTGGTGACTGTCACCTCATTTGCAATATTTTAAGCTAATCAACAATGGGTATCTAGGGATACCCATTGTTGATATCGCTACCCAGGGAGCAAGCGTAGCTTGAAGATAGGCTACGGACGCGAGTCACACTATCCCCACAACACTCTACGATTCTATTAGACCGGGACCTACGGTTTAAAGTGGATTTCGAACCACTACAAATAACCATGGCACCGCAGGGGCTCGAACTCGAAAAGCCTATAGTACCGAGCGCCAGAGCCCCATATTGTGTTTATTGAATTAAATATAATTTTAATGAATACTAAATCCCACTTAATGCTCCTTTACATTAATTGTATTTTTCCTTGTCATTTGCCATGAAATGTTCAGATAGGTTGTGGACTGTGATAGATATTTTGTGATTAAACTATGCCATTAGTTTCCATTACATTTGTATATGATATGATTCTTTTAAAAGTGGTATAAGCAAAAACTTCCCTAGAAAAACTGAAGTAAATAAAAAAAATGTGCTCATAAATACAAAAAATGTGCTTATAAAATGAAAGTTTTATGTTCAACTTTCTTTGATATTTAAAATTATCTGTAGTATTTTTACTCACATTTATTTAATCCATATTAAATATGAATGTTATGAGAGATTTGCATAAAAAATACTTCTCTAAACCTACAGGTCATTTATTGTAATGGATTTTTTTAACTGTCGTAATCATTTCGTTAGATTTGAAGCTGCCATTTTATTTAAAGTTATGATAATGATATAAACAAGAAAAGAATATAAAATTCATCAATTCTTTCATGCTCTGTTACATATGAAAAATTGCATGCAAATTTTAAAATTTAACTTTAAATATATAAGTTGCATTTTTATTAAAATAAAAAAATAATTATTTTTAAAATTTTGTATCATTTGTAAAGATACAAAGTATGTAAAATGAGTTTCCCAGTTAGAATTAGAGAAATTGAACAACTACAATGTTTTTGAAACTGATGTAAAAAAAGTTATCACAAAAATTAAAATTTAAAGTTGTTAAAATAATGGGTATTACATATTATATTATTCTTTTAATTGTAAAGCAGTAGATTAAAAGATTCTGTCTATAGCCTATCTTCAAGCTACAAGTGCCCCCTGGATAGTGCTCAATGAGTAAAAGCGGTGCAGCCTTGCTTATGGCAAGGCTGCACCGGGCATAAAGATTGCACTAGGCATAAAGATTAACTGTCTGGCTATCGCTAGATGCATTAGAACAACAGATTAAAAGATTCTTACAAATTACGAGATTGTGAAATTATTATGGATAAGATCTGATGCCATGCTATCTAGTATAATGTAACACGAATGAATGGTTTCAAAAAAATCTAATCATATTTGTAAAATATGTTTTTGATTGTGAGTTGAGGTAAATCGGTTACTTTAGCTTGTGTTAAAGCAAATTTTTCTTGAATGAAAAAAGTTATGATTTCTGTACATGTAATTTTAAAAAGAATTATGTCACGAAAGAAACATTTGTAAAAAAAAAAGAAGTAACACATTTATATCTGGAATGAATTTATATCTGATTGCATTTATTTTGATATGAAAAGTATAATAGCATCTGTATCTCATGGAAAATACATATGTTGTAAAACTATGGGGAATGACTTGCTTAATATCGATGGAAAATTAGTTACCTCAAATCAAATATTTAATAAAAAATAAGAGAATTATCAGCTGAATTAATACATTTTTGATAGGCAGAAATATTAATTATAATGAATTTCAAAATCACTAATAACTATTCACCCACAGAAAGAAATTTTTAGTAAAACTTTTTGTAATGTTAATGAGAAGATGCGTGCACTTATTTACGTATAAATAACAGGTTCAAAAGCAATTTTTCATAATAACTAAGCGTAATTACTACAGTAGAGCCTTTATCGATAATTAATCTATTCTTGCAAAAAATTAAAAAAGCTTCTCTTCACTTGTACAAATGACTCATGATATTTAAAAATTTAAATATATCTGATATAATAAGTTAAGTATTTGTTCGTTGGCTATCATTTCATTCCATTGCGAAAAAAAAAAAAAATGCAATCTAATATTCTGAATACTTTATTTCTGATACATGAAGCATTTGCTATTCCTGCATTGTTAGAATAAACCGGGAAAAAAGAAGAAAAAACATGTTTTGTACCCGAAAGAAGTTCATATTTTATGCATTAAAAAAGAATTTATGGTTCGTTTTCCGGTTCATTGCAGCTGGAGCACATCAGAGATGCTTAAACCAAATTTGGGGCATTAGAAAGATAAGTTTTACTTCGAAATCATGCTCTATGGCCTCATGAATCTAGAATTATTTTGAATAAACGGTTTTGTGCTGCCATCTCTTGATTAATTTTCTAACTAATTGCTGTTGGAAGAGATTAAAAATGAAATTAAATTTAAGCACTTTGTTAATTCTTTTCCGTATAAAAAAATTATTATTTCAACCTTAATTTTAAAATTGAGAAATTTCACAACAATTTGAAATCTTAATCTTAATGGCCTACATATTTTAAGTGTATCTGCTTCTTTACTTTGTGTTACTTACTCTTGTAACGTGAATGGAGACCCAAGCAATTAAATGATGAAAAACAATAAAATTTCGATCAATAAAAATCAATAAAAACTTCTTTAAAAGAAGCTCCTAAAATATTATACTGGGACAAATATGGAAGAAATAATACTGCTATTAATCCACACATCTAGTCAATACAAGCAAGTTTTTTTTGTTATTAAAGAATATTATTATTACAAGTTTTATATACATATATTAAATATTGATGTGTGTTTTTAAGATATTAGAAATTTATATTTTATAATTTGATAAATTTTATTTCATGTAGCCCTGCTTAGATTAAACACTTATTAAAGACACTCAGTACCTTATTAATCCTCATTTGGAATGCATTACAGTTTCAAGAAAAAGGTTTTACCAAATAAATGCCAGAAAAAATTTTGCGAAGCAAATTATTTGCACAGCAATAGTTTTAATTTGTAAGGTCCTACTACACTCATGTCCATAAATTAAGGATAATTCAGAATCACACAGAAATTGAACTCTAAAATAAAAATTTCACCTGTAGAATTATCACACACATTTTGAAGAAGAATATGCAAATTACAGGAAACCACCAGATGTCGCGGATAGTACGTCACAATGACGAGAGTGTAAGAGAGGGGTATATTAGGAATGGTGGCAAAGAAGTAAAATTGTTCAAAAGCGCTTTAAAAGCCTTTCAGTGCAATAACCGTATAGTTATGGCACAAAGGAAACATTTGGATGATTTTTTAAGTGGTAGAATTATAGGACGACAGGAATGTGGACGTACCCAGCTGGAAGTATCCGAGGAACATGGAATCGCCCAGAGTGTCATTTCCAGGCTTTAGCAACGATTCCAAGATGATGGTAATGTGAGTAGATGTTACAGAACAGGCGGCCCCCGAGTTACAACGCCGAATGACGACCGGTATTTAGCAGTTACTGCCAAAAGAAACAGACGGAGTACAGCATCAGACCTGTCTCGTCAGCTCTCTTCAGCTACCGGTACGACAGTTTCAAGGCAGATCGTGTATAGACGCTTAGGGCACATTGGTCTATATGCTCGTAGGCCTGTCAGATGTGCTCCACTTACCGCAACTCACTGTCGCCTGCGATTAACCTGGTGTAGAGAGCATGCATTGTGAACACCGCAACAGTGGTCTTGTGTGATGTTTTCCGACTAGTCCAGGTTTAGTTTGCAGTCTGATTCTCGCCGGGCTTTCATATGGAGAGCGCCAGGTGCCCGTTACTACCAAGAGAACACCATTGAACGACACCGTTACGGTTGTGCAGGATGGCTCGTTTGGAGAGGAATTATTCTTGGTTCAAGAACTGACCTGCATGTACAGAGTGTAACGAGGACAGGCCACATCTATCGGGATGTCATTCTGGAACAACATGTACGTTTGTTTCGAGGCGCCATGGGTGCTGAATTTCTGTTTATGGATGACAACGCCCGTCCTCACCGTGCAAACATTGTAGAAGAATGCCTTCAATTGGAGGATATCACCCGTATGGATTGGCCAGCATACTCACCGGACTTGAATCCAATAGAGCATGTGTGGGATATGCTTGGCCGACGAAGTGCAGCCCGTCAACCCCCTCCCACCTGTCAACCGGAACTTCGGAGGGCATTGCTTGATGAGTGGTGTAATATTCCCCAAGATCAGATGGACAATTTGATACTCAGCATGCCTAGGCATTGTAAGGCCTGTATTGCATCGTCCGGGAGACATACTCCATATTAACCATTATACTAACTATGTTATACTGTTTTTTGTAAATAGGTTCTTTTTTGAAATTTGCTCCAGGGAGTAAAAATCGCAATTTTTATTAATTATGTCAAACATATAGCATCTTTTTTGCTCTTTACCTTTTGTTTAATAAATAGACTTTACAAATAAGTCACATTTGTTTTGCTTCTGTCTCTTTCTTTGCCTGAACTTCATTATCCTTAATTTATGGACATGAGTGTAGTATACTTCCCTTCTTCCAAAAAATCTAGTCTGTCTTTCGTGCTGCCATCTACAGCATAAACTATAACTCAGTTCGTATTAGAGTAATTCAACAATAAATCCTTAACTAGTAGTTTTCTATAAGCTTGAAATAGAAAAAAATAGATATTTGCGAATTGCTATTTTTGGCATTATGAATTTCACGATTTATTTACTCGATTTATTTTAATGTTTTTATTAAGGTTTTAAATAATAACATATATTCTGCAATAAAAGTGTAAAATATAAGGAACAAATCTATGATATCGATTTATTTCTTTGAACTCATCACTTCAATTTATGCAATAAAAAATTACGTTGTTATCTTATTTGCAATCACAAATAGAAATAACATATTGTTTCGAAATTACATCAGTAATTTATTCTATTTATACTTTATATGGCTAGAAAATTCATATGTGTTATTATTTCATTTTTCTTTTGTTCTTATTATAATGGATTCTTTGATTCCGTTGTTTTTTTTAATTAATACACAAATATAATTATCTGCTTTGATATATTTTGTTGTCTAAAGTTGTTTTAGTTCGCCGAACAAAATAAAAGTTAAGTATCCATGATGTCCCACATTTCGATAGTAAAAGGAAGTCAAAATTAAAATTGGATAGAAAAAGTACAGTTGGAAAGTAACTAACGAATGACAGATTTTTGTATAAAACACTTCAATGGCTAAAGAAATAACAATATTTAATGTGAAGACAACATGTCAAAACCATATTCAGAAAACAATATACAATTTTTTATATTTCAGAATTAAGTAATATGAAGATAAACAAATTGAAGGTAACTAATATGAAGTTAATATGATAAGTAAAATTTAGGTAATACAAAGATAGACAATTCCATACAAATTGTTTAACTAATCACATTTTTGAAAAAAATTTTGTTAGCGTTTAAATTTAAATTTTATTATTTAAATGTTTTTATTAAGGTTTTAAATAATAACATATATTCTGCAATAAAAGTGTAAAATATAAGGAACAAATCTATGATAAATGGTGGCTTCAATTCTTGTAGCCACAATAGAAGGGAAATAAAATGATGGAATATATTTATTTTTAAATTATCAATTTTTAATAGTATATATTATATATTTTATTAATAATAATTAATAGTATATATTATTATTATATTAGTATATGCACAGTCCAGTCACATTAATGTAACCACCTGTCAAATGCCAGAAAAATACACTCTTGCATATTCTGGGGCTTTAAGTGGAGTGTGAAACGTGGCATTAAGTGGTATTAAGTGGAATTCTTTAAATACACTCCACTGCAATGTGCTTCCACCTGCCTTTTGTGATGGGTTATTTCACGTTGACATCGAAAGTAGGTGGTGGTCACATTAATGTGACTGGACTGTGTATTGTATTTTCAATAGTATATATACACTAGTAAAATAAATACTAGCTCTGAAAGCTGTAAACATTAGTTAGGAAGAAAAATTCAAGTTTTTAGCAATAGCGAGGAAAGAAGAAAGCATATATATGTTGTTGAATTATTCACTAACGTCAAATATTGATAAATTTGGAATTCATTTTAGTTTTAAATAAATTAGCGCGATTAATATATTAGACTCAAATAACTGTCCTAATTATTTTTTTAATTAATTAGAACATTTGTGTTTAAATACATATGGTAGAAAGTTTTATCTCTTATACGTTCAATAAATATTGGTAAGAATATTAAATAAATGTAGAGCTAAATTGAAAGTTCTAAGCGCCTCGAATTATTCTTTATGTAGTACAAAATGGAATTATCCTTTGATATAAACTTAAAATTAATTCTAACTAAATGAATCATAAATAGGAGTTGAATTATCCACTTGTAATCAGTCCACTAAATGGTGTGTGTATTAACAAAATGGAAAACAAATTGCGTCGCTTTTAGCAAACAGACGCTTGAAATAACTGGAAAAAGTATGCATGCATGACTCTGCAAACCGATAACGACATGGCAAAATCAGCCATTAACGCTCCAGCCCCACTTCAAAGGGAAATATTAGACGAGTACGTCCTGATTAATCAGGTCATACTGCGTAAAGCTTCAAACTTCAAGTGCAGGCCCAACTGCGACGAAAATCGCGAAGCTAAAAGTAGACTATCCATCTACATCTAAATTATATGCGGAGATGGCCGATCTATATAAACAGATCGATAACATGAAATGTGAATTCGTTATTGCTCTCTTTCAAATACTATACCATCATTAGCTGAAATTGAAGAGAGATGTAAGAGGGCTCAGTACGAGCGAGCCACCGCAACATCGCCCGCATTACCGATGAAACAATCGTCAACTTGTCTAAAGATGCAACTGCCACTAGAAAAAAAAACCTGCCGACGGCGAGGGCTTTAAAGTATCTGCTAAGCGCATCATCATAAAGCAAAGGCAAGTGACCAGCCGTCCCCTTTCACAACTCCTTCGCCGCTGCCGGAAACGTCAGCAGCATCCCTGAAATAAATTACACGGCGGTGTACGGCGCAAAGCCTCCTCTTCCGACCCAAAAGTGGCTCGGATGCTGTCCTCGGATAGATATGGAGATAAAGCTGCTATTGTTCCAGTGTAAATGCACTGGACGCTTTATGAAAATTCAAGTAAACACCGACGACAATTTTCGAAAGCCCACAAAATTCATTGATAAAAGAGGGCACGGTTATAAGACCTATACCCTGAAAAAAGAGCGACCTATTAAAGTTGTCATAAGAGGGCTGCCAACATCCACCAGCATCAAATACATCACGGGGGAATTGACTTAAAAAGGATTTGGAATAAGTAAAATCTCCCGCCTTTCCAAATTTAAAACACGATCAAGAATTTAAGCCCCGATCAAGAAGAACCAGCAAGGCTTCGAAAATATACCACGTGATTGAACTCCTTGGCATTCAGGTCAGTGTGGAAACTTACCGAGGACGCCCGACCCCTGTCAGGGCTGGACTTGCCAGGACTGCCTCCATTCCCCAGAAGTGTGTCTGTTGTGCGGGGCTGCACAAAGCTGACAAGTGCGGCAGGCTTGCCGATCAAGTACCGACCTGTGTAAACAGTGGCGGTGACCCTGCCGCAAACAGGAAGGGTTGCCCCAGATGCCCTGATTCCGGTAACAAGAGGAACAGCCCACCTGAAAGAAAGCTATTGCTTCCAAATCCCAGGCCTGTGACACACGTCAGCTGGATCGTCGGCCACCAAGGGCACGCGACGTCACAGAGGAGCAATCAACCCTAGCGGAATTCCTCACCACAGACCACCCAAGAGACTACCGGAATCTCCATTTCCACGCCGCGCGCAGCCACGAGCCTCAAGTTCGTGTCCCTTTACTTGATCTTAAAGCGCGGAAATGGACTGCGACACCACATCGAAATCGGTAGGATGGAAGATGCGATGGCAGCGGACGGCGCCTTCTCCCTCCACGTCTCTTTTAACTTCTCTTTTGCAAAAATCATAGCCAGCAAACTCTACCCTTTATTCCCTCCATCAACCACCTCTAAACTCTATCAATCTCTTCTAACCAAAATCAACCTATTTCATCAAAAAACACTGAAATATTCCAACTTCTCTATATTCTCAAAGAGTTTGTCAACTTTTCTCAAGTAAAGGTATAAAAACTACATTTACAATTTAAAATCTGCACAAACCGAAGAATACAAATTATTTACAATATTACAAGGTTTTTCCTCTTTCTATAATAAAACTAATTAATGTCTGATCCGTTCGGTGAACTCAAAATCTGCTACTGGAATGCTAATGGCATCTATCTCAAAATGACCGATTTTAAAAACTTTGTTCACACCTATAATCCAGATATTATTCTCCTCCAAGAAACTATGCCCAAACCCTCCCAAAAATGCCTTCATCGCAAATTGCAACTTCTATAGAAACGACAGTCAGCAAAACCCTGTCTCAGGAGGCACCGCAGTAGTAGGGGCAGGTTTCCAGGAGACGGAAGTACGTCATCAGAGAAGCGCGCGCAAACGGAAGTGACGATGAGTGGTATTTTTGGTAGATAAGGTGTTCCCCCTAGAAACGTTTTCCCCGGTGGCAACGTCGGAATGTTGTACGATAAGAGGGGAGTTTTGGGAGAGATAGGAATTTACGTGATGACTGTACTGATAAGATCTTAATGTAAAATAAGATTATATTCGAACATTACTTTATATATTTGCGTGATTAATTCCCGATAATTACGCTTGGAATGTTTAATAACTGGTGTCAGACATGCTCAGAAGAGTTGCTATCAATTTTAAATAAATGATTTCCCCGTGAGATAATTATGGTTTACATACTATGAGTACAATCTTAATGTAAAATAAGATTATGTTCAATCATTATCTTATATTTGCAGGTTTAATTCCGGATAACATTATTTAGGTCTAGAATGTTCGATAACTGGTACCAGACAAGTCCAGAAGAGTTGATATCAATTTTCAACAAAATATTTCCCATGAGATAACTTTTTTGAGACATTACATGTGTAAATGTCACTAAGGAAGGAGTTAGAATGCACGTGTCGAATTGTGATTAGTTCTAAGATGGAGTGAGGGATTATAATACTTATCATCCGTTACGTGTCGAAATTTCATAAGTTCTAAGAAAAACTGATGTAGTTTGATTTTTGTATGTAAGACGCAGAAAAACGCTAGCTTTCCATCAATATTTTTTTCTGCTATATACTGCATTTGAAAAGTTATTTTTGTCTTCTAAAGTGTTAAGTCATGACTCCTGTAAAAATAACTTTTAGCCAGATTCTTTTCGGAGATGAAAGTATGCCTTTTCAAGATTGTGATGATGATGTAAGTTTAATTTATTTTATTTTTATTTTCATGTTATATATATACACATATATATTGGTACAGTATTATATCATTTTTTTTCCGCTGTTTTAGTCGATTGGGGAATGTTCTCAAAGTTTTTTGGAAAATTCACAATTTTTTGAGGATTTAATGCAAAGTTTTCAATCAGGTGGTGGTATTTCAGATGCCGAAGTTATTGATATAAGCATGTTTTTTTTTAAATACTCATGTTTTTGTTTTGTGCATCAAGTACATGTATAATCAGTTTTTTTTTCTCCTTTGCAGTTGAACGATGCAGTTATTGTCTTGGAGAAGTCCAGAAGGAAAAATAAAAAATATCAAGCGGAAGAAGTAATTTTTAAGGCTCGCGTGGACCCTGAAAGGCTACCGTCTGGAATTGCAGGCGTTCCACTAGATACAATTATAGGAGCTGTTCGACAGCTATTTTTAACAATTATTGAGAGGGCGACTGAAACCTTAGCACCCACAGATCTGATACGGTTTTATATACAAGATGATCATCCCGATCCTCCAATATCCACCACTATAATGCCTGTATCCGATCTAACAATTGAAAAGATCTTGACTGAAATTCTGAAAGTATTGCAGTCAAAGAAATCTATTCAACTTGACAGTGTTTTAAGGTAGAGGTTATTACGATCAGACGTTCTGTTGGAAGTGGGAAAACTAACAGCGGAGTAATAAATGTTTCACCAGGATAGATTGCGAAAACAATCTATATTACCCATTCCTACTGATGATGACAATTTATGTTGGGCTAAAGCAATATTTTTTTTTCCTGAGCACATGCAAAAAAGGACACCACAGCAATTTCTGCCATGAAAAATCGCAATCGTCCAGCATTAAAAAAAAAGAACCAAGAGTTACATGAAGCTGCAGGCGTTCCTTTGGGGCCTTGTACTTTCCAAGAAGTACAAATATTCGAAGAGCATTTGAATATAAAGGTAGTCGTTTTTTCTGCTGACAATCTTAATCAAGTAAGTTAATCTTCATACATTTTTAAGCTAAAATAATGTTTAATACACAATTAGAAAAACATTTTTTTTCATTACAAGTGACCTACAAAGGTAAAGAGCGACCTTTAAGAATCAATTTATGGCATCACGATAATCATTATGATGTCATAAAGTCAGTAAAAGGTTTCTTTGGGTCGAATTATTATTGCGAGAATTGTGAAAAACCTTACAGTCGTTGCGAAGCACATCGGTGCCCAAAGGCATGTTACATATGTCTTCGTATGTCATGTCCACCTGGCCAACCAGAAAAATTCAAGGATTGCGACAGACTTTGTGTATCAGGCACACAAAACCGTTACGGGAAAAAAAGAATAATCCCTTTGTGACAAAGTAAGTTTTTAAAACAAAGATTTGTTTTTTTACCTCTGAGTTTGCATAGTACTCAAATATACTTTTATTTTTCTAGATCTACCAATGCAGAATATTCTGCAAAGTAATTAGAAGAAACGAGTGCCGCCAAGAATTGCATCGCTGTGGAACAACAAAGTGTCCGTCATGTAATCAATACGTGATTGCCACTTAACATTTTTGTTATCTAAAAAAAATTTCCCCAAAATGCCCGAATGAATGTCTTATTTTTTTCGATTTTGAAACGGATCAATCATCTGGTGAGCATATTGTAAATTTTGCACTGGCTCAATATGCAGATGGGACTAAAAAAATGTTTAATGGCTATTCAGCTTGTGAAAACTTTTGTGCATGGCTGTTTACTCCAGAACATAAAGGTTTTACAGCAATTGCGCATAACATGAAAGAGTGAGCACTAGTTATGTGTTTTTTTTTAAATCTCTATTACTTTTTATCTTTTCTAATTTTTTCTCTTTGTTATAACTTTGATCGACAATTCATCATGGCATGGATTTTAAAGCAAGGAATGACTCCAGATGTCATACCAAATGGAGGATTAATTATGTCCATTCTCCATCCATCCTTGAAGATACGAATCATAGATTCGTTGAATTTCCTGCCCATGGCTCTGTCAAAGATCCCGGACTGTTTTGATTTTAAAGAGCTGAGGAAAGGCTACTTTCCTCATCTTTTTAACATTAAACAAAACTAAAATTACGAAGGGGCCTTTCCTGAAGCCAGATTTTACAATCCTGATTCTATGGGACCAGCAGCTCGTGAAAAGTTTTTAACTTGGTACGAAGATAAAAAAAAAATAAGACGTTCAATTTCCAAGAAGAAATGGTAATTTACTGCAGGTATATTAGTGTTATTTAAATTATAAGGGTGGAAAACCATTTTTTTTACACAATATTCAATATGTTATTATTTTTACAGATCGGATGTCGACATTTTAAGGAGATGTTGTTTAGAATTCCGTAGTCAATTTCAAGAGATTACACAAGTAGATCCTTTTCAGTTTGTACTTTTTTTAAAAGAAAAAAATTAGTTATTATTCTACTTTTTTTAAATACTTTTTTTTTTCAAGGTACGTGACCATAGCCTCTGCATGTATGGCTGTGTTCCGTAGTCTACAT